>PRKT01000002.1:5022902-5152146 GCA_003671525.1 Saccostrea glomerata | reverse complement strand
GCAAGCCCTAGATTGTGCACATCATGCATGTTTTTACTACCCGATCAACGTAAATATGAAAACTGTCAAATAGTTTCGAAGTGTTTGAGAAAACTAGACGTATATGATAGCCGGACATATGACCACGATAAAGCTTAACTATTGCCATCTTCCGTGGGATATTTGTTTTTTGTAAATACATCTTATAAATACCGAAAAAAGACGTGACCCACATCTCCTCTGACTCCGAAGCGGTGAAAATCTACTCCCCCATACTTTGACAACGACTCCCCCATACTTTTTAGCGACTCCCCCGCGTTACCCGTTGTATACGGTGAGTTATGTATACAAAAAAGCTTCCTGTAATGAAGTCACATCATGAATTGTTGCTTTCTTCTCGGGGTAAATCGAAAACTTAGAGCTATCAAACACTTCTTTAAGCTTCCATCGACGACAAAATCTCGGTGCACTATTTTGGGGGTTATAAATTTTAGGATGTAGAGTCGATGGAACGTTTTAAATACAGACATCAGGTGAACTTGACTTGACTTAATTTGAAAGCTGTCTGCTATCCTTAATGGTAGTACTCAGTTATATAATTAGTAATTTTATAGAATAATGACACAATTTATTATCTACCAATATTTTAAAAGAATGATCAATTTTAGATATTCACTGTATCGAAATTTTACATAAATAAAAACATCGTAAACTACCATTTACATCAGCTATTAAAACCTTATATCCCATTGACAATATTTTTAAATGCCAAATAAAGCTTCCAAAAGAATAAATCAAGAAATCAGAATAATCAGTGATCAAATGAATTTTTAGATTTTTTTCGCCGTTAGCACTGAGCTAACTTAATTTTACCCCCGCATCCCATATGCTTCTAATGGCCAAGTTCAAATTTTGCTCTGGGAAACCCGAAATACAGTTAGTAGTTATCAGATCAAAAAGTAAAATAGAAGGAGCACAATGGCATTGTGTAATGAAAAGTAGTCTGTGAAATTATCATTAATTTTTATTCAGTGGTATAGGACGAGTTGCTGATAAGAAAAAATGGCAGTGTCAATGTTTTGCTATGGGAAACCCGAAATATGTTGTGAAAAATACGCTTTAAGGTACCTATCTCTTATCCGAAATTCGCCCTATACCACAGAATAAATTTTAATGAAACTTTCTCAGATTCTTTGTTACATAATACCATTGTGACCTTTTATTTTACTTTTTGATCAGATACTTATTTTGGGTTTCCCAGAGCAATCATGCATTTTGCTAATTTAATTATATTGGAGGCGAGGTGTTACATTTTGTTCGCTCAGTGCTAACAATGCATAATCTCTTATCCGTAACTCTCCCTATAACACTGAACAAAATTAAATGATACTTTCACAGATTCATCATTACAGAATGCCATTGCCCACCTCCAATTTTACTTTTTTTTATCTGACACAAACTCGGGTCTACCAGTGCAGAACATTGCCATCATAACCATATGGGAGCGGGGTATCATTTAGTGAACTCCTTGCTCACAGTGCCTCTAGTACGTTTTGTTTGGGAGCATCTTCCTCATGTCCAGAAATTTATGAAGCGGATATCGTTGAACTTGTGAGATTTTCAACGAAAAATGCCGGTCGTTGTAGGACGTTACTGTTTTAGTGCACTTTACTGTGATTTTATATGAGGTCTCTACATTTTCAATTCAATCATAGTTAAAAATATTGATTCATACATTTACAATCAAGAATATGCCCCAATTTGCCAAAATTCATTTTGAAATCGGTTAAACTTGAAGTTTTAATATTTACCTTAACCTCTGCATAGGATGATGTAAGTGTGCGATGTTTTTAACCTTGCTGCATTATCAAATAGAAAAATAAACACTCTTTAAATATCAACTAGGAATACTCATGTGTACAATCAGAATGTTTTTTTAAGTTGCAAAATGACCAATGACAAGAAAAGTAATTAAAATTAACGAGTTCCATTTCCTTAAATAGCGTCTGAATTGATGTTAACAAGCTTAGATCTTTATTTATCATGGGGAAAGATTGTACAAAGTACATTTTAAAAAATCGAACGTTTTGATGCAATTGTTTTTGGTAATTTTTCCCCTTTATTTCAGATTACTTGTATGTACAATCAGGATGTTTTTACAAATAATTTTGCAAAAGTAAATTAACGATTTTTTTTAAAATAAGAAAACCAGAGTTCTGTCTCTGATGTCAAAAAGACTAGATCTTTATTCATTGCGGGTAATAGTTATATGAAGTGAAGAAAAAACGAACGTAAAGATGACAATAATTTTGCATAAAAAATTAATTTTAGATTTTCTGAGTTCCTTGGAGATTTTAAATATCAAAATCCTATTAATACCACTTATTGTACAGTACTCTTTCCTTTATTGCTTTTAATATTATATGAAAAGTAAACATGAGAAAGAAGCAGTATAGAACATTTGCTGGAACCGTCTCTGTATCTTTGTTTGTAAAGATTAGATTAGAAAAATTCAACATATCTAAAACTGACAAACTGAGATTTTGTACAATTTAGTTACATGTAACTTTTCCTTAAAAGGAATGGCTAATTGCAAGTAGGATTACCAGTTGCAGAATCAAATAAAAATGGTACTATTGGAGAAAAGAAAGAACTTGTATTTTTAAGAATAACACAGTTATTCGAAAGATTTCCTTTCTCATATTGAATGGAGAGGTACCGTCGTGTACTGATGCAAAAAGACAGTGTCTTATTTCCTAATCCAATGCTCCAGTGCATATATGTATTCTTCTCGTAGTCGACTTAAAGTTTTACTCAGTGATTAAATTTCATTTATAAATTCTTTCGGATCTCCAAAGGTTTGTGGTCGGATATAATATTTATCAGACAAGTTTTATGTTTTGACTAGGCTTGACGAGAGGATAAAACGCATAATATTTTCGTGGCAGGTTCTTTTACTCATATGGCTTATACATCTAAACCCCCTATCACTCCCCCAGTATTTTTATATATGAATCTACATTATTTATAAAAATTCACCGCTTTCATGAAATATTCATTATGATGTCACAAAATTGGGATATAAAAAATCAAAAATATCCATGGGATATTAAGGAAAAACCATCAGGTTATAATTAGAGTGCTTATAGTGCTTATTACCAGGTAAGTTGATCACTTATTAAACACTTTGCCATGCTTTGGAGACCATTTTGAGAGATCTCTTTTGTATATAGACCACTTAACTGTATGAAAATACCATCAATATCGGGGGAATTATAGGTTCCATCTGGAATAAAGGGAATTGCAATGGATTATAACTTATGTATAATCATCAAAATTTATTCTCTAAACCTGAATATTTCAAATTGTCTCGCTGGAAAAGTAAAAACATTATTCAGTATATATTTTTTTTTTTTTGAATATTCTTTTTGCTTTATTTTGATTATCTTGCAACGCTTTGAAAAGAAATTTATTTTTGTTTAGCATTAGAACGGAAATAATAACAATGGTAATAAATGTAAACCGGTTATGCTAATTACAATATCGATTTGACCATGCCTTCTGGTATTTTAATACACTTGACGATAGTCAACAATATATAGCGAACCGAAAGTAGAAAATTTTCAAGATTTGCCAGAGGTTCTCTCGTACACTTGAATATTTATAAAGGTAAAAATCGGTTAGTGCTGGTTATTTATACATTTTTTGAGTTAAAAATGTTATATCAGAGCTTTTGTAATTAAGTATAAAGGGAGCACTAGTATCATCTTTTAACAGAAACTTATCATTGATGAAAACAATCATTAATCGTTAGGGTCGTTTTTCAACATGGTAACCTTCATATAATGTCTTCAATTGAGCCTATACAATCATGATTAATATAAAGAGATTGTGGATAAAGAATGTCACTGAATTTGAAAATTTTAACTACTATGAAACAGTCATTCTGTAAAGTTTTGTGAAGAATATAAGTTGTTTTCCTTGGATTCATGTTTTGCAAACAGTTAAAAATATATTGAATGAATGAAAAGGTGTAACATACCAGTATTTACCTGACCTGTTAATCACATTCCTTTACCCCTAGATGACATACATTGAGTCAATATTGGAATCGTCTGCGATTCATGCTTATTTACATCACATTGCCCAATGATTCGTTGACGACATAAGTATAGTCAGTTAAATTTAAAGATAATAGGAAAGATTCCGGTTCCACAAGAACAAGCTTATTTTTTGGGTTAAAGCCTTTTTAATTTAGATGAAAATTATTGAGATTTAACAATATTCAATAAATCATTCAGCAATCTAAGAAATTACACAAAAATTACCATTTTAGTCTGAGATCTAAATATTACCCTATAAAGTTCCCATCCATAACCGGTATACAAAATGGAGAAACCACATTTTTTACAATATGATTGACTTTGTACAAATGTTCTTCATCTATTTCATTGTCAAGTTCTTATGAAGTAATCATTGATATTAATTGACTTAATTGTTCGCCCCTAGCTGTTCCCTTGAATGCACGTATTTTCATAGATATCAAATTCGTAACTTTCCACCGACTTCCCGTTCAAATTAAAGCTTTGAAAATATCTGGCGGAAGTTGTACATGTACCTTGCACTGTTTCGTCCGGTGAGGAATGGCACGAGCTAAATTCGGAATCAAAGTTACACTCAAATTCCTTCCTTTGGCCAGATCTTATATCTCTCCTCACCATTGTGATTATTACTAATACAAATATTAAAATGACAGTAAAAGTAAGAGATCCTCCAATAATAATTATTGTTTGAAATTTTTCCATGAAAGTACGCGAACTTTCCAGTGAAGTTGCATTCCACATAGAGACAGTTTCTTGAATATCTGAAAGAGACATATTTAAAGTTGAACATGACTCGTTAATTGGTATACACCATATTATATATGTGAACGACTTTATATATGGGCCGTCAGATATGCCGAATAAATAATCGAATATGGCGGATAAATTCCTTTTACGAATAGCTTTCAGGTTAATTCACTTTGATAACATTTTTATCATACAAGTACTGCATTTTTTATCCAGTAAAATTATCTGTTTTCAAAATACCTCTGCCTAATAGACACCCAGTAATATGATTGCAAGATGTATTGGAACAGTTACACTCAAACTGACATCTTTCTCCGTAGTTGGGGTATCTACATGGCTCTGAGCAGGTCTTACCATAATATCCAATATTACAATCTAAAACATATCGATGGTATATTATTTATATCAAATATCAAAACAGAGTCATAAATGGAAGCAAATACATGTAATGGGTTGTTACACTTAATGATAAATTCACAAAGCATGTATATTGCGATGTATATTGGAATAGAAAAATGACCTTATCGAAAAAACAATTCTTCGGAAATAGTCAAATTTAAAATCAATGTTCATCAGTTATCTGCTTTGTACAATGTTTATACCTACATTTTTCAAATTTGCATTTATGCAAGCTTAAAATGACCTCTTCAAGTTGGTTAAAAATATTTCTTTATTTTAACATATTATTGCATGGACTTTTAAGCTTTAAGGCATGCTTGTTCTTACGTACATTGTAATATTTTGATAAATGAGGTCCAATGAATTATCTAAGCAGGATTTTTTGATGGGGAAATCCCGTTACCCTAGTGTCGAACAAAAATTCGACACACAAGAATACCTGTTTTTGACAACATGGTTCGTATTTACGTATACCATTTCTGCTCATTAACAGCTGTGATTAGACCACCGAGTCTTGCTGTGGCACTTATTCCTACATTTCTGGTTTATTTCCACACAAATTCACACTTTTTCAATTGTAAATTCTTGCCGATACATTTCTAGTTTTGTGGTTTAATGCCACATGGCTTCACACTTTTAAAGTTTTCAATTCTTGCCTTACTTTGCAATTTTCGAATCTTGAAGTAGACTGCATCAAGAACCATGGCTTTTTATTGCGGATAAAAATATCTAAAGGAATCTTCAGCCATAAATAAGAGTTCCCGATAAATTACTTCAATTATTTGTTATAAAATCAGATCTCATTTTCACCTAGAATGTTAAATGTATTTGTTTTTATCTTTTTGACTTTCTAAAACACGATTGGTATTCAGTTAATCGGTGACATAGGCGTCATTTAATTATTCAACAACAAAAAAAATGTTAAAATGACGAATTTCTTGAAAATAATGGTTTATTTCGAACAAACCTAGAAAGTGGTATGAATGAATTGAGTTCAAAACAAGTTAGAAAATATTTTACATGTATTACACAATACAGTTTTACTAAATTATCTCATGAATGGATTCTAATTTCGAACAGAATAGGAATTCTATATAATTTACAAACTATAATTTATTATTATTATTATTATTATTATTATTATCATTATTATCATTATTATTAAAATTATAAATTTTGAATACAGACCTGAACTCTCTCGACACCCATTGACAATGTCACAAAATTTCTGGGTACAGTTGCAATTTTGTTGACATTTTTCACCATAGTTCGGATATCTGCAAGGACTTTCACAATTTGGGCCGAAATAACCTATTTTACAATCTAACAAATATACTTTTTAATTGCAATTTTTTTATGATTTCAAATGAAAGAAATACATTAAGAAAACAAAAGTATCAGTAAAATAAAAAAATACCTGTACATGTATTTAAATCATTATTCCAGAATTGCCCAGGGAGACAGCATTTCATGTTGTTGTTACTAAAACATTTGAATAGCAGCTAGCATACATTATATATAATGACCATCATGGTCAATTGAAATCATTAATTTAATTTAATTTTTAAACAATTGTTTGAGACGATGTCAACTTACAGTTACCTTGGACAAGTTGAACCAACAGTTGTAATAGCATTGTATAGAATCACAATGAAAATGTTTTTACCCTCCATTTTTATTTTAGAAATTTTGACAGGGAAGAGATGTTTTACATCGCTTCGACATTCTATTTTTAACGATTTCCTGCTTTGCTTGTTATGTTACCAAAGGGTGTTTTAAGGAGGCTCGATTCTGAGCTTTTAAGCAGATTTTGGCCTTGACCTTTATGTATAAATTTTTTTCTAAAGTTCCAACATTAATTCTACAGAGCAAATTAAACTATATGCAATGAAAAAAAAAACTGTGATAGATTTCAAATATTCAATATATATAAAGGATAAAGCCAGGAACTATATTTTGTGACGTAAGGTTTTTCAAAGAAAATGATCGATTTTTCCTTTTTGAAATATATACAATGTACATTGCTATTAAGTTTAGATTCATATTTCCCCATACTGGTTGCATACAGGGCTGTCTTTTAAAGAGCAGACTCTGAAATCTATTTGATTATTTCTTACCACTCATTTCATTATATAGTGACAAAGATAGTGAATATATTCTGAGAGTCATAGAAATTTTTTTATCAATTTTAGCCTTAAATAAATACCTTTTCAATAATATCTAAAAATTAACAACATAGACACCAACTTTTGGTTTTTTTTTCTTTTCTGGATATATAAGATTACTTTCATTAATCCCCTTAAATTCGGCAAAGGTTTAAAACCTTAAAATAATTATCTTGCTAGTTGAATTTTCAATGCCTGAAAAGTAATATTCCTGAGTGCAGAAAGGTCAAATAATCGGTTTTGCAACATTTAAGCAATTTGAAACTTTTATTAAACTGTCTTTTTAAAGAATAGATTGATAGTACATTTTGTGCAGTGATAAATTCGGATTTAAAAAAAATGGAGAGAAAACGTTTTAGATGTGATTTTTTATTAAAACACAAATTTCAGTGCAAAACGGTAATATTAAATGTAGTGTAGCGACAAAATTAGCATATTGACCCCTAAGGAGGTTCGTTCCTGAGCTTTTGAGCAGATTTTTGTCTAGACCTTTATTTCTAAAATTCTGAATTATTTTTAGGTTTTAACATTATGTCTGGATTCTACAATGCAAAACGAACTAAATTCAATGAAAAAAAAACCGTCATTAAATTCCATTTAAGTAGGCTTAAGCCATGAACTTTATTTTTTGGCGAAAGGATTTTATAAGAAGAAAATGATCAATTTTCCCGTTTTGAACTATAAACAGATCAAGAACAGTTAATTTTTGATACCTATTTTTCTAGGTTGTTTGCACACAAAGCTGCTTTTGCAGTGAAATGTGATATGCTGGTGTTGAAATATATAGTTGAATATATTATATTCAATATACATATATATATATATATATATATATATATATATATATATATATATATATATATATATATATATATATATATATATATATATATATATATATATATATATATATATATATATATATATAGAAAGCACAAAGAAATTCACTTTTACATGGATACCCACTTCCGCCCCAGCCCGGGGTTGAACTCTCGACCTTCGGAATCTGTCTCCTAGCAGTGCAGGAACAGCGCGCTAGACCGCTCGGCTATCTAGGCAAGTAAAAACTTGCTTTCGATACCGATGGAATTCTCGCGGCGCTGTCCTACACTACACGGTCATTGAGAATAGAAGTGAGATACAGTTATTTGGACATTAGTTTTAACAGAGGATTGTTACCAATACATGTTGTAATGAAATTAATTATTATTTATAAAGCACAGTTTACAACAACTCTTAAACTAACATAACTGCCCTAAGTGAAGAAATATTAATATAGAAAGCACAAAGAAATTCACTTTTACATGGATACCCACTTCCGCCCCAGCCCGGGGTATATATATATATATATAATACTTCAGTTGAATATTAGTTGACCAGTTTAAGTTTATTTCATCTCCAGTAAATTTGTACATATACTTGGCCATTCTGGTACACTTGGTTATTCTGGTACATTTTCCGACTGAAATATAAAATGCTCTTAATTTTCGAGTAGTTATTTTTAGAACCTGGTCTAAGGTAGTATTATTGCCAAGTATGTCATTCAGGGTATAAGAACGATTTATTATACTTATTTATTCTTATTTTCTCCTAAATGTTTGTTTGTTATTTAACGTCCCTCTTGTGATTTTTTCAAACATAAGAAAACGTCACAACTTGCTGATGGAGAGCTGCAAATCGGGTCCTATACTCCTCACATACGAGCAGAGAAAAATATTTTTCGTGTTAGCACCTGTTGCGGCACAGGACCTCGGTTTATACGATCTCATCAGAAGAACTTGTCTCCACGAATCACAGTGGGATTCAACTCCGCGATGTTAAGATCAACTCCTTACTTCGCGACACTAGAGGAGACGCTAACCACTGCGCCACACTGGGTACTATTCTGAAATATGACTGAATATTTTAATTTTTTTGTCTTTAGCTTCATCACATTTTCAAAACATGGGAAGAGGACAGGGAAAATGCATGTGTTTCCATTTCATAGTTTTAATTATTCAGGTATTGTGTGCCGTTACGTACAGTGGTTTCCTGCATGTCTGATATACTAATAAAAAATAACAGAACAACATAACATTAGCCACTTTTCGCATTTGAAATCAGTATTGAAAAAAAGCAATCCTAGAATGACGCATTAGAACCTTTAATTACGTCTGCATGAGAGAGAGAGAGAGAGCGAGAGAGAGAGAGAGAGAGTGAGAGAGAGAGAGAAATGTCTATGTGTATGAGAGTGAGTGTGTGAATGTGTGATATGATCAATTTTATGTTGATGTACTAACTATTTTAACAGCCAAGTAACATATATTACTACTTTTTTCCTGTAACCCTTTCTGAGAACACTATCTCTTTTAAATGAACACCATTTTCTATGAATAAAAAGCTAGTAAAAAAATTTTCAATGAGTTGTCAACTTCCGGACGTTTCATACTTAAAAAATTAGAAATTCGAAAAGTTATTTATTTTACATGTCATTGAATTTTAAGTTGCACAAAAAATAAATTGGTAAATAAAAAAAAAAATTCAAAAATTTATTTCGATGCCGCATATTTTCAGATCTTTGATACCGTTTTAAGCTGTCCTGCATCGATGCCGACTATATCGTATGTATCTTATTGTCCGACAAGTCAAGAAGAATGGGAAAAGGCAGCTGAACGGAAGAATTGTGAGAGCATTGCGACAATTCAGAACTGTACTTCTCGGAATAAATTTCAATACCATTGTTTAATGAATCACTGGAAAAATGCAACATTAGAAGTTTGTACACCTATTTTCTACTTACAAGGTACATGTATGTCTTTACAAACCTAAAATTATGTTTTATATGCTTATTATATGCATAGATATAAAACGGTAAACATAAAAGAGAGATGACAAAGCAATCTGTGATTGTAAAGATGCTCATAAAACTAAGTGCGATTTTTAGGATATTGTGCAGAATACAACATACAAATGAAACAAGTTGCAGAAATTTACGACGAAGGATTTGAATGTCTGAAGTTTGATGACACACACAAATGTCCGCCAAGATACCTGTCCAACGAAGCCTATAAATGTTAAGTGCATTTGTGATATGTGTATATAAAATTGGTTAATTATCAATACAACACATCTATTGATTTAAATTATTTATTTCTTTAGATCAACGATGCTACAGATACCAGAATAAATTAAGGTAAACAATACACTTAACAAAACTTCAAAGTGTCACTCTTATATAAATGGATTTTAAAAAACTACTAGAATGGTTTGAAATTTTCAAATTATTACAATTAGTGAGTCTTCTCGACATTTATTGAAAGAAAATCAATTATTACAGATGAAAACCAATGTCCCATGACGAAACTTAAATACAATAAATCTGTACTTTGCGACACGTGTTTTGTGTAATCATCTTCTTTTTGCGACCTTTATCAATTTTCAACAATTGATATAGCTAAAAAAAACACGGGCAGATTAACCATAAAGGGAGGGGAGCGTTGGAATATTGATATCTTGATCATCCTTACGACACGTTCTATACAATTTTATTTCAGCATTTATTTGTCCTTGATTTTACTTTAAAGAATAAACGAGTATAAAAATCCATTTAAACACATTTTTCTACGGGGTTTGCGTCATTTTGTATTGTCAAATTATCACAATTTGAAAGCTTTTGGGCAAAATTTAACCAAACCAGAGAGAGAGAGGGAGAGAGAGAGAGAGAGTAGTGATAGTCATGTTATATTTTTGATTATCTTGAATTACAGTCCAAAAGTCGAAGACAACAGTTGGATAGCACTTGTGTTTATTGTCATTGCTTCACTTCTGTTTGGTATCCTTGTCTTAATGGTTGTGATGATGAAGAAAGGAGTTTGTAATAAACTCAACAACGGTAAACAAGAAGTAGAACTATCTAGTTTATACGAGGGTTGTTCGAAAAGTTCGTGGACTACTGCCATATCTTTTTTATTTGACATCATATGTTATCCAAATTTGTTAGAAATATTTTAACAATAAATCTAAAGCATTTGCATTAATGTTTTTTTTAATACCACGATTTTTTTCAAAACTTATCCAGATTTTAAAAATGCAAAAATCGGATCGCGGAGCAGGTCAGAATTTTGCAAGTTACGAACAATACACTGCAGAATGTCTGTAGTCATATTATCTGTAAAATGAACCAAAAACGGAAAATAACCGAGAAATCCAAATTTAAAATAGTTACATCGATTTGTATTCCAAATTATGGCCTAATATTTTGCTTTGTTGAAAAGAAATCAGCTTGAGAAGATAGGTAGTACACGACAAAAACGATGACAATTTAAAACGTCATGGAGCAGTCGATAACGATGCAAATTTGTCATTTACTCAGGAAAAATCCTGAATAAACACTAAAATGTTGGAGGAATAAAAAAAATATGTCACAAGCAAGGTGTGCATGAGTGTACAAATAGTATAGTCAGTATTTGAGTGACAGAGACTTTGTATCAGATGAGGACAATCTGTGAAGAAGTTTTTATCTGTAAAAATCTTAATAAAAACTTTAAAAAGTTTGAACGTCAAGAAAAGACATAGGCGCTTTAGAGTTGCTCACCCTGTGAAAGCAGAGTTAAGTAATAAAAGAAATTTAAATGCTAACAAAGGAAATAATACAACGAGAACAATACTTAAAAGACGAATTTCAAGCATAAGAAAAAGGATTTAATGATTGGGCATTGGATTATATTTTGTGAAATGTATAGGAATAGTATATTTTAGAAATTGTTGAAACTAGAGTTTGACGTTACATTGTCCTTAAGGGTGCTCCGTGGGTACAAAATCTGTTGATTTTAAAATGACGTAAACTGATATCTGTTAAATCAAATAGAATGAAACATCACATATCAACAAAAAAAATATTTTTACATTTTATATTATACTTATTTTATATTTCTAGTGAGTAATATAACGAAGATTGACATCGTCCATGAATTTTTACAACCCTCGTATAAGTAAAATTAGATTGTTGGTTACGAAATGCACAGAAGACGGCGGGGCTAAGGTGGCTACAAACTTGACCGTAAACTTCCCCAATAGTTTATGGTCAATTTCCGTCTCTGATAATAACCCAATGTATGATTTCTAGACGATTCTTTACTTGTTTTACTCTTTTGATGAAGCATAGGTAATTACCTTAGCATATCTAATTAAAAGGAATCTTATTTTAACCTATTTGTATAATTCACAATTCTTCTTTACAAGGAATATATATATTATATATATATAATAACTTCTGCAACTGAGAAATACTGCCGATGTATTTCTTCCCCCTTTTCTTTATAGATGAAGATTTGGTGTTGATGATTTCAAACTTAAAAGAAAGCTAAAAAGTAACTGCTGTAGAAAGTAACAATGATAATTAGACCAGGCTATACTAAAATATACCAGCAGCAATAAACATGCATTGGATTTTCATTTAAAAATATTCTATTAAATACATGGCTTTAAGATGATCTTCGTCACATTTTTTCTGCTACCCTAAAATTGAGCCCTAATACGATCATGCATACATGGCTTGAACTTATTTATTGTTTATTGCTCTTTGTTTTCACGAATATAATTTATAATTATATATGTATTAATTAATAATATCATTATTGATGATAAACTTTTTAGCATACTTTTATTAAAGTTATCTCTGCATTTAAACAGATGATACTGAAGAAGGAACTGTTCTTCTTACAACAGAGGGAAATGCAAAAGGTAAATATTTCAGAACTGATATTTTTTCTTCTAAAACTTATCATAAACTTGAACCATAAAAAAAATATCTGATAACCCTATATCACCACTCAGTAACAGAAAAGACAGATTTAACTGATTTATTCATAATAAAAGTTAAATTTATTTAAAAGAAATTCTTTTACAACGTTTTACAAAAACGTTGTAAATTGTTCTGTGTATATTTACGCATACATGAACACCAATGTGTGCTGACCTACAGGAAACAAAACACCGTCAAGTAAATCTAGATAAATGTTATTTTTTTTTTATTTTTGGGTCACCTGTGCTGAAAGCTTTGTATATTTTCTATCACTCTTTTTCTGGTGTCTGTCTTTTTATATCCGGCTTCCGTCTGTCTGACCGTCTTTTCATCAACTTTTCCTGTTTTTGTTTCTTCTCCAATATCACTTGGTCAGCTTAACTTGTCAAAGGCAATTAAAGTTTATTCAAATGACGACCCACGCCTTCTTTTAACGGGAGATAAAAAAGAATTTTAGATACATTTTCGTCATCATTTCAAAATCATCTTGTCAAGACTTAATGGTCAAGGAAAGTTGAAACCCGTGAAAAAAGAATTCCATTACAATATATTATTTCAAATTTGTTTAAATAATAATCTCCCAGGGTAAGATAGGGTTACAATTAGAGCGAAATACAACTTTTTGTGCGCAGTAAATATACAGTTTTGACAATAGGTTGCACTGTGCATGTAGCTCTCCGGTCTGTCAAAATATTTTTGCTACAGTTCTGCAGCTACTAAGATGCCAGAATGAAAAAATTAAGAGTAAAGCGGTATAAGGGATTGCAACCCGTAACTTGAATTATACACTATGTATTATGACACAAGTTTTCATTTTTATTAAATTTTCAGGGAAAAAATCATGAGACTATACAAATGGAGACAACAAAGAATCTAGACAATTTCGCAAACTTACAGTGTATTTCAGCTATCATCTAAAAATATGCAAAGAAAAAAAAACAATGAAAAGATTTATGTTTTAATATGATTTTTTTTTAATTCTGCAGTAAGACCACCAAGACCACCGGCACCGCCAAAACGAGTACCTAGCGAGAATGCTAAAACAAAGTGAGTAGAATTCTCTTAGCATAAAGGTAATGGCTTTTTTACTTTATCTCAAAACTACAAGATACACGGTGCACGATATGATACTCAGATGATCTTTGGCAACAACAACTCACACGCTTATTTATTATTGTAGATTTACATTAATTGTTTTTGTTATAACTTTAAAAATTTGTTCCTATACAAATCTATACAAAAAGTCTAACATTTCTAATGTTTTGGTGAGCGGACATAAAAGAATTAAATTGATGTTTGACCGCTAAGTGAGATGTTGGACCGGTCGATGAGATGTTGGACCGCTTACGTTACAGAATGGGCGGAGGTTAATCTCATTTTCATTCGTTGGTGTTCAACAGTGACGGACCTGATGTTACACCGTGGTAGACAGTACAAAATACATTTAGGTCAAAAAATAAAAAGTATAACAAAACATTTATTGACTATGTTCTCGGGCAAAATGCATTTGGTCGACCCTCGAACCAAACTGTCTGCTTCCGATCTGAACGGCCTCAGGCAGACAGTTTGGTTCTTGGGTCCGACAAAACACATGTTGCCCTTGAACTCAGTCAATAAATGTAGAGTTATTCACACGATTGTCAATTTATTGCACATATATTATTGACAAATCTTTTCATACTTGTTTTTATTCATTTTAGCTAAAACTGGTTTTAACATTATGAAACTTTAATGTTTAATGATATTTACTTTAGAATTGATTTATGTCTTTTTATAATTCTTTGTTCAATCCTTTGTGTCTAATCTAGATTACCTAAACAAAAACAAAAGACCTATAAAGACAGGAAAACACCTCCACCAAGACCAGCAAATATACCGAAGACGCCTACAAATCAGTAGTAAGTTGAAAATATTCAACAAAGTGTTAAATCTTATCATTCAGATACCAATTTTATCTCAATCATTTCATTCTAACATTTTTTGTTTTGTTTTTTATTTTAGATGCTCAGACATTGATTCAAATACTGACGTCCTCGTGAGGTCAAAGTGAAAAAAATATGCAAGAAACTGATTCATGAGATTAAAAAAACAAATCTTTAAAGATATATGTGAAGTATTACTTCACATATTTCATATTATATCATAGGAATGCATTTGCTCAATTTTTGTATTTATATAAAATGTAAGTTCTGATGACTTGGACTGCATCGTACCGTATGTTGAAGACTTCTTAATACTTTTAGTACATTTGTACGTTTATCACTACTTTACATAAATATATAATCCCATTTAAAAAGATGTTTTACATATTACTTCTCAAGATAGTTCTTATAAAATGATTGTATTTGTAGGCAATATGGATAACTTCATATACACATCTTTATATTCACTTCCTTTTAATATGCATTTTTAAGGCGTGAATTTAAAGAATGATGTTATTCATCAAGTTAATCTGTGTATGAATTTTCATAGACCTGATCCATTTCTTTTCTCTAGTCTTTTAGAACTTATACAAATTCAACATTAAAAAAAATAATATTAGTCTATTAAACTTTATCCTGTTTGTGGAGGCAATATTTCTTAATTATTTTCCTTTTCTAATTCAATTGCGGTAATTGTGTCACTGGTTTGCAGAAAGCATGCTTGAGATGGACTCTGAATATCTTTTTCAGTAATTTTAATTCCATTTTCTTCTTTAAATATATCAGATTCTTCTGCAAGCAGTTCTTTGTTGCTATCAGATTTGTCATCAATCTGAGCAACATACACAAAAAGTCCTGAAAGGTTGTTCCGGTACATCTTCCCGATTTGTAGGTACTGGTATATAGTCGTGATCTTGTAAGGGGTCTTGTTCTCTGTGTTATTATTTCTTCTGGAATTGTATCGTAATTTTCACTTTAGACTTCGTATTCTTTTCTTTTATTTAGGCTATTTGATTTGATTCATTTGTTGGATAAGTATAAGAGCTATGTGTGTTTTGAATTTGCATTTCCTTATATTGTTCACGGTCAATGTCTGAATCAATAACATTAGACTATTTTCAATGATAATTATATAAATACGGTGAATAAAACCATTAACAAAACAGCAATTCCAGCAAATGAATATGCGATAGTATACTTTTCCGAAGAAAGTTCAACGTTTGAAGTACTGTTATTGGTTTTATCGGAGGGCCTTAATAAATCGATTTATTGCAGGGGCATACCCTCAATGTATGTTGTCAAGTTTTTACATATGAACAAGATATTTGAAAAGTGCTGCGAACCTCATGAAATTTTGCAAATAAACTAATTACAGCTATATTTAATGTAGCTGACCAGAAAAATATTCAACCTGCCGTCCAACAATTAAATTTTAGCAATTAAAAAAGGGAATCTATATAGGTTCGCAGCACTTTTCACAAACTACATATAGTGTTGAAAAGGATCAAAAATGAAACTAAGATTTTTAACTTGGTTATGCCCTTGCAATATTGCAATTTGAAGAAGAACTCTAAACTGCAAGTATAATTGCTAAAATCATGTGATGTCGACATCACGTGACAAGTCTAAATAAAAAATCTAAATGTCCCCAACATGTATATTAAATCTACATTACATTTGTTTGATATCAGTGAAGTCCTAAAAAGAATCGCCCATCCTAATAAACTATGTATTTTATATCTCAAAAAATCGCCGATATTTCCATTTGTAACCTTAACTGTGCTGCGTAGATCCCCGTGGGTAGAGCGGGGCCACAATAGCTGATCAAAGTTTTACGTAGGAATATATAGGAAAAATATTTTAAAAATTTCTTCTCTGGAATAGTTGGGCCAGGAAAGATGAAACTCTTGTGGAAGCATCCTCAGGTTGTGTAGATTCAAACTTGTTAAAATCATGACCTCAAGGGTTAGGGTATGGCCACAATGAGGGATCAAAATTTTGCATAAGAATATATGGGATAAAATCTCCTCTAGAACAGAAAAGTTTTATTTAGTCAAAATGACATGTAAGCATCTACAAGTAATGAAGATTTAAAGAACAAGTCTCAATAATGCATTATCTGTGGTCCCCAGTTACTCGTCAATTTTCAAACCTTCATTAAAAACCTTAAAAATAACATGATTATATCATTATCTTATGTGTGTAATATATGCGCCAGGGCTTACTAATATTAAAAAATTGCAATAGACGACACGCGAAGGTGTGTTTTGAAGGTGAGGTCCTTTGTTTTTCATCAATATCAAAAGAAATTTGTGACAGGTACCCATTTTACGGCTTTCGTAAACATCGAGCGTAGGTTTGTTCATAGTCGAGATCGAAATATAATGTGGGTGATACTTTTATAAAGGTTGTGTGAAAATATCTTTGTTGAACAACCTTGCGCTCTATGTTTTCTAATTAAAAGTATCATGATTTTGAATCTGTTCGGTGAGTACATTTACATAGCATTAACTTTTTTTTGACCTGCTAAGAATAGATAATATGTCACGTGAATCCATACCGTCACAGGTGAATACCTCCGGATCGCATGTTTCCTCTAGTTGAAGCAACACATATACGAGCTAGGGTTGTCCCAAAATTTCGTAGACTGAGCTCATATCTTTTAAAGAAATTAATGTATCTTCCTAAAATTTTCAGTGTGGATAAAGCGTATTCTTAGCAGATAAATTACGAAGTTTCATGTTTACTTGAAAACTTTTCGAGTAATAACATTTAAAGTGATACTGTTCTCTAACACACGGAGCAATCTACAACGTCAAAAAATACAAATGTCAATGGTTCAATTTTTTGGAGAAAATATTTCAAATACCAAAATCAAATTCTTTAATTAAACGAAACGGTTATTGGTATAAATGTGAAATATCATTATTACTATGATATGATCAAACATTAAAATAGGTAAACAAAATATATACATGTATAGGTATGAAATAATATAAATTTAAAAACGCTATATTTCTACGGGCTTTACGTCTGTTTTCTGTAATGGCGTTGCACAGTGGAACTTTAGCCCATTTCTTAGCCCTGTCTTTTATTTTAGTTACTGTTATTCACATATACATAGAGAAACCGTTTAAGCCATTTAAAATACCAAGGACGATAGAAACTTTCCTAATCTACTAAACATTTATGACTGGTACATTTCTGTAAGAGTGAATTCGGGGTCAAAACACTTGATCATAGTCCAGTGCGCCGCCTGTGCCAACGCAGCCGCCATTTTTCAAAATGTCGGATTTCAACCCCATCTATAAAAAACGTTATTAAATCAAAGCATGAGCGCCAAACTTTTAGGAAATATATTTAAGAATTTTATTTCCATAAAAAAAATACAGGGAAGTAATTACTTTTCCGAAGGATTTAGAATGTAACATATTAAGTTTAAATTTCAACTTTTGGGTATTGCGCCGCCTTCCTATACCAGAAAATGAAATGTGGCTTTTAAATTTGAATAATTTATGTAGTTATTCCATATTTGTCCACAAATTTATTAGATAGTATTGGTTTAATCGATATACGAAGTTTCATTAATGTATGACATAGGGTTCCTACAAAACAACGCTTGTCTACGGAATTTTGGGACAACCCTCGTAGCTTGTATTTGAAAAGTACAATCAACCACTTTCATTTTTTTTTCAATTCAAAACAAAGTTCTCACTAAACTTCGATGAATACAGGTATCATGTTTATGTTATACTGTGGGCTTTGATTATTTTCCGGGACATGTTTTAATTCTTATGCGTATAATTGAAATTTTCCTGGGCGTTGCCATTGCGAAGAGCACACGAATCAATATAGTAGGAGATATATATAAATACACATTTATACAATTTCTTTTAAAAAAAAAACCACCACAAAAGATTCGAAAAAAGTAACAATTTCTCACATTTAATCTAAACAAATATTAACCATACTAACCATTTGAATATCCAAAGAAATTTTACACCCAATCCACGATTAAGGCTCATGTAAACTCGAAAAAAAATATTCGAATGTGTTGACAGAATGCAACAAAGAAGATGATTATTAAATTTGGATTATATCTCCCAATCTTGTGAAATTTATTATTAGACAGAAAGATTCCGTGTGAAATATAATAATAATGTTTCTTTTTTCCAACAACTATATATATTAAAGTCATACACGCTACATGTATATGAACACCGAATTTTGTGTGAAACAAAATGGTTAATGATTTGCAACGCATGATGTATAATGAAAAAATAATACTTAAGTTTCCACAAAATATTACTATAGACGTCGTTGTGATAACAAAACGATTAAGTAATAATTGGCAATGAAGAATTCAGTCTTTTCATTACCGGCCGCCAGGAGGCGGTCGGTTATTTGATATGAAAGTTTGAAGTCGCTGTGCGTTTCTGCGGATATAATATTTTATTAAAAAGAGCGTCTAAAATGTTTCAAAAAAACACACAATAAACATAAAATTTAAATTTTTATAAAGAATGGGGTAAATATTTCATCCAATCCTGATTGACAAACTTTGACATATTTGAGGTGCGGAGAAAATTACGACACGTGTTGGGCATAATCTAAAGCAAAAACCGCGTAATGTATATTGCACAATTTTACTTTCTCTATTTTAAACAGGATTTGTTGTACGTTTTATTTTAAAATGACGTGTACACATGTACATATATAAAAATTTTCAAAAATATGGTTAAATGTTAATTCATCAAAAGACCTAGCAGGCTACATAATATTACAAGATTTGACCCTAGCAGACGAGGATAATGCGCGTTTTACAATGTGCCAAGAATTTTCCCGTTACATCTCAAAGGAAATAAAGTGGCGGATCTAGAGGAAGTTTAGTTTTTTCCTCTAAGAGAGAGCAAGGAGCCTCACATATTTGTTGCGTTTTTATTAAATCAAAACTACACAGCATATCTAGTTGTAGACTAACATTAAACTTTAGTTTTTATTGAATTAAAACTACATTGCATATCTAGTTGTAGATTAACATTAAAATTTAGTTTTAATCTTGTAATGTTAATACCTAAAATTATACAGTCCCACGGTTTGTTAACGCAGAGGACCAGGGGGTACTTTGCTCATACATGTACATGTAATACTGAACATGCATTATATAATTAAGAAAATCATGCAATGTCGTGCACAAGCGTTTAATGTCACTAGGATATACATTAACAGATAAATATCAGATATTTTAAAAACAGATCACGCATTTCAGTCGATCTTTAGTTGCTTCATTTAAGGAACAATTGTAATTGCCAATTGAATTGCCGCCTATTTTTGACGTTTGCGTCAATATATGTTTCTTGTGAATATTGATGTAGGAAGTACGGAAACAGTAGGCCTACATGTATATATAGACACGCATGTCCACGGGAAATCACAGACAACGAGGAATGTTGCATTTTGAAAACGATTATTAATAAAAGGTTAATATGTGTCATAGCTTAGTAGATGGTTGATACTGATTACATTAAATTAAAGATAAGTATCATTAAGAGAAAGACGCTTGCCATCCACGTCAAAAGTGAGTAGTATCTTAAACGGCCTACCTTGTTGTCCCCCGCTTTCGCGAAAGCGAGGGGACATTAAATCTCATTCGTCTGTCTGTCAGTCTGTCTGTCTGTCTGTCCGTCCGTCACAAAAACTTTAACCTTGCCAATAACTTTTGATTGAGTAGACCTATGACTTTCATATTTCACATATATATTCCTTGTGAAAAGACCTTTCTTTGGGTACCACCAAATTTGACCTTTTGACCTTGACCTTGGAGTTTGACCCACTTTTACACAAAATTTTTATTTTTTTCATTTTGGGCATATTTACTTTTGAACGGTAGATACTAGGACTTTTATATTTAACATATGTATTGTTTGTGGCAAGTCCTTTCATTGAATATCAAGAACTTTGACCTTTTGACCTTGACCTTGGAGATTTCTGTACTTATGAAAAAACATTAACCTTGACCATAACTTTAAAACGGTAAAAACTAGAGCTTTCATACTTCATATATATAATCCTTGAAAGAAGTTATTTCATGAGATAACAAGAACTTTGACCTTTTGACCTTGACAATGGAGTTTGGCCCACTTTTAAATAAAATTAACCTTGGCCATAACTTTTTTGAAGGGTTAGAGCTAGGGTTTTCATACCTCAAATATTTAATCCTTGTGACAAGACCTTTCATTTGATATCAAGCACTTACACCCTTTGACCTTGATCTTGGAGTTTGACCTACTTTTAAAAAGATTTAACCTTGGCCATATCTTTTGAATGGTAAGGGCTAGGGCTTTCATACTTCACATAAGTAATCCTTGTGAGAAGACCTTTCACTGGATACCACTAAGAACTTAATCCCCTTTAGCTTGACCTTGCAGTTTGACCTACTTTTTAAGATTTGAGTACCAATATATTTAATTTACATTCTAAAAAAGTTTTATCTTCGCTTTGTTGACATACGGGGTCATCAATGTTTCACAAACGCATTTTGTTCCTTTGAATTTTTGATTGAGAAGAGAAAGGGCTTTCATATTTGACATGTGTATTACCTATGACAAGATATTTCCAAGCATGCTACGATTTCTGACTCCTTGACCTTGGCCTTCACGATTGACCTTATTTTAAAAAAAAAACAACTTTAATTAATTCTTAATGACATATGATAGGGCGTTCATATTTGACATCTCACCCACAAAGACACCGAAAGCGGGGGACCACAATTCTTTGAATTTGCTTGTTGTTTATCAATCTAAAAGTAGCGACGGCATCACGTCATGGATTTATTTGAGGAATGAAGATTGTTTCAACTTTTGTTATACGATATGACATAACTTGCGGCAGTTAACGCTTTATAAACTGTATAGACTTTTAATTGGATACCAAGACGTTTAACCCTTTGATCTTGACCTTGGAGTTTGACCTACTTTTAAAAAAAACTTTAACCTTGGTAATAACTTTTGAACGGTTAGATTTAGGGTTTTCATTTTTTACATACGAGGGTTGTCCCAAAACGTCGTAGACAGAGAAAACAGTTTAGTTTCTCTTTGCTAAATTGAATTTCTTTTCTTGTTATAGCAAAAAATAACATTTTATGATCATGCATTTTAAATTTCATGATGATATCACATAAAAACCAGAAGTCTCTGTCGAGACTGAAGCTCTACTGGTTTGTGCTTATAGCAAAGGAAGAGAAAAGTACTTAAGCAGTTGGAAATTGAAACTTTTCAACAGCAATAAATAGAAAAATGATCCTTGATTAAGTCTCTTTATGTTCTTAGTGTAGTCTACTTGCATGCCACATTATATTATAATCAGACTAAAACTGCATTTGGAGTAGCATTTTGAGAGTATTTAACAGAAATTTCTATTTTAGTAACCATGGCAATACCATTCATTGAAGTGAAAAGCTGATATACAGAATTATGTATCTTATCTATGTAACTTGTGTGCCAAGTTATATTGAAATCAAACCAAAACTGTAGGAGTAGCATTTTGAAAGAATTACACAGAAATTTCTATTTTTAGTAACCACAGCAACACCGTTCATCGAAATCAAAAACCGATACACAGAATTATGTACCTTAGTGTAGTCTACTTGTACGTCAATTATATTGAAATCAAACCAAAACTGTAAGGGGAGTAGCATTTTGAAAGAATTTCACAGAAATTTCTATTTTTAGTAACCACGGCAACACCATTCATCGAAATTAAAAACTGATACACAGAATTATGTATCTTAGTGAAGTCTACCTGTATGCCAAGTTATATTGAAATCAAACCAAAGCTGTAGGAGGAGTAGCATTTTGAAAGAATTTTACAGAAATTTCTATTTTTAGTAACCACGGCAACACCGTTCATCGAAATCAAAAACCGATACACAGAATTTTGTATCTTAGTGTAGTCTACTTGTATGCCAAGTTATATTGAAATCAAATCAAAACTGTAGGAGGAGTAGCATTTTGAAAGAATTTCACAGAAATTTCTATTTTTAGTAACCACGGCAACACCATTCATCGAAATCAAAAACCGATACACAGAATTATGTATCTTAGTGTAGTTTACTTATGTGCCAAGTTATATTGAAATCAGACCAAAACTGTAGGAGGAGTAGCATTTTCAAAAATTGTTTACAGACAAACAGACGGACAGACAGACAGACAGCTAGACGGACGGACGACGGACGCATTACTATCGCATAAGCCCTTCTGGTCTCTGACCAGTAGAGCTAATAAAGAAAGCATGTAAGTGTACATCGGCGCGCGAAAGCAAGCGTAATTTAATTACGTCTCTTATAACGTCATGATCCCTTTTTCTGCTTCACACGGGTCTGTATTCAATTTTTTAAAGTGAAAGACCACTCTTGACTAAGGGACCTTTTAAATTCACTTCTTTCCGAGTTTTTTGTTTGTTTTTTTTAAAGCAGATTCAAATTTCAGTTGAAATTTAGTCGAAAGATCGCAATGACGTCCTTCGTGGCCCAGATTGTTCCCCATTGTCTGCGATTAACAAACAGTACTCTACTTCTTACATGCTGTAAGTTTTTTCGGTATAGAGGAAAAAAACTCTCATTGAATTTCATGCCGTTAAAAAATAACTTCCCAATTAAAATCTAGTGTGTAAAGTCACTTCTGTATTCTTTTTCCCCGTCTCTGATATAAACAAACCATATTTAAAACAATATATTACATCTCCGTGCGCCGGTTACGCGTTTGTCGACGTCGTTTTCATCAAAATCAATTCCAACTACACTTTAATTTAATCAATATTATATAAATATAGCCCTTTGATGAGGTCAATCCATAGATATATCGACTTCACAGAAAAGCATATCGACCGAGCACGAAGTGCGAGGTCGATATGCTTTTCTGTGAAGTCGATATATCTATGGATTGACCGAATTAAAGGGCTACATTTGTTATATTATTTTTTACATAGATTGACAAAACAAATTATGAAAATAATGGGAAAAAGTTTTCTCTCTTTAACACTTAGAGACTAAAGATCAAAATAAGTTATGCTGTTTAATGTATATGTGTTTCCTTTATATTGATGGAGTAATTTAGAGGATTTACTTATTCAAAATACTTTATTTATTTGATTTTGTTTTGTATCAATATTTGACACACATATCCATTATGTTTGAATATGAAGTAGATCCTAATTCAATGCATTGTTTCGTCTCATCAAATACAGAACATTGAAAAAAAAGTAGATGTTGAAATAAATATTTTTTTTTCTAGAAACATCAAATCATACACTGTATTAGCTATGATTGAAATCAGTACTATTTTGTTTTACAGAAATTATCTCCATTTTTAGAAACCTCAAGTCAATATGCATTTCAGATTCTATAAATAGTAACTCAAGTCTTTATGCTGTTATATACTTAATCATGTGATCAAGTTTGAGCCAATCAGAGAGCTTGGAATAAATGATAAAAATAATATATGTTTATATACAATATATGTTTATTTCAAGTCTCTCTATAATATTGTGTTAATTCCATGTCTCTGTACAATATGTACATGTATTGTACTAATTCCATGCCTGTTTATGGTATTGTGTGTACTCCATGCCTATATACAAAATGGTATATTTTCCAGGTCTCTATACAACATTGGGTATAGTCCAGGCCTTTATGCAATATTATGTATATTCTACGTCCTTTTACACTTTTTTTTATGCCAGGTCACTTTAAAATATTGTTTATATTAATTCAGGCCTTTATGCAATATTGTTTATCTTCCAGATCTTTATATAATATCGTGAAAACTTGATGTACAGTTGGACTGCTTCAAAAATTGAACAGTTAATTTTATAAGGTAATTGCCTATCCCCAAATAGCAAAGTATTCAAAATTTGACCAGGAGACATGCTTTCTAATTCTATTACATTCTGAAGACTTTCAAAAAGTATCCTTCTCTGATTATTATATGCAGGGCATTCTAAGAAAAAATGATAGTTATTCTCGTTCGGATATCCGCACTTAGTACAAGATGCTATTTCACTTAGATACTGATGATATAGATGAGCATTTAAATTACTAGATTCATTTCTTAGTTGACAATGTAGAATGTTTTCCTTGCGACTGCCATAATTAAAAATCTTTACATCCTTTATTTTATCTACGGTAGGTTTCTTGAGGACATTCTTAAAACTTGAATAAGATTCAATACATTTTATTTCTAGTGGTAAATTGTTCCATAATTGTTCCATAATTGAATAGTAGAAGGCAAAAAACTGTTGAAATATGAGACTGTCTTCGCTTGAGGTATGACAAAATTAAAGTTATTACTATTTCTAAGATTTGTAACCATGATTTGGTGGTACAAAAGGAAGGACCATTTCTTGTAAATAAAGAGGGGCTATACCATAAACAGTTTTATAGAATAACAAGAGTTTTTGTCTTTCCCTTCTCTTATTTAATGGTTCCCAGCCTAATTCTAAATACAGAGCCTTTCTAGATGAGTTTTTCCAACTACACTTTGAAAATCACGACACAAATCGTCTATTTCTAATGCTATTTATTTATATGAAATTTTGACACATTATTAAGATTTTGATTGTGGTTTCACTGATTTGAATTTGGATTCAATGTTTTACATAGTACTAAAGAAATAAAAGGAAATGTAATAGTTATATGCGTAAATTATTCGATTTTTTTTCGTGCGCCAACAGACCTTATCGGCCTTCATATAAATCGTCCTAATATTATGAACGATATATAATTTTAAGTTCACAATTTTAAAGAACATTTAATATATTATATCTATGCAAAATATGGTAAGGATTGGTTGCATATTTTAAAAGTTTTAAACATTGTCTATGACTCTTGGGACAACCCTCGTATGTATCACTTGTGAAAATACCTTTCTTAAGAAACCAACACTTCAGATCTTTTCGCCTTTCGAGTTTGACCTACCTTTCAAACATTTATTCTTGACCATAACTTTTGAACTGGTGGTGCTAGGTATTTTGTATTTCACAATCGTATTTCTTCTGAGAAAACCCTACTTTTGGGTAATAATGTATTTAATTTGCATTTAAGAAAAGTTTATTTTTTGTTAAACTGTTATACGGGGTCATATCAGTGTTTCACAAAAACATCTTGTTCCTTATTTGAGAAGAGATAAGGCTGTCATATTTGACATATACATTACTTGTGACAAGATATTTCCGATTATGCTATGATTTCTTACCCCTTGACCTGATCTTCACGACTGACCTTTTTTTAAAAAAAATCAGCTTCAGTGATAATTTCTAAATAAATGACATATGATAGGTGTTCATATTAGACACAATATGTCATAAAAAATGACATCTCACCGACAAAGACACCGAAAGCGGGGGATCATAATTTTTTTTGAATTTGCTTGTTTATGTTTGTAAATTAATTGCGAGTTTTGATTTGTTTTCCCTGAGATGCCTTCGATGCAGTAAGCGTGTCATATTGTAATTAGTATTTGAACTTAAATGATTTATTAAGAACACGTAACAGCTGAAAAATAATTCATCTTTGGTTTGACATATTTATTATTAACGGAATCATATTAAATTTAAATACAATGCCTATAATTCAATTTTTTTTATATGTAAATGAAACATATGGAGATAACAAACAGTACCAAAAGTCCACACAACTATAAAAAAATAGGAGCAGAATTAACACAGACCTGCAAAGCATCAAAGATGGGACTAAGGTCATACGGAACGTAGTTTGAACTTTATTGGGCTCTTCCCCTTGGAGTTGATGAGTTCCATAAAATGAAGGACCTGTGCGCAATACTTTTAATGTCTATATATGTTTCGTTATTTTTGTATATTTTTATATGAATAATGCAAAAGTATTCCTAATTTGATATCTTCCACAAACTCCTAGTAATGCATGCTGATTTATTGTCTATGAACATCTGATGGCACTATAATCTTAAACTAAGAATATCTTGAAAATTATCAGTAAGTTAAGTACCTTGCGTATGTCCTTAAGTGCCAAGTTGCAAAAGATTTCCTTCAATTACAAAGCATTCCAAAGAAAAATAACTTTCTTGCGTCTACTGTGTATTTCAGCGTGTATTCTAAGTATATCTATTAGATGTTCTCACATATCCAATCTAGTAAACTTTTGTAGATTGTTTGTTTTGTTTGTATGTATGTTGGTTTTTCACTCATATGGAGAAGCCACTATTGCGGCGGTGAAGAGCCGCAACTTTTGTTCTAACTCGGCACTCAGGGTCATTGAGCAGGGAGGCATCATTTTTCGTACATTACTTGGACAATGGCCCTCAGTTTATATTATCTCATCAGCAGGACCGGTCTCTACGTCCAACAGCGGGATTAGAGGTGATGCTCAACTCCTTACTTCGTGACTTTAGAGCAGACGCTCTAACCACTTGGCCACGCGTTTGGCATATGATTTCAGAATGCAGGACTTTGAAAGGTTGACGTTAAAACGCTATTTCTACGCATATGCGTAAGCTATATCCATCATTAACAGGAGAATTTCTGGAGATCTAGAAATGCAAGCTATACTAGCTTCTACTCACATATAAGGGATCCCGAATGCACGGTAGTGATGTTGAGTTACGGAGTTCTAGTTCATCCAAATGCTCATTAACAAAAACGCCATCTCGTCTGACTCAACACCGAACCATCTGGATTTTGTTTGCCTTACAATGTCTCAGAACTTTAATACTTTTTTTATATTATCAGAACATTCATCTTGCATACGTACCAGCTGATCTAGTTAAACACAGTTATATTCTCACCTAAAAAAAGTTCTTCGAAAACTATTATTCGATCGACAATCCATACCCTCATACTTAACAAAGACATGCACGTTTACTCACTGATTCAGATTTCCAACGCTCCAATTCTATATTTGTGACACGGTCTGAAAGCATCAAATTCTTTTAAGGTAGGGTGGGGTACCTCCATTTTCTGACGTACTTCTATTTGATGGTTGAGTGCTAATTATCGGGTCAATATGTGTAGATACGCCCTTTATTAAAACTGAAGCTATTATAATAAAATTTTTTACAAATTCAAAACAGGAAAAAATCTGTAATATGAACTACTATGGAAAAAACAGGCAATCATTATATTATTATATTTTCACAAAATACTCTGATGGATTTTTCTACAATTGTTTTAAGCATAATTTGAAAATCTCTTCTGACATACCTGTGGTAGATCGACATCCTGTGATGTGGTGACATGACATTGTGACAATTGCATAGTAATTGGCATTGCTCTCCAAAATAAGGATATCTTTAGAGTGTTGAGCAATTCATTAAAAAATAACCACTTATACAAACCGAAAAAGCAGTGTAATAGTGACTAGTTTTATGTTGTTTTGATTATAACATTCAAATGTATAATTTATTACTTATACGTACATTATGAATATGTCACAACTGATTTTAAACTCTAAAGTGCATCAAAAATGTGTGTCAATTAATATTGACCAAAACAAATAATTTAAACTCAAATATTGAAATCTTTCATTTATATAATTTAGCAAATAAAATACATTCAAAAAATTAAATTAAACAAATCAAATGAAATAAAATAAACAATCAGCTAAAACTTTAGATCCACTCCTTTTCTATTTCTACACCTGTAATAAGCTACCTGAGTAGAATTCAATGTCCTTAAATCCTATTGGTCAAGACTTTTACTTCCATAATTTATGTAGTAATATATTCTTATCACATGCATATGGAGTGTATTTCTCTGCATTGATTCGATGTACAAGAACATCCCTAACGTACTAACAATTTCTTAAACGATGTAAGCTTTAGACAAACAAATTGATAAATCAAGGATATAAGAATTCTTTCTTAAAAGTCAACATTTCGTAAGTGTAAGTGCTAAGTCTTACAATATTGTTAGCCATTTAATTACAAACTATCAGCTACGGAATTTTATAATGATAGGGAGCAGATAAAGGGTGTCACTGGTTGACAGGTTCCTGCCGGCAACTGACCTCACCACTAATAACTTAAGGGGCCTGTCTTTTCTCTGCGCCCCATTTGTTGTCCCCCGATTTCCCCATTTGTTGTCACCAGCTTTCGAAGCGAGGGGACATTAAATCTCATTCATCTGTACATCTGTCGGTCTCTCCAGCCGTCACAAAAACTTGCACATAAATTTTGATTTATTGGAGCTTTGACTTTCATATTTAATATGTGTTTTTCTTGTGAAAAGAACTTTGTTTGGATACCACCAAAGGTGACCTTTTGACCATGACCTTTTAGTTCGACACACTTATACACAAAAATTACAAACTTTAACTTCGGCCATAACTTTTGAACAGTAGTTACTAGGACTTAATACTTCATATATTTATTTTTTGTGGCATGAAATTCATTGAACCCTGAAGAAGGTTCTTACACATTTTACCAAAATTTAATAATAGTCTTCAAATTACATTGACTTTTGAACATTCACGAGAATATTGCGTCACTTTCACTTTTGCATTAATTAAATAGTGAAAGTATTGAAAGGGTGTTTGTTAATTTCATCATTGTTATGAGTTATTTACAGTTCGGTATCATATCATTTGTTTGCTGGTCTATTAATAAAAAAAATAATAAATTGCATAAAGCCATACACTGAGAATACTTTACCAAAAAATAAAAGGTCTTAGGTTGGTATGAACTATTTTCCCTCTAACAAAGGGGGGATGGGGGTCTGAAAGTTATGATACTCAATTATGAAACCATGGGAACTGTTGTTGTCCGCCTGGTGATGACTGTAGAAAGACAACTATAAAGTCAGAAATTGCAGATTTATATTTAAGAGTGAGCATTTTGTCTCAGGGCAAGCTATCAAAGGCTCAAAGCACAACAAAACTGCAAGCCCTGTGGTAACCCCAGCAAATTGATCACCGCGGCCAGAAGCGCCATATTAAAGAAGCAAAATAACATCCATGTTGTTTGTTTGATTTATAGGGAATCTGAAATAACACCACTTATACGAGCCTGGTCTCGGATAATTGAGTGTATTTCAGTAACCCTATGTCCCTCCATTCCAGATATCTTAAGTCCTTTCAGATATATAATTATATTCACCCTAAGTCACAACCTATTATTCCGGATAATTTAGGTCCATTTGCATATATAGTCTAATATTTACTTGTTTCCTCCTCTTTCTTTCTCGATGAAGCGATTATAGGGTAAGGTCATGGAAAATTTTATGAAGGTGAAGTGTCCAATGTTTTAATTTCCCACCCACCCTCCTCTTGTTTTAAAAGAAATACTGCTGTTCTTGTTATGTCATTGTAGCTGAAGACTGCCTGCTTGGTCCTGCATCCACAAGAGCCTATGTCGCAGCGACAATCGTGTGCTCCAATATTACTTAATGGTGCCCTGCTTGGTCCACCTTCTTCATCATCTTGTGTTGCATTAGAGAATTCTGTGTGATTGCGTATTCTGCAAAGACTGTCTGTTGGGTACATTAACGTCCACATCAACAAATATCTCGGTGATGAAGTCTTTATTTTACCTATACCGTGATGAATGGGGATAGCATCCACTTCAGCCTAATCGTGGTTGGAATTCCTAGTGTATGCGTATTCCGTCGCACCTCAACGCAATTGGACGAGTGCAACACATATTCTTACGCTCATTCCATTGTTTATTGACTTGATTGATATTTGAATTGATTGATTGATTAATAATTGTTTGATTGACAAGTAATTGACTTGATTGATATTTGAATTCATTGATTGACTGATTGATTGATTGAATTTGATTGCTTATTGCACTGGTGACGTTCATACACTTGTGACCTATCCAGTGCATGATCCGCCCGATTTGGGTCGTCACATTTGTTTATTTTGATTGTTAATTGTGGGGCAGCCCTGTGGTAACCCCAGCAAATTGATCACCGCGGCCAGAAGCGCCATATTAAACAAGCAAAATAACATCCATGTTGTTTGTTTGATTTATAGGGAATCTGAAATAATTAACTCATAGTGGCAGATTCATTTATCTAGCTAAATAATATATATGCAGACTGAATATGTTAAAAGTAAATTTGCCTTGGTACTTAAGGAGGAATTTAAGGAGGAATGCCACACCAACTTTTTATTTTATAGATCTCTAAGTCAAACTTTTTAAACAATGGTTTCAGCATTGAAAGGCCGACATTAGCTCTTAATTATTTTATATGATTTTTTTTTGTACTTTTAAAAGAAAATGAAAAAAAACTATTTACATTTTGATGTAAATATTTTTTTTTATTTTCTTCGAAAAAATACAAAAAAATTTATATAGAATGATTAAGAGCTAATCTCGGCCTTTCAATGCTGAAACCCTTGTTTACAAAGGATGACTGCAAGATCTATAAAATAAAAGTTGGTGTGGCATTCCACCTTAAACACTTTTCGATAATTAGCGATATACAATTGTATATAGCAAAACGATAGTAGGGAATTTTCAAGATTTGCAGGAAGTGAATCATATAGATAAAATATTTTCTTTGTGTGTTAGTTTTGCTCATTTATATATTTTATTAAGTTGAAAAAGTGATTTTGAGCCTTTTTCGTCATTAAGAAAACGCAAATATACTTTGCGCATATAACTTAATCATACAGTTACTAAACAATCATGAAATAAACCTTTATATCTTAAGTTCCTTTTTAAGATCACAGTTCCTGTCTATAGGTAGCCTTTCTAAGTTGTCTTGAGGTTGAACAATTAAATCGGGTATAAAATGATTATACTGGTAAGACAAAGTGAAATTTGGATTAATGATAGCTTTATAAAAACAAGAGGCCCCTGGGCCACAGCGTTCATCTAAGTAAATGACCATGCTCTTCACCAGATTATTTCTTTTGTAATACTTATTGTTGCCCTACCCCCGGGGCTATGATTTAAACAATTTAGAATCTACACAATTTCAGGATGCTTACATATTATGAGTTTCAGCTTTCCTGACTCAGTGGTTTTTGAAAAGATTTTGAAGTTTTTTTCCCCTATATATTTCTCTGTTAAAACTTGGACACCCTATCGTGGCATCGCTGTACCCCCGTGGTTCTTGCGAAGAAAATTTCTGATGACGCAATCCTATTATCGTCTTTTCTTGATTATTTCCCCTTGGAAGGGGGCTTGGTCCTTCATTTTAACAATTCAAACTCATTTGCACACCCAATGATGCTTTGTACTAAGTTTAATTAAAAGTGATCCAGTGGTTCTTAAGAAGACATTGAAAATGTGAAAACTTTACGAACGGACAAACAGACGGACGACGTACATAAGGTGACCAGAAAAGCTCATTTGAGCTAAAGATGTTGTGGATAAACATTTTTCTGAATTTGAAAAGTTGACCTGCTTTCTATGAAATGCCTTTCTTTAAAGAATTATAATGAATTGGTGAAAAAGCGTAGTATATTTCATGATCTCCTAGTTACTCCCCCTTTCCCTCCAAAAAGACATGCATTTGAGCCAAAAGGAGAATCATGGAATGGAATGCTGATCAATACATTTTTATTGTTCTTGCCAAATATATATAATTTTTGTAAAGATCATAATATCTGAAACGCGTACTGATTAACAACAAGATCTACAAGATTCAAGTACACCAAGAGCAAGCATATTTTTCAGGGTGAAGCCATTATTTATATAGTCACATAATGCCACACTCAAACTAGGAAGGCATTTAAATCTGAGAGCGAAATAATTTGCATAAATATTTCTCCGAGTAAAAAAACGGAATAAAAATTGTACAGAGTCTTTAATTTTTTATGCAATAAAAATTCTACACTGAAATAAAACAAACTTTCTTTTCGGTCTGATTTAATGACAAGTTCTTATGTATATAATGAAGTAATCATTGATTTTAATTGAGTCTTAATGTTCGTCCCTGTTTCCCAGAATACAAGTACTCGTATTTTCATAGATCTCAAATTCGTAACTTTCTACCGACTTCCCGTTCAAGTCGGAGCTTTGAACACATCTGGCGGAAGTTGTACATGTACCTTGCTCTGTATCGCCCGGTAACGAATGACACGAGCTAAATTCGGAATCAAAGTTACATTCAAATTCCTTCCTTTTGTCAGATTTTATACCTCTCCTCACCATTGTGATTACAATCAACACAACTATTAAAATGAAAGTGAAAATAATGGAGCCTCCAATAATAATTATTGTTTGAAATTTTTCCAAATATGAATGCCAATCTTCTTGTGAAGTCGCATTCCATACTAGGAAAATTTCTGGGATCCCTGAAAAAGACATATTTAAATCATTTTTATCATATACCATTACTTAATTTTTACATTTTTATTCTCTAAATGTATTTTTCTGTTATTCATTTCTGTTATTCAAGGACAGATGATATAAACAACATATGGCTGTTTGGATTTGTGTGTATAAATATTTATCTAAACATATTAATCTCACTCTTACAAATATAACCGATGTTGTTATTTCAAGGAATTTTGACAAAATTTTGTTTGTTTCACATGTTATTAAGATACCTGTGCCTGATTGACATCTTGTGATATGATGACAAGCTGTCTCAGAACAAAAACACTTGGATTGACATCTTTCTCCGTAGTAAGGAAATGCACAGGGATCTGAACAAGTTACGCCATAAAATCCAAGATTACAAACTATAAAAATAATAGACCCTAGTAATTGACTGGAAAAATGAAGGTAATTTTAAATTCAAAGATATTGCTAGATTCATATATTCAAATCAACGTGCGTAATTCATTTGTTACATTGTTGTCATAGTTTTCAAACTGGAATTTCAAACTTTAAATTTATTTCATGCAATTTTAACCCCGATTACGCAGTCACGCATTTTTAACAATTCCATTTTAGCATTCCCCACAATCACGCATTTTTCATGCACTTTCGTCTCCATGTGAGTTAAAAATTCTCGAGAGGGACGTTAAACAATATACAATCAATCAATACAATCAAAGATGAACTTAATCCTTAATCTAATGTTAATTCCGATCTATTTTATATTTGCTTGAGTCTCATCATGTAAGAAAAGTCTACAAAAAGAAGAAACCTGTGTCAGGCAATATTTATCATGTTCACATATATCCTCATTGTCAGCTCGGATTGGTAAATCACAAGGTCTTGTTACCGCACTAATTTTTATTGTCGAGGGGACATTAAATCTAATTTGTCTGTCCGTCCGTCCATTAGTCTGTCAGTTTGTATTAGCTGTCCGTCCCTGACAAAAACTTTAACCTTTCCCATAACTTTTGACTTAGTGGAGCTACGACTTTCATATTTCATATGTGCATTCCTTGTGACAAGACCTTTCTTTGGGTATCACCAAAATGACCTTATGATCTTGATTGTGGAATTTGAGCCATTTGATTAAAAATTCCAAACTTTTACTTTGGTCTTTACTTTTGAACAGTAGAAACTAGGACTGTGATATTTCACATATGTCTTTTTTGTGGCAAGACCTTTCATTGGATACCAACAATTTTGACCTTATGACCTTGACCTTGGAGATTTTCCTACTTATGAAGAAAAATTTATCCTTGGCTATAACTTTTGAACAGTAAAGGATAGGGCTTTTATACTTCACATATGTAATTCTTGTAAAAAGACCCTTCATTGGATACCGAGAACTTTGACCATTTAACCTTGACCTTGAAGTTTGACCACCTTTTTATAAACTTTAACCCTTGTCACAATTTTAAACGGTAGATACACGGACTTTCATATTTCACTCATGTATTTTTTTTGGAAGACCTTTCATTGGATCCCAACAATTTGACCTTGGAGATTTCCGTACTTGTAAACAACTTTAACCTGGTCATAACTTTCGAATGGTAAGGGCTAGGGCTTTCATACTTTACATATGTAATCCTTGTGAGACAACTTTTCATTGAATACCAAGAACTTTAACCCATTGATCTTGACCTTGGAGTTTGACCTATTTTTAAAAACAAACCTTGACCGTAACTTTTGAATGGTTGGGCTGAGGCTTACTTATTTCACATATTTAATCCTTGTGACAGGACTTTTCAATGAATATCAAGAATGACTTTGACCTTCGAGTTTGACCTACTTTTTAAAATTTATCCTTGGCCATAACTTTTGAACAGGTGGTGCTAGGGATTTTGTATTTCACAATTGTATATTTTGTGAGAATACCATACTTTGGGTGAAAATATATTTAATTTGCATTTCAGAAAAGATTTATTTTCCCTATGTTTCCATACGGGGTCATCAATGTTTCACAAACACGTCTTGTTTCTTATATTGAGAAGAGATAGGGCTTTCATATTTGGCATGTGCATTACATATACCTGAGACAAGATATTTCCGAACAATGCTATGATTTCTGACCCCTTTAGGACTGATTTTTTTGAAAAAAAAATCATCTTCAATGATAATTTCTAAATGCCATAATAGGCGTTCAAATTTGACACAATATGTCATAAAAATGACATCTCACCAACAAAAAACACCGAAAGCAGGGGACAACAATTCTTTGAATTTGCTTGTTGTTGACTTGTGGTTCAGTTTCACAGGACATCAGACCTTTTTAGTCTTACATAATTTCCTTGCATTTCATTACGTTTTCCTACTTACGAAATTGCATTGAGGAACAAGAGAGTTTATTACGCGTAGAAAATTATCAAATGAAACCCAATCTTATTTCTTCGTGTTATTAATAGATTTCATTTTAAAATGATCAATTTCTTGAAAGTAGTTTATTTCCAACAAAAGAAAATTATATGATTTTATTTAATGTAAATATGATAGTAAATTAGTGCAAATACATATGACATATTTAAATGTCTCATATATATATGTATATATAATATTTTCTATTTCTATTACATACATGTATGAATTCATTATAAACTCCGTGATCATTATTCGCTAAATTGTTCTAACTTCTATATACAAACCTGAACTTTTTCGACATCCACCGACAAAGTCACAAAATTCTCGTGTGCAGTTGCAATGATGTTGACATCTTTTCCCATAGTTCGGGTATCTGCAGGGATTTTCACAATTTTTACCGTAAAAACCAATATTACAACCTATTAAAAACAATAGATATTTTTTCTAAGTTTTGATTATACTGAAGCAAATAATGGGTCTTTAAGATCACAGACATTGCTAAATACACGATGGGATATACTTTTCATTCGAAATTTAAAAAAATTGCATTAAGAAGAAAAGAACTTCTCGGATAAAGTCGGATTTCAAATCAATGGTCATTAGTTATTTGTCATAGGGTATAAGTCTACGTTTTGATTCTACTAACAATGAAAACGGATGAAAATATAGGTCTTTTTTTCAAATTGGAATAGTTATAGCACAGGTTATTGCATGGCTTTTGGCCTTAGGTCATTACAACCTAAGCAAAACCATGATTTTTTTAGATAGATGTGATCTACGGAATAATTCGGTAAGATTTTGTAGGGAACACTGCTGCTTTAAGATGGAACCTCACAAAATCTTACAAAATGAAAGAAAAAGTGAGCTAGCTCCCATACCCCACATTCCCCCAAAACTTGACGGTGAAACACATAATGAAAGGCACAGCTAGTGCACTTTAAATATATAGTATGGATCAAAAAGGGCAATAATTGCAAAAAAATCTTCACATCAAAATGTCTTGCATATGAGGACATTCAAATGTGGAATGAAGTTTCTAGATGAATGGAATCAAAATTTCTTGGCATTATACAAATCTAAACATTAATTTGAAGTGGTTGGGGGGGGGGGGGTTGAGAAATTTTCTTGAATNNGTTTATGAGGAGTTGCGCTGACAAACTGTTCATCTCTATATTCAAGGTATGGCCAAAAACCTAAGTTAAAAAGTGCGGAAATTCCCAGAAAAAATTATGGAATCGGAATTTCCTGGTAATATGCACATCTACACACTGTGTCCTAAATACCTGCAAAGTTTGACGAAATTCTGTTCAGCGGTTTATGAGGAGTTGCGCTGACAATCTGTTTTAACTCTATATTCATGGTATGGCCAAATGCCTAAGTTAAAAAGTGCGGAAATTCCCGGAAAAAATTATGGAATCGGAATTTCCTGGTAATATGCACATCTACACATTGTGTCCTTAATACGAAACTTTGACGAAATTCTGTGCAGCGGTTTATGAGGAGTTGCGCTGACAAAAAAAGAGGACTGACTGACTGACTGACTGACGGACGGGTCAAAAACATTATACCTCCCGCAACTAGTTGCGTGGGGTATAAAAAAGAAACATGTCTCAGACAACATGGTTCATATTTACGAATAATTTTCGGCTCAAAGTCAGATCATATGACTACCGCACATTTTTTTTATTGCTGTGGTTCAATTCAGCAGGGCATTGCACCTTTTCAGATAAACATTCTTTCCATGCATGACAATGTTTCTTACCTATCAAACTTGAAATGGAAGGTCTTGAGAAACATGAGAGTTTATTGTTTATTGTGCATCATGAATTACCAAAAAGTTCCCAATATTATAAATGTAAGAGGTCCTGATATAATACTTAAATTGTAGGTCAACTGTTTGAAAATAAGATGCCATGTTTATTGGAAGGTCAGATGTACTCGATTATTCATTTTTAAAAGCTTTCTGAAACAATGATATTGATAAGAAACATTATCAACTTATTAAGAATAATGGTTTTCTTCTAGCAAATTTAGAATTATAATTGAATTTTAAAAAAAACATGACAGAAAAAGATTCCAAATACATAATTCAGTTTAACCCCTTCCCTCCCGCATCGGACAATATGACCGATAACGCATTATAATACGACATCGCGATAACAGGACCTCCGTATCTTTTTGTTAATAGCATTAAGGTATATGATATTTAAATATTAAAAATTTTTCTCTACTTTCAGAACCTGTAAAAATTTCGAGCCTTATTAATCGGTAATGAATAGATTTTACCTTTTAGAGACAATCATGACTTTATGAAAAAAACGCAAATTTCCAAAGCAAGGATGATTTTCACGACGATAGACAAATTTTTTCCTGATTAAATCATTTAAATACAATTGATATATTTTAAAAGGATATTTTCTTTGCTTTTAAATATGTAAAAATTATCTTCCACGCATGTGAGTTTTCTGGTTGTTATTCGTAATATTAAAATTAAACACAATTTTACTGGTATTTCTGTATTGAAATAGGGGAAAAAAATACAGCCGGTAAAAGTGAAGAAAATTTCCATTTCAACAAGCCCTCACTGGTCTGTTTGTTTTCGGTATTTTCTGAATAACCATAGTTTGAATTTTGAACCTCTGTGTTATTTTTTGTAGAAAATTCGAGTGTAGTCAATATTTAACGTCAAGGTCGTTTTCATTGCGCCTCATTTGGAACAACATGTTTAGTACTATAATATTTAAGTATATTATTTTTATCATTTATTCCAAGCTCTCTGATTGGCTAACACATGATGACATGATTAAGTCGATGTTGAAAAATTGAAAACTGTCAAAAAATCACAAATTTCTTAACACATTTGATAACTACACAAGTTTATTGTTATAAAAACTTTTATTCAAAAAGCATCCTATAGAAATTATATATCGTTGCTTTAAAATTAAACAATATTAATAAATTAGAAAAAAAAATTAAAAGTTGAAAGTGCTGAAAAAAAATGATTGGGTAGGGGCAATTTTGACGGGGTGTCAGAGTACATCAAACAAATCAATTTTTATTGTTGGCCTGAATTGAAGTTTTTTAAAAAAATTATAAACATCCAAACCATGGTTTGCGATGAGAGGTTTGAATAAGTTTTACTTATTTTTGCGTTGTTTTTGAAGTAGGTAAGTTTTGATGACCACCTCTAAGTACCATTCAAAGAAAAATGAAACTTGACATAATTCTGAAGAAATATTGTGTAACACAAACACATGATTTTTTAGCATGTGTAGCGTGCTGGTACCAAAGGCTTCAGAACTTTCATCTGTAAACACTTAAAAGACCATGATGTGGAGGACGTAGGTGTTAGTTATTAGTAAGTCAATTTTATTGCAGTCAAAATTCCTCATTTACTGGATGGCTATTTGTCATCACTCCCAGGTACGTGAATCGCACGACTAGCGCAGTGGTTAGAGCCTCTGCTCTATAGTCTCGAAATAATGAGTTGATCCTTACATCACAGGTTCGAATCTTACTATGAGACGTGGAGACCTGTCCTTTTGATGAGACACTATAAAAATATCTTATCTTATATTATACTTCTATTATACTTATATAAACCAATTAAGGTCCAGTGTCGCAGTAGGTGCTGGCATGAGAAACTTAAAAGACCCCTCACAGCTCAATGGTCATAAGTGCCGAGTATAAGACAAAATTTACATCTGTCCACCGACAAGTGGTGGCGTCTCTATATCTGTGAGAAATTCTTCAGAGGGACATTAAACAACATACAAACAAGCCCCTTTCATGAACACCTTGCCCCAGGGATTTTTTTTTGAAGTAACTGTTTTTAGTCTAACATGCCCTTTCCCCCTGACAAAAAAAAAACTTATAAAGGATATTTCATGCATTTGATAGAATTAAAGGTTAATTATGCTATTTTTTAAAATTTATAATTGATAAACCATGATTGTTTAGTACAAGGCTGGCAATTTTCAGCCATACCATTTAACTACAAGTATGACGAAATATAACATATGTAATATAATACGAGGGTGGTTCAAAAAGTTCATGGACGATGTCAATCATCGTTATATAACTCACTAGAAATTTAAAATGGGCACAATATAATATGTAGAAATAGTTGTTTTGTTGATGTGTGAAGTTTCATTCCATTCGATTCAACAGAAATCAATTTACTTCCTTTTAAAATCAAACATGTTTTGTTGCCGCGGAGCACACTTAACGGCAATGTAACGTCAAAACATAGCGTAAAGAATTTTTAAAATATACTATCCCTAAACATTTCACACAGTTTAATCCAATGCCCATTCACTAAATCCCTTTTCTTACACTTGACATTCATTTTTAAAGAATTGCTCTCGTTATATAATTTCCATTGTTAAGGTTTTAATTTCTTTTATTACTTAACTCTGCTTTCACAGGATATGCAACTCTGAATTTTCTATGGCTTTCCTTGACGTTCCAACTGTTTGAAGTTTTTGTTCAGAATATTACAGTTAAACCGTAGCTTCACAGATTATCCTCATCCGATACAGAGTCTCTGTCACAAATACTGCCTGTACTATTTGTACACACACGCACAACTTGCTTGTGACATATTTTCTTGATTCCTCCAACATTTTTGGAGTTTATTTAGGTTTTTTCTTAGTAAAACACAAAATTGCATTGTTATCTGCTGCTCCGTGACGTTCTTAAACGTCATCATTTTTATAGTTTTCAATAAGGACTACCTATCTTCTCAAGTTGATTTTTTTTCAATAAAGCAAAATAAAAAGCCATAATTTGGTATACGAATAAATGTAACAATTTTTAATGTGAATTTCCAGGTTGTTTTTCTTTTTTGCTCCATTTTGCAGAAGATATTACTTCAGACATTATATAGTGTATTGTCTGTAACTTACTAAATTTTGACCTGCTCTGCGATCCGATTTTTGCATTTTAAAATCTGTTTTGATTAATTCGTAATATTTTGGAAAAATTGGATACAAATCATTTGGATTTATTGTAAAATTATTTCTGCCAAATTTGGATAACATATGACGTCAAATAAAAAAGATATGACGGTTGTCCACGAACTTTTCGAACCACCCTGGTATATATAATATACTTTTTTATAATAATATTTTAAAAGGAAAATTATATCAATGCGTCAGTTGTAGATTTCTTTATAATCTACATGTATATTAACTGATTAAAAATACATATTTGATTAGAAAACCCTTTTCAAAACTTTTTAAAAAAAATTTTAAAAAACAAAATACATTTAGAAACTGATCATGCCTTGGTCAAATCAAAGGATTTCCCTGGGTACTGTATTTCAGAGAGATGGCAGGGAGATCATTCAACATGAAGATAATGTGTACATAATGTAATCTGGAATCTAAAGTTACAGATATAGACCTGCAAACTTACTAACAAATAAGCTTATCTGCTTGTTAATTATTCTTCGCCGGATACTTCACATTTTTTGGAATGCTCTTTATTTCTATCAATGATGCAAGTGGTGATACGAGATCATGTCATGTGATATAAGGAATTCTGACTTTTGAGAGCATGATAAGTCAAGGGTTTGTGAAAAAAGTAGCAAATGATAAATCCTTGGCTACTGAAATTCAGTATTTGTATGCAACATAAATTGGATGAGTGAAAGATTGTAGTAGAAGCCACTTATTAAAAAAAGATTCAAAGTTCTGTGCTTGTCCATCTTGTGATGTTTTTTTTTCTTCATATGCCTATAGAATGACAAAAGTTGCTTTAAAAAGTGACCCAGTAAAGACTTGAAAATGTAAAATAATTCTTGTAAGAAAAGAAAAATTGTGAATGTTTTCCAATACAATGTATTCATGGTGACAAAAAATTTATTTGACTTACCGGTAGTTTTTGAATATGACAAAATAAGGCCTCCATTGTATAATTAAAAATGATACTGGTTGCAATACATTTTTACCTTAATATGATTTTAATAGTATTTGTCACTAAGATTGAAGTACTTGAGAACACATCTTACAAATTTTGTTTATTTAAGGTAGAGATATATTTTTTGATTGACAACCAAGATGTGAAAAAAAACCAAGACTATTCACTTTTGTGATATCTCTGTTGATTTTGTTGTTTACAATTTTATGTGTCAGTTATTGGACAATATGTCCATAATAATTGCTTTTCAAATTTCAAATTTGATATGTACATGGACTTATAATTGAATGCAGATTTCTGTACTGATATGACCTTGACCCCAAAAGGACAGAAATTTCAGGGTCAATACTTAAGACAATTATTTGTTGGATGTTTTATACATTTTTCTAACTTTATATCTTACAAACAATACCATGGAAAACTGTCTAGAATAAGAAATAAAAAACCTATAAAGCCAAAAAATTTAATATTGTTGTTGCTTAGCAACCTTTTAAAGGTCATTAAACACAAATTTGAAGAAAAATAACAAGTGGATATTGCAATTCAGTATGATGCCTTCTAAAGAGTACATTAAGATTTTTAATCTTTTAATTTAAAATTAAAGCAAGAAAGATGAAAAGTTTTGGGAAAAATTTCTAAAAGTATGCACTTATTTGACCTTTGACCTAAAAAAATGAATCTAATGAGGTCTAACTTTAGGACAATTTTCTGATGTATATTCTTTTCAGTATCATTATTTGACTTTAGAATGTAATTGAATGCATAAATATGTGTAAGATGAGCAAAAAACAAGAAATACTGCCTGAACATTGAAAAATACTCCCTTGCTTAGCAACCTCTTTAAAGTCATTATTTGCAGAACTGAAAAAAAGTTTATGTGATAAATGTAGTAAAGGATAATGCCCTTTTGTGTGTTTATTTTGAATTTCCTATTTCAATGTGGATCACTGTAAATTTTTAACTTGAAGATTAAATGTGTCAAAAAATGCAATAAAATTCTGCACTTTTTTGACCTTTGACCTCAATTTCCTCTAGCAAGGTCAGTCGTGAGGTACCTTGGTAGTTATGGAATGTTATCTCCAGAAAATACCCTATAAAATGGTATACATTATGCCTTGATTACTCTTTGAATTAAAACGTTATTTATTAATTATTTATAAGGATATGTCAAAAGGTCTGCAATAGCGCTTAAAATGTGCTGGTAGAGAAAGGGTTAAGCAAAGTTTTTTAATAATAAAAAACTTCGTAATCATGATTCGCTTTTGATTTAACTTCTGTATGTGTACAGACCTGAACTATTTCGACATCCACCGACAAAGTCACAAAATTCCTGGGTGCAGTTGCATTGATGTTGACACCTTTTCCCATAGCTCGGGTATCTGCAGGAATTTTCACAATTTTTACCGTAAAAACCTTTTTCACAACCTAATAAGATTTTTTTTCTAAGTTTTGATTGTGATGAGGCAAATAATGGGTCTTTTAGATCACAAACATTGCTAAATACACAAAGGATAACTTTGCATTCGAAATACCAAAATAATTTACCTTAAGCGAAGAAAAGAACACGGAAAAAAGTCAATTTTCAAATCAATGGTCAATATTTTTTTGCAATAGGGTATATGTCTACTTTTTGTGTCTACTAATAGTGAAAACGGAGGTGACTAAAGGTTCAAATTGGAATTTTAAAATGAGCACTTGAAGTTGGCTAAAAAGCATTTTATCTTTTATAGCACAGGTTATTGCATGCCTTTTGGCCTTAGGTCATTACAACCTAAGCAAAACCATGATTTTTTTTAGATAGATGTGATCTACGGAATAATTCGGTAAGATTTTGTAGGGAACACTGCTGCTTTAAGATGGAACCTCACAAAATCTTACAAAAAAAGAAACCTGTCTCAGACAACAAGGTTCATATTTATGAATAATTTTCGGCTCGAAATCAGATCATAGGACTACCGCACATTTTTTTTATTGCTGTGGTTCAATTCTGAAGGACATCGCACTTTTTTAGATTTACGTTCTTTCTTTGCATGACAACGTTTCTTACCTAGCAATATTGAAATGGAAGGTCTTGAGAAACATGAGAGTTTATTGTTTATTGTGCATCATAAATTACCTAAAAAGTCCTCAATATCATAAATGTAAGAGGTCCTTATATATTTCTTAAATTGTAGGTCAACTATTTGAAAATAAGATTCCATATCTATTGGAAGGTCAGATGTATTGGATAATTAACTTTTTAAAAGCTTTCTGAAATAAGAATGAATTTCAGTCAATCAGTGAGTTACATAGGCCTCAAATAACAACACCAATAATAATAATAATGATAATAAAACAAAAATAATAATACTAATAACTTCTTAAAAAATAATTGTTTTTCTGTAGCAAATTTAGAATTATAAATGAATTAAAAACATGACATAAAAAATGGCACATACGTATTTCAGTTTAAGCAAGGTGTCTCATGAAAGATATCTAATTTTTCATGATAAAATACTCCGTAATCTTGATTCGCTATTAATTTGACTGTATTTGTACAGACCTGAACTATTTCGACATCCACCGACAAAGTCACAATATTCCTGGGTGCAGTTGCATTGATGTTGACATCTTTTCCCATAGCTAGGGTATCTGCAGGGATTTTCACAAATGGGGCCGAAAAAACCTTTTTTACAACCTAATAAAGAAACCTTTAATTGCATTTTTTTATGCATTGAGCTGAAATTTATCAAGCAAATAAAAGTAAAATCTGAAAAATACCTGTACACGTATTTAAATCATAATTCCAAGAGAGGCCGGGGGGACAGCAATTCATATCGTTACTAAAAAAGTTTGTAAATTGTAAATAATAAACAGCATAGTGCGTAATATTTATTCTAGCATTGAGTTATTGTAAGAGACGATTTCAAATGATAATTATTACCTTGAACAAGTTGAATCTACGGTTGCTAAAACATTAAATAAAATCACAAGAAAGATTTTTCTGTCGTCCATTTTTGATATAAGGTATTTTGACAAGGAAGAGATATATACTGTATTGTCACTGCAAAAATCTACTTTTGCCTATTTCCTGCTTTGCAATTTATGGAACCAAAATGTGCTTTAATTAATAATATGTGGCTTTATTTAAAAATACATACATGCACTTCTTACCCTGTCCTAAGTCTAAATAACAATTTTGGACAGTAAGGTTTAATTGAGCAAAAGGACCCTTTCTAAGGATGAGAAGTCGCACATAAGATGAAACTCAGCCATTCATTTAACGTAAAGGTGACTAAAATATGCTGAACGTTGACTGAATAGTAGAGTTCGGTTGACTAAATGGTAAAAGTTCTTAAAACCTTTCTTTAACCTAAAAAGGTATTTAAAAAATTGCAATACATTTTCAAGATTTTCACTTAGGTCTATTGTCTAAGCTAAATAAAAAAAAACACCGATTGCCCTCGATCGAAATGCTTGATTTAACCCCTTAACGGCCAATACAATGTAACTATACACACGTATGAAAATTCCCTTACTGGAATTGTCTTAATATGTCTGAATTATTATTCATATCAACATTGCTATCGACGTTCTACGCCGTTTTACATTTCAAAGACTTCATTTTTCAAGTAAGAAGGATATGAAGATAACGAACACAATTCAATATCAAAGTCCATAAAACAATATAAATAAGAGAAGATCAAACACGGACCTCCGAGACATCAGAGGTGTGTTACAACGCACTTTGAAAAAATTGCACTTTGAAAACTTTTTTCAAAGTGCGTTAAAATTGGGACCAAATCAACGCACTTTGAAAAAATAAACTTTTTTTCAAAGTGCATTAATATCGACCATTTTAACGCACTTTGAAAAAAATATGCATGGCTTGGTCAATATTCTTGCAAATATTGGGTATGATGAATAATTGAACCTGTTAGATAACTCTTTAGTGATGAGGTCACCTCAGGATGTGAAAGTGAGCGATTTTGATTTTTCCATACTTTGAAATTCTATCTTTTTTAAATGTTTTGCTTAAGTTTTGCAGTGCATATGTAAACTAAAATGTATTGAACGTTATCAACGTCAAACCAGTTATGCAAATACATATAATTGGGTTTAGCATAAGCATCGGTACCGGGAGGGAGGGGGGGTTCTTAGGAACTCAAATGTTTTGCGAATATATACATGTATAGGCTAGAAAATCAGGGCTTGCCTTTGAGGGGGTTGTCCACTTTCAATTTGCTACCGACGACTATGTTTGATGTATAAAAAAAGAGTTGGGCTGAGAGACCTTCTTCTCGCCTTCTCCTTGTTCCCAGTTAGGTTAAATGAATACCTGTAAATTAACATGTTTTTCGAAAGATAAAATTCATAAAACTTGATTCCCTCAATTACTAAAATCTAAGAATAGAGTTTTTTGTTTTACACATATTTTTTTCAAAGTGCGTTATATGTCCAAAGGTAAGAAATGTTTAGGTACACTCTTAACTCACTTTGAAATATTTTTTTTCAAAGTGCGTTGAGTGTGTCCCAAATTTAACGCACTTTGAAAAATTTTTTTCAAAGTGCGTTGATTTTGCCCCAATTTTAACGCACTTTGAAAATTTTTCAAAGTGCGTAATTTTTCAAAGTGCGTTGTCACAGAGGTGGTATCAGGTGCCATGTAAACATTAACTAAGGTGTTTTAGAATCATGCATACCAGTACTTCGAAAATAAGATTGTGTTTTAATGATTGTAAAATTTTAAAATGTTGATACAGCATAACACAGCCTAGTGCAATTTATTAGATCAATATTAATAAAATTTCTGCAACTTCAAAAATTTTTCGTATATATTCAGATTTTTGCAAAATAGAAATAAAGAAATTCATTTGTGTATGACCAGTAAGAAGGGGATGCTCACTCCTCCATGGCACCTGATCCCACCTCTGATGTTTCGGAGGTCCGTGTTTGCTCTTCTCCTATTATGTATTGTTGTTTAGACTTTGAGATTGAATACTGTTAGTTATTCTATATCCTTCTTCGTATGTATCTAATTATTTACTGTTCGTTATCTCCATATACATCCTTCAACGTAAATGACAGTAATAAATGACATTAGTAAAAATGAATATAATTGTAATTGTAAGTAATTGACAAACATATCAATATATTTTAAAGTATTTAATTGCATTTTTAAGTGATTGACCTAAACCCTTACCATATTCTTGGAATAAGCACTTTATATAGTAAGAGATGGATTAGATACAATAATTCTCGTTACTTCTAAATATGACTTTTGCTGTGTGGTTAACGTTTTTTTTTGTCTTCAGCTTCGTCATACTTTCAAAACATGGAAAGAGAAAAGGGAAAACGCGTGTGCTTATATTTCCTATTTGTAATCATTCAGGGAAGGACGTGTATTGTACTCTAACTACAGTGGTTTTCTATTGGATATACTTATTTAAAAAATTGCAGAACCTCATAATTTTTTAAATTTAGTTTTATACCCCACGCAACTAGTTGCGGGAGGTATAATGTTTTTGACCCGTCCGTCAGTCAGTCAGTCAGTCCGTCAGTCAGTCAGTCAGTCCTCTTTTTTTGTCAGCGCTACTCCTCATAAACCGCTGCACAGAATTTCCTCAAACTTTGCAGGTATTTAGGACACAATGTGTAGATGTGCATATTACCAGGAAATTCCGATTCCATTATTTTTTTCGGGAATTTCCGCACTTTTTAACTTAGGCATTTGGCCATACCTTGCATATGGAGATGAACAGTTTGTCAGTGCAACTCCTCATAAACCGCTGCACAGAATTTCGTCAAACTTTGCAGATATTTAGGACACAATATGTAGATGTGCATATTGCCAGGAAATTCCGATTCCATAATTTTTTCCGGGAATTTCCGCAGTTTTTAACTTAGGCATTTGACCATACCTTGAATATAGAGATGAACAATGTGTCAGCGCAACTCCTCATAGACCGCTGCACAGAATTTCCTCAAACTTTGCAGGTATTTAGGACACAATGTGTAGATGTGCATATTTCCAGGAAATTCCGATTCCATTATTTTTTTCCGGGAATTTCCGCACTTTTTAACTTAGGCATTTGGCCATACCTTGAATATAGAGATGAACAGTTTGTCAGTGCAACTCCTCATAAACCGCTACACAGAATTTTGTCAAACTTTGCAGGTATTTAGGACACAATATGTAGATGTGCATATTGCCAGGAAATTCCGATTCCATAATTTTTTCCGTGACTTTCCGCACTTTTTAACTTAGGCATTTGGCCATACCTTTTATATAGAGATGAACAGTTTCTAAGCGCAACTCTTCATAAACCGCTGCACAGAATTTTGTCAAACTTTGCAGATATTTAGGACACAATATGTAGATGTGCATATTTCCAGGAAATTCCGATTCCATTATTTTTTCCGGGACTTTCCGCACTATATACTTAGGTTTTTGGCCATACCTTGAATATGGAGATGAACAGTTTGTCAGTGCAACTCCTCATAAACCGCTGCACAGAATTTCGTTAAACTTTGCAGATATTTAGGACACAATATGTAGATATGCATATTCCCAGGAAATTCCGATTCCTTTATTTTTCCGGGAATTTCCACACTTTCCAACTTAGACTTTTTGGCCATATTTTGAATATAGAGATGAACAGTTTGTCATCACCACTCCTCTTAAACTGTTGTACATAGTTTCGTCAACTTATGCAGATATTTAGGACATATTCCATTATTTTATCCCAAAGAGTTTTGCCTATTATGCAAGAAAATCCCCCCCCCCCCCGCTTTTTTTTCGGGACTTTTCGCACTAAAAACTTAGGTTATTGGCCATACCTTTTACATAAAGATGAAAAGTTTGTCAGCGCAACTTCTCATAAACTGCTGCACAGAATTTCGTTAAACTTTGCAGATATTTAGGACACAATATGTAGATGTGCATATTACCAGGAAATTCCGATTCCTTTATTTTTTCAGGGAATTTCCATACTTTCCAACTTAGACTTTTTGGCCATATTTTGAATATACAGATGAACAGTTTGTCAGCACCACTCCTCTTAAACTGTTGTACATAGTTTCGTCAACCTATGCAGATATTTAGGACATATTCCATTATTTTATCCCAAAGAGTTTTGCCTAATATTCAAGAAAATTTCTCACCCCCACTTCAAATTAATGTTTGGATTTGTATAATGTCAAGAAATTTTGATTCCATTGTTTATCTAGAAACTTCATTCCACATTTAAATGTTCTCATATGCAAGACATTTTGATGTGAAGATTTTTTTGCAATTATTGCCCTTTTTGATCTATACTATGTATTTAAAGTGCACTGTGCCTTTCATTATGTGTTTCAATGTCAAGTTTTGGGGGAGCGTGGGGTATGTGAGCTAGCTCACTTTTTCTTTCATTGCATCTGAAGTAATGAAGAAGGCAAACCTAGAATGATACTTTAAAATTTTTATCAATCTGCATGACGGAGAGAGAGAGAGAGAGAGAAAGAGAGAGAGAGAGAGAGAGAGAGAGAGAGAATATTGGATGTTGTTACACTGACTATTTTAACAGCTAAGTAACAAATTTTGCATGTCTTTTTTACTTTAAGCTTATCTCTTTGCAATTTTAAATGAATAAGAATAAGCAAGCCTAAGTTTTTTATGTTTTGCCACCTTCCTGACGTCTAATGCATTGCATATTATGAATTCAAGTTATCTTTTTTTTATGTTATTGAATCTTAAGTGGCACAAACTATAAATTGATAGAGTATTCAAGTTTAAAGGCCATTAAACAATAAACGTTTGGAGCAGAGCAAACAGGGACCTCTTTTACATTAGTGGTTGGATCCGGTGCCGTGGAGAAGTCAGAACATCCTACAGACTATTCATACCCGCCATATGCTCCTTGTCATTATCGGGCAATTACATAAAATACGTTTATATTTTTAGATCGTTGATACCGTTTTAAGCTGTCCTGTATCAATACCGACTATATCGTACGTATCTTACTGTCCGACAAGTCAAGAAGAATGGAAAAAGGCAACTGAGCGGAAGAATTGTGAAAGCATTGCGGTAATTCAGAACTGTACTGATCGGAGTAAATTTCAATAACATTGTTTGATGAATCACTCGAAAAACGCAACATTAGAAGTTTGTACACCTATTTTCTACTTACAAGGTATGTCTTTACAAACCTAAAATTATTTTTATATGCTTATTATATGCATAAATATAAAAAGGTAAACATAAAAGAGTGATGACAATGCAATCTGTGATTGTTAAGATGCTCATAAAACTAAATGCGATTTTTAGGATATTGTCCAGAATACAACATACAAATGAAACAAGTGGCAGAAATTTACGACGAAGGCTTTGAATGTGTGGGGGATGCTCACTCCTCCATGGCACCTGATCCCACCTCTGATGTTTTGGAGGTCCACGTTTGTTCTGCTCCTATTCTGTATTGTTTTATGGACTTTTGTTCTTGAGTCCTGTTCGTTATCTCCATATTTTTCATTGTGTTATTATGCATTAAACAATGGATACACCTTCCTCAAGCTTAGTGAAACTTTTTCTTTGTAATACATACACGTGTATGAAGAATGATATGATTTTTAAAAAATATATTTTACTTTATAACAGTTATATTGAGAGATTTATACATATCCTATTTTGAAAGATATTTAAGACATTACATTATGAATGGACATTTGAAAAAAGTCTACCAAAGCTTTAATGTTATGATAATGTATATACAATGACACATTTAAAACAATAATAATCAGTGTTCAAGGTTAAAGCTCTGTGAAAAATATGTTTTTAAACAAGAGGCCCATGGGCCACATCACTTAACTCAGCACTGTGGCTGACATAAAGCAAAAATCAGTTCAGTATTGAAAAGCTTAAATTCAGAAATGGCCTCCACCTTCCCTAAATAAAGGGAGGGGAGGTTTAAATCAACTTGAATCTATACTTAAGTAACAAAATTCTTTACAAACTTTTCTTTTTACCCTCAAAGTTTGGTAGAAATTGGCCCAGTGCTTTTTGAGAAAAATTCGAAAATATGAAAAGTTTACTACAGATGGACAAGCAGACGGAAGCCAGACAAAATATGACCAGAAAATTTTACGTAAGCTTTATAAGCCTCAAGGATTCAAGGATTCAAGAAAATAGAACAAATGGTAGAAAGTTGATTCGAAAACTCTTGTTGTTTTACCTTAGAAAATTTTTTAATATAATAAAATGTGTTTGCTTATTTGTCTGTTTGCTTTACATTCCCTAAAAATTTTTCATTGAAACTGTCACGATAGTTTTGTTTTAACATCTTATTCATCAAGTACTTACTTCGTTTTAAAAATTATCATATGTAGAGCATGCCCAAGATTGCGTATCGAATCAACTGAGATATAAAATCCCCTTATACAGAGATGAAGATAAATTGCTTCATAAGTAAGGGAAGTTGACAATTGAAAAAATCATCTGGTTTGTCAGAAAGCTTGATGTTTAGATTACCATTGACATTTTTTTTCAACTAAAATATCTAAATATGAATCAAATGTGTCAGAGTCTGTGGTATCTTATCTCAAGTTCACCGGATATATCGTATCGGTATAAGAATGGAAATAACTGTTGTTAATTGACAATACGTCGTCGATATTTGTAAATGTCGGGTTGATGGCCACAGGAAGTGTTTTCTTCATTTCACGTTTAAGAGTTTTGACAAATTCTGTTTCATGTGAATACAAAAAAGGTCGGCTAATAAAGGGGTGCAATTGGTACCTATGGAAATTCCAAGAAACTATTGGAAAACCTGGTCTCAAAATCAACATAGATATGGTCAATCAGAAACTCAAGCATCGTTTTAATACTTGAGTATTAACTTCAGAGTACTTTTGTATACAATTATATTGTTTTTAACAAAACAATTTTTCAAATGACCAATGACCAGGTAAGTAAATTTACGAGATCCATTTTTATTGAAAAAGCAGCTGTCAATGATATCAAACAGGCTGGAGTAAAGTTAAAAACTGTGTTTTAATGCTGTTGAGTTGATTTTGTTAAAATCTTGTGATTGCAAAGTATCCACATCTGATTAACACAACTTCTCGAATATATTGTTGTACAGTACTACTGAGGTTTATGCTTCACTTCTGTTAATACTGTAGTGTGGCATAAAGAAAATGGCTTGATAGAACATTTACTGGAACCTGCTATGTATCTTTGTTTATATGGATTTTTATGAAGATTTGAAATCCAATATAGACATGGTAATTCAGGTTTTTTCTGGTTGTTTGAGATATTAAAAGTATTCAAAACCGACATGATTTTGAAGAATTTCCTCCTTAGAAAGAGAGCTATGAGTATAAGTTGGATTACCACTAGTAGAATTATATCCTAGTTTCTCTAAATTACAATTTAAATAATGACCCTTACATACTTTTCGTTATCTCCATATATTTCATGTATTCGACTTATGGCAATTTATTACAAGTAAAGAATTTTTTTCTGCCGGTATGGAATGCAACAAAATATCTTGGTCTATACAACCGATCTCCTTGTCAAACAGTACTTCTTTAAATTGAACCCGCGAAATTACAACTTTTTACTCCGCGACTCTAGAGCAAGTCTGACGCTTTAACCATTGAGCGAGGACAGTTTGTGTGAAACATGAATGCCAAAATCGGCCAAGGTTACTTCGTTATTTTCGTAAAACTTCGCATCCAAATGATATTTCTTATGTTTGTACTACAATAAGGAGGAATCAGAGAAATTTTATGCGAATAGTTTGCTTTGAATGTTTTTAACTGCACATTTGACAAGGGCAAGAGGTGCGTCAGTGTACATGTTCATATTCAGGCCGAATCAGGCGTCTCACTCGAGGTGAGGTAGACAACTGAACACGCTTCAATCAACAGTAAAAAAAACTCTCCAACGATCAAAGAGACCACAGGCACCCTTCTTGATCATTCACACAAAGTATGCACATAACTTTACTGGGACTTTTTACATTCAAGAAATTAGCATGCAGATAATGGACAGCACCACGTAAACTTAAGACATCATATCTCAAAGAAATGATGACATCTGGAATATATAGCAACTTGTTTGTCAATAATTTACCTCATTTTAAAAATTGTTTATATGTAGAACATGCTCTTGCGTATCGAGTCAACTGAGATATATAAACTTCGTATGCAGATGACAATGGTAAATTGCTGCATAAGTAAGGGAAGTTGACGATTGTAAAGTTAAAGTCATCACGTTTATCATAGAGCTTAGTTGTTAGGTTACCATTAACATATTTTTCGAGTAAAATATCCAAATATGAAGCAGATTTGTCAGACTCTCTGGCATCTTTAATCTCAAGCTCACAGGGATATATCTTATCGACATAAGAATGAAAATTACTATTGTAAATTGATAATACGTCGTTGATATATCTAAATGTCGAGTTGAAGACCACAGCTCATTTAAGTAACAAATTAAATAACTCACATAAAATGTTGTGGATGAAAATGCTATTATTATATAAGACAAAAACACTCTACATATTTCTTAAATGTTTTCGTAGAGGAGTTACTTGGACTGGTCACGCCCGAGTAGTGGAAATATTTATGGCATTTGTCTAATCAACTTGCTTCCTACGCGTAATTGGTTTAGCTGCAGGGGTGGAAATCTGCAAAGTCTTCTGATATAAGAACGGCAAATTAATAATGAGTAATCAATTAATCCTATTTAAACCCTACTTCCAACATAATTCTCTAATAACTGTTGATTTTATTATTCGCCATGGGAAATTTATATTCGCTTTTTAAGCTGTTCGATGGTTGAAGAATTTTTTTGTAGATATCATTACACGTTAGACTTAACTATATGTGATCAAACAAATGGTATTTCTACATTAATTCCACAAAAGGTATTTGTTATTTCCTATAATTTATACGCATAAGTCTCCTATTTTAAAATTATAACAATTTATTTTGCAACATGATTATTCCTTGCAATAAAATAAAATTTGTAAGTGCTTCGTGTTTTGACTAAATCCTGATAATCCCGCCCCGTATATATTTTGTTTCTGCTATAAATTTAATGTTTTTCCAATGTTTGATTTTTAGACCATTTTTATCTGCATCAAAGAAATTAAACAGATATGAAGTCTTATGTAATTTTCTATTCTATATACACATTTTATTTTTGTAATCAAATCCGTTTTTTTTCTTCATGTGTTCCTTGATAATACTTCAAAAAACTGAGTAAACATTGAAAAGGAGATATAAGAAATATTAAATGAATTTAGATGATACATTCCGTACGTTTGGAATCCTTATAGATAAAATGAATAAATGCAGTTCTTTCAAAGAAAATGTTCACAGTTTAATTTGTTAATATTCATTTGTTCATGAAAGATTTCCTTCTGACTTTTGAGTACAGTTAAATTTTTGTCTACAATATTAACACCAGTGTTTCCATTGAAACTGGTCGGGTTAGACGACATCCCTAATTAGCAAAGATTTCATAGCAAGAAAGGTACCAAAATTGACATCGTAATAAGCAAGGTTTCGCGTTACAAAACTTCAATATAAACAATTTTTACTATACTTTTTTTCTCTAACAGTAATAATATTTAAGATAAATGTTGGATTGATATTTGAAGAATTCGATTATTCGAGATATATAATGAGAGGTTTCAGCAGTCTCGTTTAAAGTCATCATTTTGTAAGTTTTATGGCCAATGACCATGTCAGCAAATACAATTTATCATTGAGTCAAATGCTGACTGACGTCTTTCATACTACATGTTAGTCCATAATTTATACACTTTTTACACTGAATTGATGGCGGATTTTTCCATTATTTCCCGATCATGACAAGGAGAACACGGCGGGTGTGACCGGTTGGCAGAGGATGCTCCATGGCACCCGATTCCACTTCTGATGTGTTAGAGGTCTGTGACTGCTCTGCTTCAAAATTTTATCGTTTAATGGACTTTTGAGCTTGAATAGTGTTCTTTATCTCCATATATTCCATTCTGTTAGTACTTTATTTCCCAAAGATAAGAGGCATTATTCCACATATTATAAATAGATCGTAATGCTAGTAATATAATTGTTCCTGTTGCTGTACATGTTAGTGTATTACATGTATATATCCCATAATGTTAGTCCTTACTTGCAAAACTGAGATTAATTAAGGTTCATCTCTTGTTCCAAATATGACAATTACACTTGATGAACATATCTCTTATGAAACTATAGAATATACAGAACATATTTGACTAGGTCTACTTTTTGTTTTGTAACCCAGGGAATGAAACATGCAGTTTCACGTGTGTTGTATATACAATTATGATTTCTCTGATAATTGAAAAGATAAACCTGGACTCTCCAGGGACAATGCTTTGCCTTTCCTGATACAAAGAATATATGCGAATGTACACGTTACATAATATCTGGTTTTTCTGATAAAAAAGCTTACATGCGTTTCTATTAACTCTTCAGATTGTTTGTCAAATGCTGTGAATTCAAGGCTTACATGTTTTATAAAAATATCGAAAATCCGGAAAAATTCTGTGACTTTCAGTTTGTGGAAACAAATTAATGATTTTATAAATCAAATGGTTACTAACCAAGCAATATATAATAGATATATAATTATGCATATACATGATTGTATCCTGTTTACTGTTTGCTTACGCCTCGCCCAATATGGGTTTTTTCAAGGACCCCACATATTTCCGTATTACCCCTCTAAGTGTCTACGTACATAACTAATAATATTGTAATGCGTAACTTTATGAAAATATTGAAATAAATAAATACAAAATAAATACAAACTGTAACCATGAATTCCTGACAACATATAGTTAAATTACTAATTGTCTGGTACTCTAATAAACGCTATTATGATAATTACCTCATTAATTCAGAAAAAAAAAGTGTCACGTGCCAATCAAACCACAATATTTATTGGGCTACAGCAAGTGTTTCTTTTCACGCATAGGATTTTGCACAAATTCTGCTTCATATAAGTACAAAAATAGGTCTGCTAATAACGGGGCGCAATTGGTATGTGTAGGAATTCCAATAGCTTGTTGGAAGACCAGGTTTCCAAAATTCACAAAGATATTGTCAATTAGAAACTCAAGCATCTTTTGATGTCAACTTCAAAGTACTATTATGTACTATCAGAATGTTTTTCAACAAAATAATTCTGTAAAGACCAATGACAATGTAAGTAAATTCAAGAGTTCCCTCAGTTCAATTCTTATTGAAAAAGCAGCTGGCAATGATATCAAAAAGTCTGGACTTTAATTTTTCGAGGGGAATGGTTGTGTTTTAAGATGTTGATTTTGGTAAACTCTTAGATTATCTTCTTCGGGATATCTAGCGTGTAGACTTGTTTTATGATTTTTGATTGTCCCATAATTATGGTTCGGGTCTCGAATGGAGCTTAAAAGGCCATATATAGAAATACCACGGTACATTACATTTTTGAAAATCTTTTTATCTAGCAGGCAAGCAATGTCCATGATTATAATTAGTACTTAAAACCTATTTTTTACAAAAATTGTCATTTTCATGGCCACTGGGCCTGTCTTTCAAACCACATATAAAGTTAGGCTAAAATGGTCATTAATTGAAAAAAATACTTATTTTTTAAACATGGATATTGGACAGGTAATCTGGTTCCATGATTATTCAACATGTAGCTTTATACCAATGTTTCTTTCCTCTTTGCCAAAATTAATATTGTGTTTGGCATACCAACATTTTAATTCGTGTTGAAATACTGTATCCGTCATCTTAAATCTTAGTTTACCGTAAGTCACTTTCTAATAATTTACCATTGTGTATTTTTTTTCTCTAGCTGTTTTTAACGTTACTCAATGTTTTCACTATTACACTATTTTTAAAATCAAGACTGATGTCATCAAAAGGGTTTAAAAATAGAACCCTAAGCAAGCAAGGAGTACTACATAATGAACATTAATTGCACAAAATTTCATAATAAATCTATCGCTAATATCTTTACCTGTTGATCTGACCCTCTGTGACCTCGTGGGAGGGGGCACCTGTTTTCTGCAACAGTAATGATTCTTGATCCTCCTTATATAAGATCACCTACACACGGCGAGCGCACGCTCTCTTATGGCTCCGAAGTTCCTCAAAGAAATTTACTTCGTATGAAATGTGCAAAGAAATTTCTTCTAAGGATTAATCATAAAAGATTTGCATAGTTTATACAGGTCTCTGATGTAAAGCGAAAAAGATAGGAAATTCACTTCTATCAAGTTAACGAAATTTTAATAAGAGGTTGTTTATTAGTTTGTGTGTATATATGAATGAAGAATTTGTCCGTGCATATAGTGATTGTCATGACTGTCTTCAGTGCCTCCATCCATCTCTTCTTTATATGTATCAGGCTGAGCATATAAAGTATTAGATTTCATACGCTGAAACAAATTAGTAAGAGATACATGTATGAAAATGCATACTATTTTTTTTATCTTAATCTTTTCTTCTACAATGACTCTTCTTTATTAAAATTAAAAGAGCAAGAAACTATTTTCAAAAAACATTATAGGCTGATACATATTGGTGAGAGTTTTAAAGCCTCGTCATTTTCATTCATTTCAACTGTGTGACGGAATTGAATTTAACGCTTTAACTTACTTTGAAATAATTATATCCTCATTTCACAATAAGTATGAAAATGAAAAACAGCAAACCAAAGTTGTTTCAAAGGTCATTTCTACGTTTATGTTACATGAATGTTTGTATGACAAGGCATATTAAAAAATACTTGAACTGTTGAAAACTTTATCTGGTATAACATAAAATTTGTTTAAAAAATGGCAAATTGTCGACAAGACAGAATTTACTATCTTTGAAATCTGTCAATATACAAAAGATTTACTTTGATTTATCTGTTCTGTCTTCAAAATATAGATATACGAACATGTACAAATTATGAAGTAAACAAAAAACAAATCATTCTGATCTTGGTTTTCTCATTTTTGTTCGCTGAATGAAGATCCTCAATCATCTCTGACAGACCAGAGTACATTAACACGCGCAGACAAACAGATTAATAGACATTTGTCATTTCTGACCGACGTACACTACCGCCAGCTTCCAGACCTTCTTCTGGAAAACCTGATCAGGATGTGATCACAAAAAACAAGTTCTGTTCGAACCACGATGGCCACTGGCCGCGGATCAAACACGAGAAACAGAGATGTAACCGGACAGGGCCGATGGTTGCGCGATAAAGCCACTCAAGACGGAATTAAATGGTCGTTATTCATTGCAGATCTTTCATCTGGAATTTGTCTCGTAATTACGCACCTATATAACCGTAATTTGTACAATGATCATTTATTTATACGAATTATCCGCACGATGCTTAAGTACGGAGATACCTTTGGAGTTTTCTTAAACATTTTCCTGTTTCATTCATCTCGGAATAACTCTTTTTAAAGTTGCAAAATGGCAAATAATGGGCGACCGAGTTTCTCGGAAGTAATGCAGCCCAGATTCTCAATACACGTCCCAGTAAAGGTTCAGGTAAGGAATTTAATAAAAATGCGAGTGAAAATTTCTAACAATCAATGATTCGTGTTGCAAAATGAAGCAACATAATTTCATACCAAATAAATTACTCTTAATTCCAATGAAACAATCTCTGGAATGAAAATTAATCAATTTTTGTAACATTTTTCATCTTTATGATAATATTATGCATGTACTAACCGATCGGTCTTCGAGGGCATGAGCCACTAAGGACATAAAATGATGAGAATTAATTAACAGATGCCGTGGTCTGTCATTTATTTATTTTGTTTTTACACATGGAATCCCTTGATGCTTTATTCATAACACACCAAATTAATTGATTTTATTGTTATTGGATAATACTACACTGAGATTCCTTCGTATGATGTGTGCCTCTGGTAAAAACGTATGATTTTACAATATTTTTGACTTTTTATGAATTTTTAATTAAAGTCATTGGACATAAAATAAAAGAAATACAGGGAAGTCAAATTAGCCTACAATATTTTCATAAATTATCCAAAAATATATGTCCTTTGGTTTTTTTTTTCAATATATGTACAAATGCAGTGTATTATCAAAAAACCTTACCTCTTTTAACTCTTCCTAAAAAAATAGAAAATATGTTTAGAAAGAAGTAAGATTTTCTTTAAAAGATAAATTTTAAATTCATGGATATTTGAAGTAAGATCTTTGTCCTATTTTTGTCCTGAACTCAAAATTACTTTATCATATTCTTTATCTATTATTTTTTGCTAAACTCGGAATAACAAAATCAGAGCCTTTGATTTCAGTAATTAAATATGTGGGAAAATATATTTCCATGTACATGTATTCAGTTAAGGGACTCCGACCCTCAGCCAGGAAGGACAACTCTTTAATTTAAAATTTAATTCAAAAAGTCTTTAAATGAAGCTTGAAAATTAAATCTTTTCATGCAACTATTTTTATTATATGCCTCTCAGTGTGCTTCAAGGTTCTTTGAACTTCTCAGAAAGGTCTAATTAAAAGTAGAAATTTTTATCCCGTAAAAGCATTTTTAGATACCAATGTTTATTAACATGATATAAAATTATAAGTGATTTATGGAGCTTTGCAAAGAACCTTGAGGCACATTGAGAGGAATATAATGAAAACTGTTGCATGAAAATATTTAATTTTCAATCTTTTAATTTAAAGACTTTTTGAATAAAATAATAAATTAAAAAGTTGTCCTTCCTGGCTTAGGGTCGGAGTCCCTTAATTTAGGGAAACATAACATATTCTAAAAGCGTGTATCTATCATATACTTTGTTGATTTTTCATGGTACATCTAATTTGCTTATTTCCCCTAACTTATTCAGGCTATTATAGAAGTTGTTCAATTATACTAACTACTGCTCGCTCACAATGATACGCTAAATATCATCTAACATCGGCAGATCTAGCAAGAACACTCGATTTCATGCCTCGATAGGTAGCTGCATCCAAAATTGTGTCTTAACCAATCATCACTAAAGATAACGAAAACATCGTGCATTGACTGAAAAATAGTTTGGGTATCCTAAGTCTGCTTTTTGAATATTCTTTGAACAATACAGACACCGCAGTGGATTTGACTCACAGACGATGAGGTTAAAAATTATGATTATTTGTTTTTTACTGCACTAAGTCAAACTTTGAAAAAATATTGAAATTTGTTATGTGTCAGATCTTGTACAGTTTGAATTAAATTTTTGTTCAAATTGTACGGAAAGGGGTCGTTGCTTGGGATGAAGCGATTTTCCTCGTAATAAATGCACTTATATGACTCTATAACCCTTTCATTTATTTTGTAAAGATGTCGTTGCTCATTACGAAATGAAATGACAAAGAAAAACTTTTTATTCATTCACTGAATAAATTAGATTAAAAAAATAATTTTACAGGGAGTGCTGCTTTAACTTACAGTTGATAATTTAAATTCTTATTGTTATCATTCGCTCTGACTCAAATGCAAGTAGCATACATCATTTATGAATTAAACGTCACCCAGGTTGGCATAATTTTCATCGTTACCTTGTTAGGTACTTGTACGTAGTTTTGTTTTTATTAAGTGATCAGTGTGACTCTTTGTGTTTGTTTTCCACTGAAATTAAAATTTCAGAAAGATATATAGTTATATTTTAAATTTATTTTAAATATTGTTTATGATTCCTTTTCTTTGGAAGTGAATAAGCAGTAAGTAAGTGGATATTTTAAATGAGTATTACTATTACTCCTTCATGGCACCTGATCTGACGTTTTTTTAGGTCAGCGTTTGTCTTGCTCATGATTCGTATTGTTTTAATGGACGATTGAGCTTGAATACTGTTGTTTATCTGGATATATTTCATTGTTTAATTGTATATTTCTCATACCAAATAAAACAGAGCTGTGTAGTTTATTGCATTGATATCTAGTTAGACGAAGAGGTCCATATTTGGCCTGAGGTTGATCAAAACAAATTGACATATGATCTGAAGGTAAAAGAAAAAACACAACAGTTAAACATTAGTCATGCATACTTTAAAACAACATCATACAGTTGTTTACATCGCCATCAGTGTAATAAAATTACGGTAAATATAACTAATAACAGCACCAGCTAACTTCTTTCCTGTGGTGGGTTTATTAATGAACCACTTGACACCCGCTGTTCTTCTAGGGAACTTCCTCCTCAAATTAGCGTCCAGGGAAAAGTAAGAATACGCCAATATTATAATTATCTCCCTCTATCGCACCCTCCTAATGCCTGACTAGTACTTCTCTTTGTTCTTTTGATATCAAAAACTCGTAGGAATCAATTACATATATTAAAGTTAGTAGTTCACTACGACTCCTAATATACATGTATTCTTATTTTAATCAAAATGTAGGCAAAGCTCAAATAAAAGGGGCAAGAAAAACTAAATGAACAAACGTTCAACATATCTTTATGGTAGACATGTCAGAAATTGTATACAAGTCCCTCTGTCGATAAAAGCTTTTGCTGGTGTTTCATGTTTTGTGTTTATTAATGCGTCACATAATATTAGATGGCATAGATACGTACTTTCATGGTACCTATCATTTTATGGCTAACTTGGGAATTAAATCCGTTCTAATATATTTCTGTAATTGCATTGGATTAATCCATTGCAAACTAGACTTCAAAAACCTTTATGTGGGGCTGCAAGCACTGATGATTCCCGATAAAGCAAACTGTATATTTTAATGACAGAGTACGTGGACTGTTTGGCTGAAAGACCACGCACATATAAATCAAAATGATGGTGCTGCGAGAGGGAAAGGACTAGCAGTAGGCTATTACAAAGAGGACAAACAAAATTATGCATTGTGATGACGCGCTGGTATTATGAATCCCCTGCCTGAGTCGGGGGCTTGTAACTCATTGAAGGGTTATGTTCTAAATGTAATTACCCCTGTCTGCCAAGACCTAATGAAGATTTGCTCGGTGGTAGAATTTGTGTGGCATCCATGAAACTCTATTGCATACCTCTGGTCTACATCAAAAGAGTTAGAGCTCTGTTGTACATTTTATCACTACTTGCGGTGTTAGACGATTGACAAGTTTTTTTAAGGATGCAGTTATTGTCAAGAGGGTTAAAACAGAAGGTATTGACTGCTCGTGCACATATTGTTTAGTGGCAGGACTATGTACAGGTGCGATGTTCATAAACAAATTATACTTGTCTTGAGCTAAAAGCTTTCTTAAAAAGTGGGTATGCGTTACTCATTTTATGGATGTTTGTCATCAGTCTCCGTAAAAACTAGACATTCTTTCTAACTAGAAAAATTTCGATACCATGCGAAAAATATGTGAAAGGAACTTAAGCAAAATGACAGTAAGGATGAACACTTAGTTGTGTTTTTGAAGTAAAGTTTGTGATTTTGTAAAACATGGAGAGACCGTTACAAATACGGGTTCACGATGAGAATGGGGAGAGTTGTAGTGACAGTGACGAGGATAGTGTTGGATGCGAGATTCATAATCAGCTCAAATTGTACCATAAAATGTTACGACAACTACATACTGAGGTAAGGTCCAAAGAAGACTTTTTTAAGAATTTGTAATGCAAGGATTAAACAAAGAGTAGAAAACATAATTCATTGAAGTCTGCTAGTATCCGGAAATATTAAATGCAATAACATTTATCTACGTCTATCTAAATAGAAATCGTGATATAATTTCTGTGGTATAAGAGTTTTATCTTTTTTTCAAATTATATATTTTTATGAAATTGCTACGAAGTATTTAAATAAAACAGATTGGTTTTTTAAGTTCCAACATGTTTCAAAGTATTTTTAGCGATCTGATGCGAACTTTCATATAAAGGACTAGCACAGGAAGCATTTTAGGCTCGGAATAAAAAAAAAAGCGCATATGTCTAACTGCTCTGCCAAGTAGCAAACAAGAAGTGGTCATTCCTTACTGAAGTCTAACAACAAGAAAATAATTTTAATGACTAACACATGGACACAAGAACCCTTAACTATATCTCTAATAAAGGGAAATCGAAACCAAATTCATTATTTAATTACAATAATGATTCCTTTTTTTATTTGATGGGCAAGAAATTCCGGTGTAATTTTTTTGAAACATTGTTAGAAATAAGATGTAAGCCTTCAGTCTGTATATCTGTTCCAATAAATATCTGTTCATTTTTTCACTCTCAAATTATGCCAGTCTAACGATGGTTAACATGCTTTTTTATGTGAAAGTGGAATGCTTAGATCAATTAAGCTTTGAAGCAAAAAGCTACCAAGTATTTGATTCTTATTCTGTCAAACTTTCAAATTCTGCAAAAGTTATTGTTATATTGTATAAAAATATCGTCTTTTATTTTTTTTCTTTTGATAAATAACGATTTCATTTTTTGCCATAATAACATAATGCCACTAATCACTTCACACCAAGTCAAGTACAAAGACGTGTATCAGAAACAGGGGCTACTACGGTATGCTTTGTTTATTAGGAGGCACTGTAGTCAAAGAAAATATTGGCACATTAATGTTATCCGGTCGGCCCGTAATCAAAATAAATAAAGAAAGTTTGTGTCAGTACACAGGTAATAAGCTAATGAGATAAGGTATATCAACACACTAAACTATAGAGATATGGAATCCTAGTGCATCATGCAGCAAGAAAGACGTGGTCGTAGTGTGTCAACCCAGACGAGGCTGAATACTTTCATATCAAGCCAATTGTCAGGGTGTAAATTTTGAATTCAAAATGTTGTCATGTTGCTTTTACCGCTACCCAATAAATTAAAAATTTACAACATGACACAACAAAGGATGTAAGTGGTTCACACAAGAAAAACAAGTCAAGTCGTACTGCTTCAAACTATTGAGAAAAAACCTATAAAACAAGGCAGGGAGAAAAAATCTCTAAATGTTAATCAGAGAGAAGGAATCCAAGAGTGTAAAGCCGGAGACAAGAGATTTTAGTCAGTAAAGCTGAAAGCTAGAGATCCTTGTAGTCAGAGGCAAGACATCCTACATATATATAGTTTGTAAAGCAAGAGACAACAGATTCTAGATTGTGAAGCAAGAGAGAAGAGATCCCAGTCTGCAAAGGCAAGAGATCCTAGTTTGCAAAGTCAGAGGCAAGAGATCATAGTTTGCAAAAAACAATCCTTGTTTATAAATCCTGAGGAGAGAGAACCTAATTTGTAAAAATAATCCTTCTTTATAAAACCAGAGGCAAGAGATTCCAACTTGTAAAGCCTGAGGCAAGAGATCCTTGTTTGTAAGCCAAGAGACAAGAAATCCTAGTTTGTAAAGCCTGAGTCAAGAGATTATCATACCTTGCCAAGAAAAGTGGCAAGAGGTCCTAGTTTGTTAAATCAAAGATAAGACATCTTAGTATGTAATAATAGAGACAAGAAAATATCCTAAGAGAGAGACAAGAGATTTTAGTTTGCAAAACGAGAGACAAGATATTCTAGTTTGTAAAGCAATAGTCGAGAGATCCTAGTTTATACAAACCAGAGGTAAAAGACCTTGTTTATAAAGCCAAATGCAGTTGATCTTAGCTTGTAAAGCAAGAGGCAAGAGATCCTAAATTGTATATCCAGATATCTTTGTAAAGACAAAGAATCGTATAATATTTAAATTTAGAAAGAATGGTTCCTGTTTTTGAAGAAAAGTTAGACATCCTTTTTAGCCAGTAGTGAAAATCATTGTGTGTCAAGCTTTAAAAAGCAGATTCTGATGCAAAATATATTTTAAAGATAAGAGGTTTTTTTGAAAAATGAGGAGATCTTGTAAGAAAAGAAAAAATACTTTGAAACTAAATAAACCCCAGATTTGCCATGATTATTGTTTGGCGAAATACATATTGTCTTAAAATATTTCTTCTCTTCTTTGTATACATCATTATTTATGAACTTCAAAATAAGGAAAGTAGATATGCACAGCGTAAAATTTTTATAGTGTATTCAAAATCAATCTCATAAGGCATTTATCCCTGAAAAGTGAAGTTTGCATTAACTATATGGGAGCAGAGCAAACGCGGACTTCTTGAAAGATGAGAGGTGGGTTCAGATGGAATGGAGAAAAGAGTACCCCCTCTCGACCTATCACATTCACCATTTGCTCCCTGTCGTAACCGGAAAAACGTTATTAAAAAAACCCTAGAAAAATTGATTGGGTAAATAATGATCTAACAATTAGTATGAAAATTGCCAGGTAGCATTTGACTCAATGATAGTTTGCATTGTTGACAAGGTCATTGTATCGTATCATCATTACATCGTCGCATCATACCATCAATATCTGAAATACATATACGTAGTTCATAACAGATAAAATAAATATGGAATGCTCATAGTTATATTAAATAATTACAAGTATATCTTGATAAACACATAGATCTACTCCTTGAAAACTACGGAAATAGATTTAATTATCAAATAATTTGATATTATTTTTATAATTAGGTAATAGTTATGATTGACAGGAACTTCGACTCGCGGCAATAATAATGATATAGGTGTCTTGAAGCGAGAAAGGTTCTTTTTTACATCAGCCAGCAGGTTGCACTGAAGCATGAATACCCTGTGTATATCATTAGTGGAAGGACCCTGCTCTCAGCATTGACTACCGCTGTGTAATTGTTCACCAAGAATATATTTGTCGTTTTGCAATAGTTCTCTATCTTGTCAGATGTATTGTAATCTGTACGTTCTATATAGTTGTTCCATCGTTGGAGGTTCATCGCAAACTATTGGAGGTCATGTTCTATTTGAAATTGGAACTGTACTGATTATTAAGTACTAGTTAAGTATAGTGCAATGAAATTCGAAAGTTATCTGCTAACGTTGACTACAAGCAATGAAAAGGATGGTGAGGTAAGTAATATACTAATACCGTGTTAACAGAATTTTTAGCGGGGATTTCATTTTAGCATTATTATCGTGGGTGCTTAATTGCTTAAATTGAATAACGCTAAAAAATGCAGTTTATTTGTAATAAACTCTTTAGTGAGCATTTTAAGATCGCTAAATTACTTCTCGCTAAAAAAAAATCAAATCGCTAAATTTGCGTCTGGCTAAAATTTCCATAAATACGGTATATCATCGGTTGCAGATTTGTTAAAGATACAAGTATTTTTTCTTATATAATAAATCTTACTTTTGTTTTATTTGTTTGTTATTTGCGAATTTTGGAAAATAAATAATGGTCTATGTTTGTAAAAGTTAAGCATAGAAGACGCTTGCTTAATTAATTCCAAGACGCCCCATACAGTTTGCTTATTATGTACACTATCATCGGTGTTTTCTTTTCTTTGGGGATGCACTTGTGTGTTTTGTTAGCTACTGATTACACCGAGCATGTTAGGTGTTCTTAATACTACTTTTGCCATTAAAAAAAAACACCTGAGGGATAACACTATGTATTTATATCATAGGCATTTTTCTTAGGTAAATCTCGATTAAACTAGATTACAACATTGTTAACAGGAGGGGTCATACCGGGAGAACGACATTGCCCAAGCATTGAAAACAGTCTAATTGTTGAAAAACTGATTACAGTACTATAATTTACAGATTGTCTAATTCCTTACTCTGTGAAATCACGCAATTATCCATATTCTGAGTTTCAACCTCAATTTTATATTTGAGGTCATAATATAACTATCAAAGTGAATTCGAGATTCATTATAAACTAAAAATTGATTCACAGAAATTGATTGATGAAATAAGATATATTTATTTAAAGTCGGGTACATCAACAAGATTTACTTTTTTAATATCGCATAATGTTCTTTCATATTTGTTTCCTTTGACTCTCTTCCTCTTTTAATACATAAATACAATATCGTTTTCAGACCACAGTATGGAAGTATTAGTTCACATATTTGAAAACAAATATTCTTTTTATATCAAATTACAACTCCTATAAATAAAAACTTTTCTACACCTAGCTAGAATTATTTTATTTTTATCTTAAATTTCTATAAGAAAGAATTATGCTAGATTTGAGGCAGCTATAGGTAGGAATTGCAGTTCTGTTGTTCATATTGATACTTGCATATATTTAGACGACATGAATTAATTCTATAAATTGTCGATGGCAATGCCAGGGACTTATGTACTAGTATCTAGGTCCCTTATGATACCAGTTTTCCTTGTTTTTCATGCACTATAGTATACACTTATCCACTGGGTGTGAGTGGGATAGCTCTTTTATCAAACCCGCGACGAGAACTATTCCCCGAGGGCTTGCCTGAGGGGAATAGTTTCTGTCAAGGGTTTGATAAAAGAGTTATCCCACTCACAAACAATGGATACGCATTTTATTATACTGATGTATAAAATAATTTCTGAGGTTTGAATTTTTTTCGGAGTAAGATAATACTGCAAGAATAATCTGAAATCCTGATGACGTCACAATGCTACTGAAATCATTATGACATCATCAGTAGATAGATCTATCGTTAGAAATCAAAATTGGAGGCAAAATTGCATTAAAATTTTCCGAGGGTGGATAGCAAAAACTATACCCCGGGGTATAGCTTTGCTATGCGTGAACTATAAAAAATAGCTATTTTATCTTCTGAACTTTATATAGGAAACATTTTAACAGAAGTATAATAATGACGTTTATACTTGCTGTAACATAATGATTATTATGCTAGCAATAATAAATGTTGTGCTTTGTAGCAGAAAATAATGATGTTCTGTAATGTAAGTATATGCTATTATGCTGAAGTATAATTATAAGATAATGCATTTCTTAATGGTTTTGTTTAATGGAGATTTACATGCAAATACCAAAAAAAATTATCCAAAGAAATCTTTTTCTTTATTAACCTATATTCTAAGATTTTGTTCTTTTAAATTTATTGAAATTAAAAAAGTATTATCTGAATTTATCTCTAACACTCAATGACAGAGAATACGAAGTGGTATGTTCAGTTCCTTTATAAGCAAATCGCACGATACGTAGAAGGCAAACGTGCTGTCCTAATATGTACTTACAGAACCTGGGTGTAAAATCCATGCGGGAAAAGACTTTAAGCAGACAGCTTATTCATATAGAAAAAATCAGCGTGAATCTCCGGGGTTATTTGAACTGCAATTCAAAACACTATTAAACTTAGGAAAAGAGGGATTTCACAGGTTTCCCACCTCAGGGTTGGATTATTCTGGAATTCACAAGTCTCGCCTATATCCATAGCGTCTTTTACTTGTCTTGCCAAGGTGGTTTTTGTTTTCTCTTCCAAATAAAAAAAAACAGTCATATTTTTCAAAAATGTTTACTTATTCTACATGAATATGCAAAGGTATATTTATTTTGTAAGAAAAAAAATATACATCTCAAAAGGACGAAGCGACTTATATGTATGTTGGGCATAAGGTGGTTTAGAATAGTTTCACATAAAGTACGTTTATTTTAGTATCAGAAAAAAATTGCGTAGCCTAAAGTTTGAATGAATAATTTAGATTATTTAAAATCTAGCATATTTTATATATTCATTTTCAGGGATTTATTAGCTTTTATATATATTCTACTGAAATATGCAACTTTAATGTCACTTCTACTATTCCAAGGATGATCTGAATAAGAACTTAATGTGTAACTAAAATATTTTACAAAAATCTATCCGGAATTTTCTCAGAAAATCAGGATATGTTCATAGGATGAATGTAACTTGGAAAGGAGGTGGTTTGGTCATTATCTCCTTCTGTTTAGTAGTATTTACTGGCATTAGTGTGCACATTTTTGGAAGCACAGACTTGTAAATTGTTCCAAATGCTGCTAAATAGTGAAAATATGTTTTATGATCAAACTTTTTTTTTAGATTATTCCTGTGCCATCATTTGGGTGCAATGTGTAAGTTATACATGTTTTTTTCTGAAAAGCTTCAAAGTCCTCAAGGGATTAAAATTTGCTACTGTAACATGTAGAGATAATATAAAAGTATCCATTACAAATTTTATAAGCAGCTCATTGAGAATACAAACGTAGCCAATCATTTTGTTTGCCAAAAAATGTCCTCTGTTATTGCCAAAGGTTATTTCCATGACAACTCAGTCGTGGAAATTTCATACAGGCATAGCGCAGCAAATTATAAAGAAGCGTTGCTACAAATTGCATCACATTATAATGCAAAGATGGGACAGTTTAATATGTTTTGAATGAACAGAGTTCTGTCATTCATATATCCATAAAGAGATTGGTACTTGCATGTATTTCATCTAAAAATGATCGACATTTAGATATATCGACGACGCTTTGTCAATTAACAACGATAATTTCCATTCTTATGTCGACACTTTATAATAGTGAGCTTGAAATAAAAGAATCACAGAGTCTGACATCTATTCCATATTTGGATATTTTACAACGAGACATATATGGCAATATATTTCCATTTCTAATTTTTCTCCCTGTGATAACTCTTTGAAAGTTAGCGGAGTTAATATCTTGAAAATTATTACCGGAATGTAAATTAGGCAGATCAATAGGTTAGGAGCTAAGGAGACCTAATATGCATGAAAATCTCGTGCGCATCTGTCTCTGAGTCTGACGCTAAGGAGGCCAAATATGCATGAAAATCTCGTGCGGCTGCCGTTGTGTTTGACGTTAGTGGGCGAGGACTATTAAAATTAGGATGGGAATCCTCGTGTAATTTAAATCTATGTCTGCATTTTTAAAGTCTAAATCTACATTTTTATGTCACAATGAAATGGAAATATAAGGAATCACTGTCTAGTTAGTATAGTATGCCAGGGACATCAACAATAGTGGGAGACATGGGATAATTTATGCATAACGCATATGCAAATTATCCCATGTTTCCCACTATTGTTGATGCCCTGGCATACTTTACTAACTAGACAGTGATTCCTTAAATATCAACAAAGCTTTATGATAGACGTAATGACATAAACTCTATAATCGTCAACTTCCCTTGTTTATCTTTTGCATACGGGGTTTATATCTCTCAGTTGCTTCGATTCGCAAGTGCATGTCTTAAACGTAGGAACACTTTCTATAACGAAGCGAGTTATTGTAAAACAAGCTGATGAATCAAGAATATCAGCAGTCTTGTATAAAGTCACCATTTTGTAAGTTCTATAGTCGACATGTTGACGGATTTTTCCGTTATTTCCTGATCATGACAAGGAGCACACGGCGGATGTGACCGGTCGGCATGGAATGCTTATTCCTCCATGGCACCTGATCATACCTCCTGATGTTTTAAAGGTCCATGACTGCTCTGCTCCTGATTTATATTGTTTGATGGACTTTTTAGCTTGATTGCTGATCATTTTCTGTACATATTTTATTATAAATAACCATACTAAGAGAGGTAAATGCTATAGATATGAAGTATATATCTGATATTCAGGAGCTTAAATATTGCTGATTTCAATCAACAGCATCAATGAAGACAATTCATAGACATTGCTATCAAAAAAAAAATCTATTTCTGCACAGCTGCATAAAGGCTAATATTTCTGGATAAGTTTTCAGATATAACGATTAATTGAAATATTATTAATAAGCTTAATACCCCGTCCCATCGAATTTTCAAGTATCCAGGCAGCTTATCAACGTAAGATTCATAAACATCTGCATCAGACTGTCATTTGTAATTTGCTAACTTCCCCAAACTGTCAAATATCTTCAGACCCTGTGGTTCTCTATTTGCACTGTTTCCATTAATGTTCGATCTGGAGGTATCTTTCAAGTTGCATATGGTTGTAAAGATATTGAATATCTTTATCAACAATCCTTTGTATAATTTATTGCCGTTAAATACATAATTTTATGATTCAGTCACGGAATGTATCTTTTTTTTTATTTATCTATAGGAGTGCTGTTTAGATGTGGATTGATAAAGTTTTGTTCAGTGATTATAAAAATGCTATGTTTCCACTGTGTTATCTTTGTTTGAGAATCTTCATAATGCAGGAATGATAAATGCTCTAAAAACTATATCATATATGCAATGTCAGATATTCAAACCTGTGAATAATGTTTACATTGACCTTTGACCCAAACATGCAAGGTTAGTCTGCAGCATGTACGAAAATTTGATTTTTAAGTACTTCACATTTTGTTATGGACAGTGATTTTCTTACAAATATGAGAATGCAGAACACAAAATTGTGCCCAGAACGTATTTAACTCCATTCTCATCAGTCTATTGGCTGACAAACATATCCTTTATTCATGTTCAAGTCATATAAACTTATTACACCAAGAAACGAAAAAGACAACTCATCCCAAAAAAGTGAGAAAAAAAATCCTGAGAATTCGTGAATACGTTAAAATTCAATCGTGCAATCGTGAACAAATATCACGTATAATTTTTGTGGTTGAGACTGCATGTAGAATACGATGCCCGAGGAAAAGGGCAAAAATCGGATCAAAATACCATCGAAAGAGAAATAGACGCTCATTGTTGCATGTGGGTCTTCAGAAAGTCAATACGTTATGTTTTTGACGTTACAATGTTAATATGCATGTGATTTTTGAAATTAAGTATTATTAATTTCATTATATAAAAGGGAACATACCTTTCGAGAATTTTTTCACTCATATCGAGACGTTTTAAAACACTTGCCGGCGAAGAGCTGCAAATTTTAGACCTAGCACTCAGGACAAATCGTCCCTTCATGGCTTTCGTACGATTCCTTATCCCGCAACTCTAGAACAAACGCTTTAACAACTGTCTATGCACGAATACAATTCTTTTAAAGTCTTTCTTCTTTTGTTTTAATTGAATGATATAACATCTTAAATGGCAGTTAAAGTCAATACTGCTTTTATTGCAATGTTGCTTTTAATGGTTGATAGAGATTAAACTACCGGCTTTGTTCCAAGTATTACATCATTATGAGTAGATTTTGTGATTTCTCTTATTTTTATTTAAAAAATGAATTTAATAAAAGCAATTCATCATATTTGTCTGAGAATTAAAATCTTTATCCGTCAGAATTTGACGTAACCTTTACATAATCAGAGTCTTATTGTCTCCCTTTGGTTATGCATTCCTCCAGCATGGCAATGAATCACGGGAAACTTTAGAAATATTGGACGATGGTGTTACTTGATTGGAATTCCGGAGTTTGGCGTTCCGATATTTGATATGTGTAGGTTGAGCTTCTGTGACTTTGATGCTTGAGAGGTCGTGTCTGATCTTCATGGGGTGGGACACACTCAAACAAAATAGAGGTGTGAATTAGAAGCATCTGAGGCTTCCTTAAATACCAAGCACAGCATTAGTGTTTGGGGTTTTATGTTTGTGTTTATAGACTTAATTACGGCATTAGATATTCTTGTTATGATACAGAATTAGTTGAAAGCTTAGATATAAATCTAAATTTTCTTTATGAACTTTATAATCGCTAGAATCTTGGTCAAAAGTTAGGTCTAATATGCTTGTTTTCTTGACCTCTTCTTAAAATATTTATAAGTGAAGTCCACTATATACCTTGGATGTTGCGGTACATCGGTTGCTCGACCGCCCGTCTATTTGGGATGCGTCTCCCCCTCCCTGAACCCCAAAAAGATAACAATAAAAGAAAACAATTTGACCTTCTTGTTTTAATTGAATAACCTTTTCATGAAAATTTTCAAATCACAGAAAATTCCTTAAAATGTTTTTTTCATCGAATCTTTTTAGAAAATTGTTTTAATGCAGACGCTAATTGAAGCTTTTATATAAGATACCTTAAAATCCTCTGTGGAAAACAAATGCTCATAAAAATAAAAATATACAGTGTCCTAATTCTTCTTACAGTCGATCATTATCCTGTGTTTTATTTGGGGAAAATAATTAATTTGACGTTTTATTTTCAATGGAATTTGATGGTTAATATTGATATATTTTGATCAAAGTAATTATCTTAAAACCAGGTCAAGTTCAAGGCAATAAAACCACCAATGTTAACAGAGATCTAATGAGTAGAAACCGTTTTTATATTCTTCTCAATACTTTTTTATTTTCATCAATTTTAAGTAAATGAATTTTTGGAATGAAAAATTTTAATTCTTTTTATATTTTCCCACTGGAAATTTGGGTGGTCTATAGTGACAGGGTGATCGTCCGTCGTCTGTAACATCAAAGGTGCACTTATTATACCAGTAAATCCTATCTTATACTACTGAATAAAATACAATGAGACTTCCACACAATCTTGATCATTACATAGTGATCCTGTGGACCCCATATTTACATTTTAAATTTAAATGAATATTTAGGGAATCTCAAACCAAAATATGAACAAAGCCATTTTTTCTATAACATTGAGGATACCCGTTTCTTATCTGCAATTCCTCCTTTTCTACAGAATATATTTTTATGAGACTTTCATATATTTTATGAGACCTTCTTCTATAGTGTCAACTTGAACTTTAATTTTTATTTTTCGTTTCGGAGAGATGGGAAAACGAGGTGTAAGACACTATTAACTGGATTAAAAGCAAAGTGTTAAAATAATTTAAGATATATTTATATTACTATCATAAGTAAACAATTTCAGAAAAGGCGGAGGTGCTAAGCTTCCATAATCCTCACCCAAAAGCTTAACCTCTTAAATAAATCAGCGGCAACCGTTGGGTCGTCTGCTGCGAGCGCGAGGCGCGATTATCGACGTCATATTTAAGACAAGTTACCGGCCATTGCAATAGTTACAAGGATAGAATTATCTTTGCTTCTGTAGCGCGAGTATTTTAACTCTTAGACTTTGGATTTTTTATGGTGTTCAAATCAATTCATATTTAAAATAAAGTGATTTGGAAAATACAAATCTGTGATATGATAGAATATACATTGCAGTTGGATCATATCTTATTCATTAGATCTTTGAAGGAGTAATGACAAGTCAATTCTTATTGATTACAGGTAACTTTTTAAGGTCCAATTATTTTACTTAATTGTGATTCAATTTCAATTTCTCCAGGTTTTATTGGTTTTTTCCTAATGTTAATTTGTATCTTCTCTGTTTTCATGATGTCAGACGACAAATTCAAGCTGTTTATAAATGTAAAATATATTTTGATAATGACATACTTAAAATCATGGATCAGCACTATACACTTTTCAGATTTAATTCCTTTTCGAAATAAACCAAAATTCAGATGCAGATTTAATAAACATATAAGTAAAATTTAAGGGTCGTTCATTTTTTATGAACATATGTAATTCTTAATTTTAACATTTCATGTGAAGACTGTTCTAAAACCATTGTATATTCTCCCCTAGGGACGTCTTCCAATCGGTCAAGATTGCAAACAAATATCAAGTGCTAATGATACAACAGTCTTTCCGCCAACTTAAGGGTCATTATATGGCAAAAACACGCTTTTCCAAATCAAGGGCTTTTATTAAATGCAAATATAAGCCCTTTATGAGAAATATGTCAAATTTGTTTTTATCTGTAGAGAACAGTGATTTTTGACTTTTTCATCCTTTCCTGAATTTTTCTGCATGTCAAAAAACAGTTCAAAGAAGAATTATTTTTGTACATGTATATATGCAATTTTTTAATGTTTATATTAAAATCATCATTCATTTAAATGAATCAATGAATCATCAAACATTCAATATAAATGTATGTTATACATTACAAGTAAAGAAGAAACCATCATGCCAAACTCTATCATACCTTGTGGCTCCTTTTTGCTCCTCTTTGCAAATATCTTCAGAGAAGCAAATCAGTTACAAAGTCATAAATATTAATAATTTTAGACCTTTTCTTCATTAATATTGCAATTAATGTTAAGATGATAGAACATCTTTGATTCACCTTTCATTTTCAGTCATTACGTGATCTTGTTTTCTGTTAACATAATCAAACAACAGATGATTTTGAGATCTCGTACTAATTAGTGGAAACAAAGAAGAAAAGGTTCTACAATTCATTTTTCTTTGTATCAGACAAATCTACAAACACCACTTCAATTGATGCATATTTCACACCGCCTAATTGAAATCAACATGATTCCAAGTTTTTTTTCTCTTTATATTCAATTTAGCAGACAGGGAAAAAAGTTTCCCGAAAGTTACTCTTTAGGTTCATTTCTGGGAGAGTGCTTTTATAATATGTACTTTATCATTTTCAAGTGAATTTTCTACATAAAAATTTATGGGTAAGTACTTGTAAATAAGGAAGGCAATATGCACTCTTAAGCGATATGTTGCAAGACGTGAAAAAGTTTAACCTCTTGGAACCACACGTTTTCTATTTTCTTATCAGGGTACTAATCAATTTATGACATAATGGAAGAAGATGAAAAATTAAGATATGTTATAATCACTTTATCATTGAACATTGAAACACTATCAAAGCTGCTCTCATTTTCTTCTCATCCAAGAAAAATATTTACACAGACTGTCGAGATATAAAATCCTTTTTCAGAGTTGATGGATGAGTCCTATGTTTTTTTTTGTCAAACAGTAACTGTATTCGTCATTTTTTGTCCTACAGCAGTTGTATTTCTATATTTTGTCCTAAGGTAATTGAATTTTTGTATTTTTGTCCTACTGTCATTATAATCGTCTTTTTTGTCCAATGGTTATTGTATTTCTGTCTTTTGCAGCTTCATGGCTGTAGTGAGGAACCCGGCATGGGCGAGTATCTGTGTATCGGAGACTATATCTGTCTCTATTGTGAGGAGACAGAGGGATATGTGTACAGCTCCCAGTCCAGGTACGTACTCGTCCTCAAACTGTCCTCCATCTATATCCTGTCTACATTTCTTTTGGGGAAAAAGGGATAATGTTTACCCAGCATTTTGCAAAAGTTAAAAAGAAAAAAAAGATTTTTTCCAGAGATCCATGCACAATTCTCGATACATCATTAATATCTCCAAAATGGAAAACAACTGTACTAATAGATATAACCTTGATTAGTTAATATCACCAAGACTAGGTGTGCATGCAACATGTGCACTCCAAATGGTCACGGATAAAAGTAAAAAAAATTAACTCAGGGCGACACTAACTCATAAGTGCAATCAAAATCATGTCACCCCAAATCTTCTTTCGTTACTTTTAACTACTAGTATATCCGTTTTGGATGAAATATATGGAGATAACGAACAGCATTCTAGCTCAAAATCTATGAAACAATTCAAATTAGGAGCAGAGCAAACACGGACCTCCAAAGAATCAGAGATGGGATCAGGTACTGTTGCATACACAGCTACTCATGATGATTGTCATCATAATCATTATTAGAGTTTAATCTTCAGGCACATTTTTAGATGAACTTATATATCAGGAAAATTAATGCTCAATTTATATTGTCTCATTGTTCTCATTTATTCTCCAAAAAATGCAAAAGAATTACACAACATATATGACTTCAGAAATAGACTCTTTTTTATAGAAATTCAAAGAATTCGTTTGCTTTTCAACAGAAAAATTAGCTCACAGTTTAAAAAGAATTCGAATCATTATTACTACGCCTATTAACATATTCTTAAATTAACAACAACAAAAAAATAGTTGCTTTAGTACATGTTTGTTTAGTAAAGATATTCAGCCAATGTTCAATGTGTACTGTTTAAAATAAAATGCATACGCATTAAAGTCATTTGAGCATTATCAGAATTGAATAAAACTATCATATAGGTTGATGAAGCAATTTGCAATCTTTTGTCTTTAATTTCCTCAGAGTATTCTTGGGTAAAATTTTATTTTGACAATTGGAAAACGTCTTGCTGAAACGATTTCCGAAAATGATTTATAATATGCTCACAGCATAGGATACATTTTTTGTTTAAAAATGACATTACTACGCATAGGTTAAGCGAAGATATAGATATATATAAATACATTAAATCAGCTTTCAAACTGTTCAATCATAATAAATGTAAACTATTTTTGAATTTTAATGTTAACAAAATGGTTGTGCTAGGATTTTAGGTACAGAAGCATCAAAATACCTCAGATAAGACTGAGACACCTTAATGGCCCATGAAAAGAAAAAAAAAGAAAAAAATGTGGGGGGGGGGACTGTTCCTGGCATTCAGACAATGGTCTAACAGAGGTTCCAGGTGTTGCATTCTGGCTGGGGTCAGTATGTTTCTCTAAAAGACATCTATTAATATAGCTAGCTGATCATTGCTTCTCATCCGAAAAAACAGATTCAGAGATAGAACATTATACACACACTGATCGCCATTTGGCTATTTTATGTCTTAGGTATGGTCTTTTATTATTATAAACATAATTCCAGATGTTTGGCGATCTATCTTGAATCCAATTTTAATGGGTGTTTACTATAAATTAAAGAAAAGAGTTTATATTGAGACATTTTTCTGCCTGTAAAGGCTTGATAAATTATGTCAGTTCTTAATGAAAACAATTGGCAGATCATATTCCGTTCACAGTCTGTTTATTGATTTCATTGATAGATATAGGTTTCGCTTATCTTTAATACGTCGGTCAGAAGTTCGATTGAGAAATAAAAAGTTCACTTGATCCATGTTGATAACAAATATAAGGCAATAAAGAAGACTACATTACCTTTGACTACATTTTTTCCCTAGACAATCTACAAAGATCTTAGTTCTTTGCAAAAACAGTACAATCTTGTTCTAAGTGTACTTTTGGTTTGTTTGTTTGTTTTTTTTTTTCGAATATTTTAACAATTCAGGTCCACAGAACTATAGAATTTCGGAAATTATAAGTCATGGCTTAATGATGTTTGAGTCAACTGATTATTTGTCAGTTGTTTTGTAAAACCTATTTGCACACAGGTTGGATTGTATTTCAGTATATGATAAAAAGTTTGATGATCATATTTCCCTTTTCCATCATAATTTTTGTATATACGAATCCATTTTCTAAAATACATATATTATCTAAAATCACAGGGTAAAATTTTTACCAAGGCACAAGAGCAATTTGTCCTTAAAATCAGAATGAAGTAATTCTAGCGGTTTTTTTTATGCAACGAACCATACGTCTGATGCAGAATTTATTGTTAGCGACATTCAACCTAATATCAATTCTTTTGCATATGATGCGAACATTAAACTCTCGCTAAATTTCAACTAAAAATCAGCTTCTAAGCAATGTTGAATTGTCATATATTGGAACATATCTTTTAATATATCTGAATTAATAATAATCATATAATTTATATAATCTTTTGTCGGCACTTAGAAAATGCAAATATTTTGTGAGTTGTTCATTTTGTTTTTTTAATGTATGCTTAAGTCATTTAATGAACATTGCCCGAGCTTGCTGATCATGACTGCATTTCTCCTGGTTAAATTCTGGTTCTTTGATTAAGAAAATAAAGCTCTGCATCTCTTGTAAAAAAAAAAGTGCATACACTTGGCCTGAAAATGGGCTAATGATTAACACAGAAAGCAGTAGGTCAGACTAAATCCCTTCTAATTCACAAGCATGGAAAAAGGAATTCATATCTATTTCATTTGGAATATTTTTATTGATTAACCATGTACTTTACAAATCAAATTATGACGTAAACTAATAAATAAACCAAGCAATTTTTCTGATAGAAATATATTCACATTGAAAAAACTTAGTAAAAAAATAAAATTGTCTGATATATTTATTACCAATATAAAGTTTTTGTTGAAATAAGAAAAAAAAACATTTGCAAACACTTGTAAGAATCGATCTGTTTGGTGTCCAAAGGTTACGCAAACTAAATACAAACAATGCAATGTCAAGGATTTGTGTAAGACTGGCAGATGTAGCGTAGTTGAAGAAGGTGCTTTAGGTATACAGATAAATGTGATGCTGATATCAATACACTGACATCATAAAAACAAACTTCATAGATGACAAGGATATCTTTCGATGATCCATATTTTATTAATCATCGACACATATTCACACGTCACTAATTGTCTTCAGAAGCCATTAGCTCATAGACCCAGCAGCATGTCTTGGAGGCTTTGTGAATATTATGTTAACTGCATACCGTGGAACAGATATTTATAAAGAGTAATTTTAAGTGTTCAGAGTGAGATTAATAAATCTGATAACAAGAATTCCACAGTAGATTTCAGAACGGTAGATATCATCAAAGTGCGTGTAGAAAGGAAACCAGTTTTTTTAATCTAAAGCGTAAAAACCCCTCTCATTTCCTTTGGTTCCACTTTGAAATGGGTAAGTCTTTCTGATAATGGTCACATAATGTCGAGGACTCATGCAGGTATTGGTATCCCCGGTAACACTTACAAGGTCACGCTGATTCCGTAATCAAATGCTGATGTGACAGGATAAAACAAACAGCCAGATAATGCCTGAGTCAATTTGTTCGGTTCCCCATACAAGTATCAGATAATTGTTTACTGCTAATAGCATTAAGAGCCTCAAAAGAGTTTCAATGGCTTCTTCATCACAAAAGCCTCTAGAAGCCTGAGGCTTTGTCTTTATCTATCAATCCTATTTCATGCATATTGCTGCAATAAATATGCATTTTATGTCTTTGTGTAGCTTGAAGGTTTCTTAAATTGCAACGTTAAAGGTTGCGTTTTGCCGTATATATCCATTTGATACTACTGAACATAATGAATAAAGTAAATAGTAATCATTTAAATTATTTTTCTGAATGTCGTAAACAAGTCAATCTGATTGTTCTTTGATATTTACAGTTCCTCCAATAATGGATTATATATTTACACAAATCAGGAGCGAAATAGGCCAAGAAATATCCCAAACCCCCAAGGTAAGAAGACAAAGTGATATTTATGCATGCATGAGAGTTGTAATGTTTTTGCAATTGTTAGCTTTGGACAAGAGAGAAAAAAGGCATGGCTGTATTGCTCCTTCTGAAGCCTAAAGATAATGAAGAAAAAATTTCGAGTATTTGAATTTACATATATGCAGGGATTTGCAGTAATCAAAAGGGATTTTTAAAGCTTTTCATAGCAACATAAAATCTTATCTCTCTCTTCCTCTATAACAATTTCTTATCGTAATATTCGAATATCATAATGCCCAACCCCCTTCCAAAGCAGCTATCTTTATCTTCCCTCCAACTTTTGTAAATTCCTTTCTTATGTAATAGGAATATTGATTTTAGAAGATATCAGAGATATTTCTAGGCATGATGTAATTTAAAGAGTAGAAATAGCTTCACAAATGTTAATTTCAGATCTTTTCAAACAAGTGTCGATTCTATTTCGAAAATTTTATGATTGGTAAAAGTTGAGTGAGTACTGATAGCAAAAACATTTTATGTTGACAGTGAGAATTGTTCACTTAAAGATCGTTTTATTCAGATATTTTTTTTCCTAGCTGATTTCCGTTTCAATTTTGTTTGTAGTGATGATCCCGATTTTATCATTAGTGTCAGCCGAATATCAACAATTTGCACTTTATTCTGCAAACATCTATCTCACCCCTGTTATCCGAAACAATGTACTCTGCACGAGTGACACTCGTTATTTAGAATTTGACACTAGTCATTACGAGGGCGTAACATAGAAATATGTCAACAAAAATCGAATAATTATGATAAACAGAAATTGACATTTGTTTAGGATTTTAAAATGATATTGATTTTAAATTGGATACTTCCCGAGATCCTTGACATAATGTGCTAGAAATAAATGGGAAGTATTCTGTGCATTTTTAATTTCAGACTCAACTTGACTGTATTAAGCACACAAGCACTCGTTTCATAACTAAGAATATCTGACTAAAATACTAGACAGCATGAAAAATGTTTTTTTTTTATGTTAATCGATGTTATCGATGACCAACCTTTGTTTCAGTGGTGGTATTCCAAGTGTGCATCCAGAATAGGTACAAGCTCAACAAGAAATACAGGAAATGGATGAATTCAATTCAGTCAGACAATCCCGAGCCTTGTTCTCGAGGTCTGCTCAAACAAACAAAGGTATCTATCTAAGTCAATTCTGACCTGAAACAGAAAAAAATAAATTCTATACGAAGTTCTTCGTACCCTTAAAACTTTTTGAAATCATTGCAACATTGTTATTCGATTGCGAGAGAAGTACAATACTTCATATCTAGAAATTCTTTAAGCTAATTTCTGCAAAGCATAGGGATAATTTTACATAATAACATACCCTCGGTGTTCAATTTCTGATAGGACAATTTCATCTTAATAAAGAACTAACATAGCAATGTTCCTATTTTACGACACAGTTAGCAGCAGAAGCAGAGAACAAGGACAACGAGGCGGAGCAAAAGAGACAACACGGCAAGCGTGTGAGATACGGAGAAGTTGTACAGGTTAGAAGGAACAAACACACTTGTTACAGCCAAAAGCAACTGTACACTGTAGAAGAAATAAATACTAGCATTAAATTTGCAAGTGCAAAAGACTTTCTAAGAAGGAAGATATTCAAGCAATGTTTGCAATAACCAAACATCATCATACCAGAATTAAGTCGTTCTTTTCCAAGACTTTGCGCTTTTTGGTTCAACAATGGTTCTTGTAATTCATATTTGTCATTGCTCAACATGCTGTTGTTTTTGCAGCGTTTCTTCTAAATGAAAATGAATTACCTCTGTCATTTTTTACTAGCTAAAACATGTGTTTACGGGGAAGTTTGTTCACATGAGTACGACACAAACCAGCCAGAAGGACAAAAACAACATGAAGGTCAGTCAGTTCGGCGGCGGGGTATGGCTGCCATCGATTTTACACATGTCATCCTTCTTGAGCTAAACCATTCCTCTCCTATCCAAAAGTCACGTCATTGAAGGAGTTTCAACTCGAAAAATAACAAATTTATTCATGTCTGACAAATAAACACCAAAGTGCAGATTTCAAGTAATTTTTTCAAAGAGTTTCATAAATTGTTGTTAAGAGCATTGAATTGGTGCTTTAAGCTGATTATAAATATTTCAGACATTTTCCAAACAGAAATTCCGGTGAATGCATTAATCTATGATGAAAATTAAAAGATAATTCTACGATTATTTGCGACAATGATATACTCGGAAGAAATTTTATTAAGCTCTATTATCAATAAAGATTAAATGTTTTATGAAAAAATATGATACTGATACATGATATGATAACTGATACTATGAAAAATCGTACCTTAATTTATGTTTAATTCTTTACAATTATTTTACATTAAATTTTATTCTTTTTCCCTCTCTCTTTCTATCTCACTTTCTTCTAATTGTTTGCTTCCCATCATTTATTACATTCACATTTTATCATAAAAGTTGATCAGTGTTAAAGAAAAAGTTCTGTTTGAGAAAGGTAAATGAGAAAGGTAAATGATCAAAACGCTATTTCTATATGCATACAAAAAAAAAACAAAGTAAAGGATCCTTAAAAAAATTCAATTCATATCCCATCTTTCTAGCAGTCATTGAAAGTATAAAATTAATCTATTATTGTTCGTCAGAAGCAAAATGGTGGGCATAGTTCAGGTTAATTTCATATCTTTAATGCATGAATCTTCCTTCAGAGATTTCCTAAAAACAATATATGCAAGTGGGATAACTTTTTCTCCGTTTTGCAGGTGTCGCTCCATGAGTACAACGCTAAGAACGCCCAATTCAGAATCCTTCCGCGCTACAAGGTCAAATCAGAAGGAGAAATAGTGAGTGCAATTACACAAAAAGGCTTCAGATAATTATTTAAAGGAGTTTGGTTCAAACGAGTTAATGATAACTTTTTCTTCTCCTGTGTAAATATAAATGAAAACATACTTTGCTTTAAAATTTACGTTTCTGTTCGTCTCTGCTAGCTCTTGTCGAGGACAATTAAGAAATTATTTTGCAATGGTAAGGGATTCGTCTTAATTCCCACTAAAATTTAAAATGAATACGGATATACCTTACCTTGGTACAATGTGATCTTTACGGTGAAAAAAGTTTTCATTGTAGGGAAAATACACATGAATGTATTATCAATAAGTAAATTCCTCTTAAAAGGTTCACTTCTTCATTTTGGTCTGATTTAATAAAACCTGTTACACAATTTTATTAAACTTTATCATAATTCTACTTTTTAGTGTTGTAATATCGACTATGAGAACACAATGAAATCTTCATAACTGCTGTTAATCATATTTTTATTTGAATCCAACAAAACTCAGGGTACTTGGTACAATAAAGGGAAGTTTCAGCATCTATGTTTCTGTTATCGTAATAGGAAACAAATGTGTTTCTAGTCCAGGTTGACTTTGTAAAAACCAGTAGAGCTTAACGCAATCTTAACAGAGACAGCAAATTCTTAATAAATGGAAAATCTTCCTTTGTTTGTCTGCTTATAAAAAAATTATTTTGCTTTTTAAGGTTCAACTATTTGACCAAATTGTCTTTGAAAGTGTGAAGTCACATGGACATTACTTTCATGCGAGTGAGCCTTTCCAGATTGACCATTTTTCATATGGGTAAATTCATTTTGATTTGTTTCTTTATTAGTTAAATAAAATTCTGGTGTATATTTTTTGTGCTTATGCTCAAGATACAGTTTTCATTTTACTAGATTCATTTCTTACAGTATTTTGACGATACTTTATTAATAAATTCGACAAAATACCGTAATTATTTTACACATTGAGGGAATGCTTTTACATCTGTGCTGTTTGACGTTGAAAATTAGATTTAAGAATCTTTTTAAACGATCTGTTAACATATAGAAGTGTGTTTTTGTGAAAATTCATCGTTTTTTATTTTCTGTTAGATCCGAACTAAATCTTGGCGTTGAGCGTTCAAGTTTTACTCTAATCGGAAGTTACAGGGAACTTCAGGAGCAAGAGAAATTTGTCAGAGTAAGCGAATATTACATCTCTGACTTTTTGGTTATTAAATTTTGCTACGAATGTAATTACAGATAGAGTTTTTATAATTATTTCATTTGAGTTTTCTTGATTCATGAAATGAATAATTGAAAAATTATGAACATTTCTTTTTCAGGGTGGATCTGTAATACGGCTATTTCATAAAGAACTAGAGGCTTACCTGGTAGCAGAAGGGCTGTTTGAAGATTGTGTCACAGAAGATGGTACATACTCATTTTCATTCTAAAAATAGATATTTGATTCAAGTCTAGTTTTACTTATAAGTGCAGGAATTCGTCATTCTTTTGTTTTGTTTTAACAGTTCACTTCCGGATTCGGGTGATTGACCAACACAAACCACGTTCCCTGTCTCCGTCGACTTCCGGAATCACGTACTGGCAAATCGAGGCTGAACACAGCATCCTAGACGGTAAGTGCAAATGGTACTACTATTAGAGCAGGGGTTAAAATATATATATATATATAGGATAATCCCTTTTCTATGAATGAAATTCTTTTTTCTCTTCAGGCTTATCATTATTTTATTTCTTTATCACATATGATAAGTACAGGACGATTCACCTTCCTTTGATTAATACTGAGTATATTTATAAATACATGTATAACGCTTTATAGAGTGAATTTTGCTCATATTTGTTCAACACTTATTTCATCAAATACTTGTGTATGATCAAACAAACTAGATAAATGTCTGGTTTTCTTCAATGAATTGTTCTCTTGAACGTTTTTCAAGTTTTAAAAATACATATAGATATCGTTCTGCGAATTCCACAGGTGTTAAACACTAGGAATACTTGCAATTAATTGTGAGTTATTTAACAATGTGTGAATATATCTTTAAGATTTATTCCATCTCCAGCAACACTGCATTAAATTGTATTCAAAAATCATCTATACCTGCTGAGTGAGCGTCTTTTATTACATTGTTTTATTTTAAACAATACATTTACGGGTTAAGTGTTTCAAAGGTTCATCGTCCGTCTTTTACGATTAACTTCACAATCTGCTGTATTTATCTAATAAGAAAATAGCTTTCTTAATGTTTCTCAGAGCTAATAAAAAATAATTCTCCATGGGAGTTTACATATTCATTCAGAAAAAAAGACAGTATAAAAATCAATCAAGGAATTCAGTCAAAGATGAAATTCAAACACCTGAGAGATTGATATAGGTTGTAAGTAAAATAAGCTGTAAATTTTGATTTTCGGCATCTTAATTACAACCACAGGTGATGTTTTCTTATTTTTATATTTGACATTCCATTCCATTAAAGGTCAAGGTCGAGAAAAAAATGGATTCCTAAATGAAAAAAATAAAAAACCTTAAAAAAATCAATGTTCACAAATTGGCTTTTATCTTAAAAACTTACAGAAATAGCTTCCATTTCCTCCATTAGATATTTTATATATAATATTTCAAAGTTTTTGTTAGTTTCAGATGATCTTGAAGTACAAGTACTTTAAGTTGTACAATTCTTGATTTTCATTTCCAAGTGTATCCTTAATTATATTTTTGCATAAACTTTCGTCATTAAGCATAGAAAATGTCAAATGCATTTTTTAATTTTGTGAAACAGGTATCTGTACTTTTCTTTTGTGCTTTCGTGTCTGTTTTTCATTACAATAATTACGCTTGTTTGTTTAATGACCTTTCATCTTTGATAACAACTCTCAGTCAAACAGTTTTGGTTTAACTTGAGAGGTATCTTGGGTGCACTCAGAGCAATACATAATTAAAATATCATTTCCTCTGATTTGTAAATATTTTTTATTCACTGTTTTATTAACACGGACAATAACCTGTTATAAATGAAAAGGTTATGTGTTCTTATGTCATCCATATAAAAAATATACAAAAATTACAAGAACATACTTATTTCATTTTCAGATGCCTTTTTCGGATTTTAACATTTGTCCCATTATAAAATGTAATTTAATTATTTAATCATATGCACCGGAATTATATTACCTTGGGTAAAATCGGAAAATATAAAGAGATGCATTACAATACAGTTGTTTAAATGGAAGAAAAAATAATTTCATTAGAACTTAAAATAAGCTTTGTTTCTCACAGACCTTGCATCAAATTACTTCACATTGCATATGCATTGGCATTATTCAACAAAGAATATTTTGATGTATACATGAAAAATCAAAGAAAAAATTTAAACTCATTATACATGTAATCTTGTGGAAATGGGGGTTGCCGTCCGTACATTTGTTAGACAAAGTGGTACCCATGTATTTTTCATCCATAACTCCTCCTACACTATTGAAATAAATTCCATAATGCTTTCAAAGAACATGTTTGCACAGTGCCATTGTGTACCTCATTTTTCACGTTTTAAATAAGACAGAAATTTTTGATTTCTCAAAGCAAAACATGAATTCCACTTTTCTTTCCTTAACATTGAGAGTACTCCACTTATACCACTGAATAAATTTGATGAAACCTTCACAGAATCTTTACTATACAGAGCAAGTATGCATCTCTTATACATATATTTATGGTTTACCATCTCAAAACATTGAAACTACTACTGAAATCACTAATTTTCGTGGGTGTTTAATTTTCGTTGTTTTCGAGGTATTACGAGACCCACGAATTCACATCCACCACGAAATGTAAAATGTGCATGAATTAGTACTCGTTAATTCTTTATCCACGAAATCAAATCCTCAGGAACCAAAAGATTTTCCTCAAACCACGAAAATTTGACCTTACGAAAATATGTGATTTTACAGTATTATTTCTATAATATACAGGAATACCTATCCCAGTCCTTTTCCTCAACTTCTTCATTACTACTGATTTAGATTTAATAAAACTTTCACCGATGCCTATTTCATTGTACACCTCTTATTTTACTTTTTGATTTGCCCTTTCCTTTATTCATTCTTCTTCATCGTTGTTAAATAATTAGTAATAAAACCAATAATTGATTAAATACAATGAAAAACATAACTGTCTCTTTAACTATCATTGATTCTGCATTAAACATTATGGACAATGACATCTTTTGCAAATTTTTTTTTATCTAGTTTTTAGCTCACCTGAGCCGAAGGCTCAAGTGAGCTTTTCTGATCACATTTTGTCCGTCGTCCTTCCGTCTGTCTGTCCGTCTGTCTGTCTGTCCGTCTGTAAACTTTTCACATTTTCGACTTCTTCTCAAGAACCACTGGGCCAGAAAAGCTGAAACTTATGTGGAAGCATTCTGGGGTAGTGTAAATTCTAAATTGTAGGAATCATGACCCCCGGAGGAAGGGCGGGGCCATTATAGGGAATCAAAGTTTTACATAGAAATATATAGGAAAAATCTTTGAAAATCTTCTTCTCAGGAACCACTGGGCCAAAAAAGCTGAAACATATGTGCCCATGGAAGGATCATGGGGTAGTGTAGATTTCAAAATGTCTAAATTATGATCAGTGGGGTAGGGTGTGGATGCATTATGTATAACAAGGGTGAAATCTGGTAAAGAACAGAATGGTCAAAGCTTCTCAGGTGAGCGATGTGGCCCATGGGCCTCTTGTTGTCTAAATTCTGAATTGATAAAAAAATCTGTACTGTTTATATTGCTTGATTGATGTACGATAATACTTTATTGACTTTGGTTATCTGCGATGGTTACTACTGTGATGAAAGCAGAATCTATACAAGCGCAATTGCTAAACAAAGTATATACTGAACGATTGCTCCCTTTGTATTTTGGTTGTTTTATATCATTTTAGGGCAAGACCTGTTTAACATAAAGTTCTTTTTTTATTTAACACGGAAAAAATTAAGACTTTGCATTAAATGTTGAATCTTGTTATTCTACTTGCTTTTGCAGTCTGCTCTCTTAAATAGCAAAAAAGTTTTATCAGTGAAATTAAACCAAAAACCTTGATCTAAAGGCTCAAAATATTATATATTTCATTTATAACATTCCAGAATTCATATAAATGCTTATCTGAATTCCAGTGAAGATTATCTTGCTGGGTCGGGTTGTATAATTAGATGAGCGAGTTTGATCTATTAGAATTTGATTATATCTTTTATCAATTGCAAATTAATCGTTTACTGAGTATCTTTCAAATATCATGGAAAATCCATATGATATGTGATTGATGTTACATATTAAATAGATAATCGGGATTAAACAAAAAAAATGGGGCAATGTCTGCCTAACATTTTATTTGAAGACTTAGCTAATCACATACCATTTCTTTTAAAAAACTTAGATAACTGAGAGAAAATATCCCTCCATTTAAAGAATTTTCATTAATTACAAAAATACATTATTCCCTTAATTACTTTCTAATCGATGAAATTATAATTAGTGATTACAAGGTGGTCCGTCTTGTATAAAACGAAAAAAGTATTATTTTTTTTTTGGAAATATACGAGCTACAAATTCACAGATTGGGGGTTATCTTAATTTTAAAAGTAGAATTATTGCACATCTACTATTTGTGTTGTTTCTTTCCGCAGGAGACATATTAAGATGGGAACAACAAGTGAGATTACGTCACTTTCTGACAAGACAATACCTCTGTATAGATTCCAAGATGGACGTCTCCCTGGTGACCGACCCCTCTGACCCCAGAACTGTCTTCAGACTCCACTCTGTACTAAAGGTACGGATCTAGCTTCATTCTATTATAACCTGGTTATGAATCAAAATATATTCTAAAGAATATAAAAATTCACACCTGTTAATATAGGTTAATTGCCAATATACCCTAATATATATTTTCAGCAATAGAAATTACTTATCTCGAAATTTCAAAATGTGAATATTTCTTCAATCAATGGTCATTTGAGCATTAAGTTAATGAACATTAATCAATTTAGTACCGAAATTACTTATCTATATCAAAGATCTAATTATGTTATAAATAACTTTTTAAGGAGAGAGATGAAATATCTTACGAGAGTTATGCAAGAATAGAACATATGCTCACGGGATGTTGGCTTCATGCACTCAAAGGTAAGCATGCAGATAATTAATGGCTAACAAGATATGATTTTAATCATTTCAAATACAGAATAAATTTTATGTCTAACATGATTTTATTGACGACTTTATTCACTCAGACGTGCTAAATAAAATTAGAGTCTGTTATTTAATGAAAAAAACGTCATTGATTTTAATTAGATTTTATCATATGTATAATGTAGATGAAGATTATGAGAGAAAAGTCACAGATGGCGAGGACAAACAGAAATCCATGCAGGGCTTACGATGGGACAGCGCTGGTGTCCGAAAGGTAGAATGATGTGTATTTATATTTACTCTTCATAACCCAACTATTGTGATAGATTATTAGAACTATTAAACATGGAGTACATACCTTTGTTTATTGCAGGTTTCCGCAAGCAGTGAGAGTATGTACGATGATGCATATACACTCCAGTGTGTGTTACCAGAAGATGTCCACAATTTTAACTATGTGGCAGGAATGGTCCCTTTCTTGTTCAACCTCATACAAGACGTATGTCATTATTTTGAAATCTGAAACAGAAGCAACACAAAAATATTGAAGAAGTGAAAATTTAAATTAAGAGTGTATAAAGGTGTATTTTCAAAGAAGGATATCGTTTATAAATTATTTTTTATCATTAATTTACAGCTTCAAATGGAACCACAACTGAATGCTAAGAAGACACACGGAATCATTACTGCAAGTCATATGAATTAATTACTGTATGAAGAAAAATATTCAAATTTATCATGAAAATGAGCATACCAAAATTGATTTTAACCTTCAGTTTAAATAAAAATTTAGATTTATCCATTACAAACAGGCTCTAAAAGAAATAAAGATGTACATGCTTCCTGGAGGTCAACCAGATAAAAATCGACAGAAGCTCATGAGGAATTTAAGGGTACGGATTCATGATGACATAGTTCTTTTTTGTCTGTTCTTTCTTCTTTTCTCACGTATCAGTATCACGATTCACATATTAGTATCAATAGCCAATCATTTTTACTGTAGGTGATAGACTTGTTGGTGAACCTGCTTCAGTGTCCTCTGGGGGAGGGCGACGAGGAATCCCACGTCATCAGAATCTGTAAAGAGGCTTATGATGTTCTACACGCCTACATGATTGGAAAGAGCAGAAAGAACGCTCTATACATGGCCAAATACATTGACTTCTTCCAAACACAATTTACACAAAAAGTAATCATATCAAATGTTTTGCAAAAGATATCCTATATATGTTATACCATAAGAAAAGAATTTATTTATCGTATTCATATGCTCAGAGGGTTCCCATTATTATACGAAGTGAGAAACCAACTTTATGCAAATATATATATTATACACCTATATTCATTATAACAAATTTGCTATTGGTATTTGTAGGGAGGAATAGGCCTGAATGTTGCCCAGATGATTGTTGAGTTGATCAGAGACAAAAGAAAGATAGTAGACCGTATCACCAAAAACAACATTGACACGTTTCTTCAGCTTTTAAGGACAAATCAAGTACTTTAACAAAAATCAATCGCTATCATTAAATACCAAAACAGAGGAATGTTTTTTTACCAGTTAGTTTAACACCCTGTTTCTTTTTTTAGAACTATAGGTTTCTTGATTTGTTGCATGTCCTTTGCGTTTGTGATGGCGTTGCAATTCCAAACAACCAGACCTATATCGTGGATCAATGGTTACGTGAATCTAGAGTAAGGCTTATCTTATTTGATGCATTGGATGTATTGTATACATTTATACACACCCAGAGAACAATACAAATGTATTTGTTAAATAGTTTATAACTGATTTGTATTGACATGTTTATTAAACAATCCGACATTTTATACGGCATGCATGTTCTCTGACTGGTTCCAGGACAGCGTGTACTTGACCGACAGAGGACAGAACATAAACAAACGCCCAAACATTGTGTACGTCTCCACGGATCAGGGCAGGACCTGGGTCCCCTTACACGTGTTTGTAGATGTGAGTACTTTTCATCGCTTTAATCTGTTTCTTGTAAAACTCTAAAAAAAAAAAACTTTTTGCACCAGATGATTGATATTATGAAATTAGAAATAAAAATTATGTAGAAGACTTTCTCTGCAAAACATCTGGGTACACCTAACTCAGTGTACGTGATTATTTCAGAGTCTATAAATATTTGTGGTTTATCCAACTGTTTCTTTACACATTAATAAAACAGACGAAAAGATCATGTTTGAGTTTCTTACTGCCAAACAAAAAACTGGCATGTTTTTCAGGTAACCTAATTTACGAAAAATCGTGGATACAGTAATTGATGGAAACTAGTTTATTTCGTTTGTTTCTTCTCTTTCAGTTTGAAAGTTCCGAGTTTGATGAAGAGAAATACAATTTTCTTATTCACCAATTAGACCTTTTCAAAGCTTTGTGTTTTGTAAGTTTTTATCTTGATAATCTAAGATATCTGGAAATATTACAATTTCTTTGAGTTAGATTCTTGAGCTTAATATGAGGTATATATTTATTCATGTTCCTTTCATTACTTTGAAGGGTCGCAATGACTACGCCGTTCACGTGATCACACGAGAGTTCGGCTATTTGACGTGGGAAGATGCCTACCTCTGTCTTACAGCAGATCTACTTCCGGATCATATTCGCGCCAAATACTGCGAGCTCATTATTGGTATGCACCACACTGCAAGAAATCTTATTTAACATCAGCAATTTAGGGGAATGAAATTTATGAAAAAGTGTTTTTCAAAAACCATTATCAAAACAAGTCAACACTTTCAAGAGATGTTAACAGAAAAATGCTGTTTTGAATATTAAGAAATTAAAATTGTTCATTGATAAAGACACCTGTACAACTTGAACAAAATTTTCCCTTTTCACCTACTCGTTTCTAATTTCAAATAAACATTATTTAATTATTAAAATTGTCTATCTCTGGAATAGATCTATGTAAATGGATATTAACTGCACTTATTTCACGCACTCACTTACCCCGGGACTTTTTAAAACTATACAGTTGTCAAAAAAATATATAAACGGTATCGTACAATTCATGTAGTTTCTGAAACAAATAATATCTTTACTTGAATATGCAGGACTTTTTGTTGATGTGGGAAACAATTATTCCGTGTTGGACCACCCTAATATTTGTTTTATCTACGAATATGTCGGATCAAAGGATTCAGAAAGAGAACAGACTTCATTTGTAAGTAAAAGAAAATACCAGCAATAATTTCAGTTTGTGTTGTTTGTTGTTTAAAAGATAACAATTCATTGGATAAATGTTTGAAGACTGTATTGAAATTATTAAATGCAGACGGCCGGATGTCAGGAGAGAGGCCCAGGGGAGGTAACAATTCACAATGTAATTTTTTTCTATGTTGCATGATGTCATCTCTTTTTACACCTTTCTTTCAGGGATATACGTTGTATATTTGCATGTGTTGAAGTTTAGAGATAAAAGGGGGATAAATTTTAATTGATTTTTAAAAGCAAGATCAAATTTAATTTAAACATCATTTACTCTTAAATTCTTAACCACGTCTTTCTCATGACATTGGTTTCTTTTCCATCCTAGTTTATCAAAACAGTGGGAAAATGAACAAAATTTTCCTATATTTTGTGTTCTGATAAGTTACAAGTTTTGATTATAAGACATGTGATATTAATTGCCTATAGGTTGTGAAGGACCTGGTTACCATATTTCCCGTGCTCCGAGACTGGATGGCAGAATTCCTGGCTGGGAACTGTCAGATGACTGCCTCCGCGATTGGCCACAACCTGTTAATAGAACAGGTATGAAAACAATCGTGATTGAAATATCATTGAACCATTTGCGTTTGTATTTTGAAATATGTGTTCTACATTATCTTTAATATTTTCGATTTTCAGGTGCTACGCTTGCTTCAGCACCTGGTGAAGTTTGGTTACTACATGGATATGGAGGATGTCAAACAATTATTAACTCCACTGCTGAGTCTGTTAGACGGAACACACGATGTCCCATTTCCAAAAGACAAAGACAGGGGTAAAGGTATTAAAATAGAGAAGTTTTCTCGATCAACCCTCCGAAATATGGCTAAAATATTATTGTTAACTTGGTGTTAAGCTGTAATCAAACAATTTGGAAAACGATCTCATATGGACAAAAAGTATTGAAAATTGCGAAACTGATTCAAACAGATATGATAAAGCATAGCATTTCTTGCAATATCATAAAAGTTTCATCTATAATTTATCTCTCAAAAGATAGAAGTCCCTTTGAATTGTTTTTCAAATTCTCTTCTTTAGGATATTCAAAGGACTCACAAAAAGCTGTAAACCAATACAGAACCAGTGGAAGGTTTGAACAAAGCAAAGAGGCCGAGGCAGTAGTTAATGCTAAATACCAGTATGTCTGCCATTAAATTTTCATTGTTCATCTTTTTCTTTGACACAGCTAGTCATCTGTATTTGTAATGTATATGTTTGGCTCTTGCTAGGGCAATGGAGGTTCTGGATTTCCTTCTTACATTCCAAAGAAACTTGCGATTGAAGGTAATAGAAACTGTTACTCTATCTTCTATTTTTTAAAAAGTTACATATAAAATGGATTGTCTATTACGTAAAAACATTTTTCATATAACCCCGGGACATTACTAGTAAATAAAACACTAATGTTGTAGGCCTTTGTCTCCAAGTTCAAAACTTGTGAGCAGAATGCGTCACGACACCGATCCCTGTTGGTGATGGAACAACTCATGTACGAGACATACGACCCACAAGTCCAGACCAAGTATGCTTAGAGTACTAACCATTTAACTTAATTAGATATCAATGTTTGAAATTAAAGAAATAGAAAAATGAATTTACTCTGACAATTATAAAATTTGTTTCCATAGGAAGGCCCTAAAAAGCCAGAAGAAAGTCCTGAAAGAAATTCGAGAGATGGTTTCAATGTCCTCCATATTTGATATGGATAATACAACACATGTTTTACTTGTATGTTTAATTTTCTAATGCTGGTATTTTAATACTGATAATAAATCTGAACTGAAATATGGGGTAGTTCAAATGGGTTTTTTATATATTGAAAGGACCTGTCCGAATACAAGTATGACAGGGTGGTGACCAAATCCCTAGATATCCTGAACAAGCTCTATTCATCTCAAGGAGACATGTTTAAGCTAGCAGATAGAGCACAGGTAACAAAGCAGAACGAAAATATTAAGTTGTTTATCAAATTTTTTCCAAGAACAAAATCACTTTGATAGTTATATATTACGTTGAATTATGTAATGACCTATCACTAGTAATTAAATTAAGTTTACCATTATTTTCAATTCTAGATTCTTCTGACACATGACTCTGCAAGAGTACACAGAGAGGTACAAAGGAGTCTCCCCGTACTGCGAAGACTCGCCAAGCAGAAGCTCAATGACCAACAGGTCCAACTAATGAGCGAAATTCTGGATGAATTGGCGGAGTAAGATGCTTTAAAACTGTTTACAAAATAATTCTTATGATATTGACAGTCAATGATTTTCAACGTCGTAAAAATATTAAATTGAAAAAAAAACTTGACTTGAATTTGACATTGGTCTCTCTTTCATTTTCTGTGTTGTAGATTCTGTCACTTACCGAAGTATCCAAAAGAACCCCATTTCATGAACCAGAACATAATGATCAGCCATGGTAGGTTTCCAACTTCACTAAATATAAGTTTTGATATAGTTCAGTTATTCATTAAAATATATATTTTTATTAACATTTCTGGGCATTTGTTGAAAGAAATCTAAATAATTACTGTCTTTAAAGCAACAAAAAACATGTGTTAAACTAAATTAAAAGTTAATAATATACCCTACAAATGGGCGCTGTTCTCTTTTCAATTCCTTTTAGCCGACATATTCTTAGATACGTCGAATATTGGGGTGATTAAGTACAAAACTCACTGTTTCCGATAGCAATCAGAGTCATGTAAGAGATAACATAGTTTAATAAAAAAGAAAATTTTACAGTTTAAAAAGAACAAAGGGGAAATGGATGCCAAGATACGTAAATTTGGAAAGATGATATAGTGTGTATTTTACTGTTTTTTTTTTCTTTTCTAGGAATCCTTCATATAGTTGTTGATATCCTCTCACAAGAAATCGATGCCAGACTGGTCGTATGTACAGCATTTTTAGATTATTATGATGATACATATAAATAAATACATTATTGATATAAACTTGTTACATGGCTATAACATTTACCTTAAAGGAGCAGCAATATATGGGAATGGCCACGATTTTCAAAAAGACCCTGTATTTGATGGAGCTGTTGGCACGTGAGAATTCTGCCGTTCAGGAGACCTTATTTGAACACATTGATAACCTTCTCGATGTGCAAATAGTTCCATCCAATCTTGCGATAGCTCTGAAAGAGGCAGGTTTCATAGTACATTACGAATTGTTCATTGTTTCTTATTTAACCTTATTTTGAAAACTTTGTTTAATGAATTTTTCTAATCTGTTTTGTAGCTTTTCATCGCAAATCAGACTACCTGCTTAAAAGTGTCATCAAAGCAGATTCAGAAAATCGTCCTGCTGTGTTCGCACCACCAGAACGAGGCTCCGGAGTTCCTGGAGCTTCTCAGTGTTCTTGTGAAGGTTGAAGGCCTAGACATGACCATAAAGAGAAACCAGGCATTAGTCATGAAGTACATAATGCAGAATTACAGAAAGGCCGCGTATGTCCTGGATCAACCAAGAGATCAAAGGTATTTGCCATTCCATATACACGTTACTTCATACCACTATCTTAAAATGATTGTCATTTTTCTGTAATTTGTTCAGTATTTACTGTAGTAAATGTTGAACGTTATTTAAGAAGAATTATTCTTAAAATAATTTTAAGTATCTTTTGGTTTCATGACAGAGAGATCGTTTTAACCAACCAAGGTGAGAGGGGAGATTTGATCTATTACATTGATCTAGTGGACCTCCTGGCTACATGCGCTGAGGTAAATCAACGCAAAAAACAGTTACAACTCAGGTATGAGATGACATTCCTTGTCCTGTCAATTAATGAGTTTTTTTCATATTTTTTTCCAGGGAGAGAACAAGTTTATTGAGTCCCTCTGTCAGACTATTTTGCCGGTGCAGGACATTCTATGGGTCATCAACCACCCAAACATTGCATGCAATCTAAAGAAACCGTTCGTGAAATATCTAATGTGGGTCTACATGAAACCAGTGGGAAGTATGACCGAAAGTGGGGCCGCTGATCTACAACACAATAGGTTAGTTTTAGCGTTATTAGCACTGATCAAAATATCTTCAACTTAATTTTCTCATATCTTTTCTCTCTTTTTTTTAATTTATGACAAACGTATGTTTTTTGAAATGATGAGTGATCTCTTAAATATTAAGTTATCCTGAAGAATAAAATAGAAGTTTGGATAAACAAAACAACATGTAAGAATCCTTGAAAAGGTTTACAAAACCCTAAATCTGTTATAATGAGTCTTTGGATCATATCTTTATTGTACAGGGATCTTTGGGAGTTCATTGAAACTGCCAGTGTTGTGATCAATCGAGTCACTCAAGCAATCAAAATCCAGGGAGAAAAAATATCCACAGTACTTAAAGCACCACCTTCAAAAAGGTACGGAAGGAAGGAGTTTGGTTTCTCAAAAAATAAGTGATCTTTTGCAATTATTTGCTTTCACTTTATGTTTTTGTATTGCCTTGTTATTTCAGTTTTATCGACGATCCCCATGACCCCCGATCTGTTGTTCACGGCGGAGTGTTTTTCATTTTAGACGCAGCGTTACCTTTCTTCGAGGTAATTAAGAGAATTAAATAATTTGTGGCTTCTAAATCATATATATTTATCTTCTCCGTGTTTGAGAAAAATAACTGTATACATGAATATTAAAGATTTGCGCGTTTATTGCCACTATTAATGGGTATTCTTATGAACTTACGAACTGTGGAAGTGTGTCATTCATTTCAGGAATCTCCCAATCCCTTCATTAATGGAAATCCTTGCATAACCTTGAAAAGAAAAGTACATGATTTATAAAAGTACATAATTATTTTCCAGGTTTTCTTCTCTCTGTTTTATGCTCCAGACAAGGATTTATATCCCAATGAGGTCCTTGTCACAGACAACTTGGCTACTGGATTAACGGTATCATTCACCAAGGGAAAAATAAATTATGATTCTTCTCTTTGCTTCTGGATTTCTTTTAAGATTAAACTAATGAAATAATTACGCATCCGAATTCTCTACATCCTATAGCCTCTGTAACCACGATAAGAAAGAAGGTATTTTAAAGTTCAGTTAAATGTATTTTGCGTTTGTCCCGCTTTAATTATCGCATAAAACACATTCAAGTGCATTTTTTACCATGATTTTTAAAAACCATTTTAAAAAATTAGCTGATACGATTTCTTTTTCCGAAGTGGAATTATAGATTTCTTTGAAACAGTTTCTAATCTATCCAGTTATTGAGTGTAGATAAAAGAAAGAATGCATACTTAAGCAAACAATTATATTTAATATCTTTCTATTCTAAAGATAGAATATTCCTGTTTAAAATAATCCCTGCTTCTATTTTCTTTAATGGAAGAGTAACATCTATTTTAAAATAACTTCTTTCAGTGGTCTCTTATCTGCTTTAAAAAAATTTTTTGTAGATGCAAAATTATATTCAGTACAAAACTACCTGGTACATTTCAGGCCTTTACGGATGTGATTGGTTACTTCTTGACTAATCCAGCTCACATGAAATCTGTTGTATCCTTACTCACCATTCTCATCTCGTCTTTATCCTCACCAAAAGCGGTAAGAACCTAAAAAATAAAAAACAAATTAAAATAAATAAATTGAGCTTGAATACTGTTCGTTATCTCCATATATTTCATACCTCAAAATAAGAACCTGTCCTAACTTATTTCTTTTATTATAATTGTATTTATTTATTGTATAATTTTCTTTAATTAAGTATCATCTTATTAATTAAACAGGCTTTAACCTCAGTGCTGGAAAAGTTCAGTACAGAAATGAAGCTAGGGGACACAAAAACTGCTGTCCGAAAGGTACTCACTATGATACAATTATCTTTTTAAATATATAATTATGATTAATTATTGAGTATGTAAAAGGAAATCTTGCCTATCAATTTATGATAAAAGTAAAAATAAATAAAATTATTATATATGTATATGGGTATATTGTATATAATAACATACTACGAGTAGAATTTTAGGTAATTGTTTAAGCTTTAAGTTAGATTGACGATTAGTAATGTGACTATTTTTTTACCAGGGTAACATGGAATACTATGCCTCAGAACTGGAACTGAATGCGAAGTTCCACACCTTTGCTACCAACAGCAGTGTTCTATTTAGAGGTCATAACACTGTACAGGCCCAACTGAAGTACAAAAACAATAGCAAAAGAGGTACTTGAATATCGTTAAAATTGAATAAATTTATTTTCTTCGTATTTTTTCGACTATGATTGACAATGCAATAAAGATTTTAAAACTTTGTTCTTTACATTATTTTGATATTAAAAAAATTCTTTCATTTTGTGCTTATGATTTAATATTCGGATATTCTCTAAATTGTTTAAGCGGTTCGTGCGAACATGAACATTTTTTAAAGGGATTAAAGTGATATTTAAAAATAAATTGCCCAGTGTTTTTATCTCAATTATCATTAAATAAAATGTGACTTAAATCACGAAGTATATCATTAATTTCATCATTATTAAGAAACAATTTTTTTTTAAAAAAGATAGAAACTGAAACTATGCAAAATGTGTGGGCATATATACTGCAGTAATAAGTGTGTGTTTAAATTGATTTATATGATATCCGTAAAAAATTAATAGGATTTGCTACAAAGCATTGAATTTTAAAGTAATTTCTATAATATAAATAATATTAAAGTGATGGACACTATACTCCTAAGGAAAAAAACAACCGGAGTCGAGAACTTCAAAGCTAGACCATTTATAGCATGTTTTTAAATTTAATCTCATTTTAATTGTTTACGTACTCTCTAACGAACAGTTCACTTAACCGAAATAAAATTTATTGGGTTTTTTTTCTTTAAAAGAGTCCATCATTTATTTTTCTCATTCATAGAGTACACCGAAATCGGTTCTAATGAGGAATTACCACTGGGCGAAGAATTTCAGAGTCTGTTGAAATGCTTCATAGATCACCACGAGAAAAAAAGCACCAAACGATACAACCCAGCAAAGAAATTACTACAACAACTAGAGTTAGTTTGGTTTCATATCCAAGTACAGATTCATAGTAACAATGTGAAATGCATCCAATCTATTGATGATGACATTTTTTTAATAAATAATTTTTTACCGTATCAGAATTTCCGCGAAGACGGTGAGGAAGGGGAATGCAATACCAAGTAACACTTCACAAGAGGACCTGGACATCAAATGTCTTCAGCTTCTAAGAGCTCTAGTACACAACGAGGAACGGAAGTTACCAGAGGACTGGGATACCAAAACTGCTGAAAGCAAAATTAAGAGGTAATGTGATTATAAGGTTATACAAAAAAGGAATCAAAAGACGAGGGTTTTAAAAAAAAATTGGGAAAAAAATCAAGAGGAAGACGTTATAAAAATTAATAGTGCGCTGTTGATGGTATAAAACGAGAGTTGTGAATAATAAGCCCTTAGTATTTCTGTACATGAACGTGTTCGCAAGATTTAAGTCATGTGCGTTCCTTTACAGTCAACTTGGGCATATCAAGGAGGTTCAAAATGCTATAAATGCCCACGATTTTGTCAACAAGGTTCTGCCTCATATTGCCCGGAGAAGTGACAGTATTTGTCGAGAGGTCTTAGCCTTCCTTTCTATCATGCTGTTCAATGCCAACAGGGACGTCCAAGTAAGGAAATGCTTAATGATTTTTGATTTCATTTCATGAAAATAAGAGTATTTCGTGAATATAAGCCTACATCTTTCTATCATTTCATCTTGATAGAAATCCATGCTAGACTACTACTTGTCAACGAGGGAGGAAGTATTCTTTATGGCTGTCCGGGAGAGAATGCAGATCTCAACCAACTCTATTAAAGAAAAGTAGGAAAAAGATAAATAATTGTTAATAACTTATTTTTAAATATATTTTACAGCATCAATACATGTATTATGTAAAAAACAATTTTCCAAATGATTAAGATGTGGATTATTTTTAAAAAATCATAAAAGAGTAATTCTTCACCGCTGTTGTATCATTTTTAGAATGATTCTGAGGAGAAAATTCCAACAAAAAGGGTAACTCAAAATCTGCATGCTTAAATAACTTACGTTTACGTTTTGTTGTAATTAGCGCAGCGATGGTGACGTCACACAGAAACATTTAAACGTTATTCATTTAGCTGAGGACAATACCCATATATGTGTATAATATCGTCATTATTTTACTTATAACTGTCATTAAGCTTATTTTAAGTTTATCACTAGAAAACCCTTGCTTTGTTATGTTATCAAATTACATAAGAGAAAGTAATAAATTGAAATTAAATAGATATACTAATGATTTGGTAGACGTTCTATACAATAGACGTAAAATGTAATACAATAGCCCATATACTTATCTGTATTAAGAGGTAATATATTACTGGTATTCCAATGATGCACAAAAAAGGATCGTTCTAATCACGAGTAGTCGGTAACAAGTGTGACATTGACGTTTTGAAATCTTTCTATCAAATATAGAGAATAATCTAATTGAATGGATAATTTTTTTCTACACTTTCTGGTCTATATTTCGTGTGAATAACAGGGAATTGAAGTGTATTAAATTAATTAACATTTTTGCAGTGTTCGAAGTGTTTTTCTTTATTAAAAACATTTACAATATATATCCTCGTTTAAGTCTAATATTGCATAACTATTCTATTTCCTAGACGTTCATTGCTTGCTCAGCATCAGGGACGTGTCAAGGAAGCCTTAGAGAATCTAAGCTCTTTCCAAACCAGTATTTCAGCAGGGAGAAAGGCCTTACAGGTGAGTTCTTTTGAAATTCTTTTTGTTTTGTTTGTTAAATACTGGTGTTTATTGAAAACATAAAATGATCCAATACCTTTGTTCTTACTTATGCAAAAATGTGTTATAAAATCTTTTTCATGACATTGCTTAAGTCCTTTAATTCCATTTTCTCGTAGATGATTCAAGCATATGAAATTAAAATGAAGAAAGAAAAGATGCAAGGATGGGTATGTAGAAACATAAATTAATGCTGTAAATATGATCAGGATCAAGATGATTTATGTGAAAATGTTTCTTTGTTGTTATTTTATGCAGGTCGCTCTAAGTATTTTCTTGCTTGTAACTTTATGCAGGCTGCTCTAAGTAGAGCTAAAGCACCTGTCGTCGAATCCAAGAAGAAGAAGAAAAGAATAAAGGATCAGAAAAGGAAGAATATGGTGATTTCAAACGGAATCAAACGTGACTACACCAGTAACGAAGCTCTACTTAAACACCCTGATACGCCCGACACTTTGCAGAACCCCGTCACGTTATTTGTCCTAGAGCCAGAGCCTATGCCCGTTTTAGTAGAGGAAGATGTAAATATTATCATTTTAACCATATAATCTTTAATCTATAAATGTAACAATCCAATGGTCTTTCTTTAGTAAAAATTTTAATTAGCAAATTTGAGTATTTTATTTCCTCTTATTTCCCGACTATTATCAGGAGCACACGACGGATATAATTAGACGAATGTGGATGCGTACTCCCTTAGGGTACCTGAACCCACTTCCGTTGTTTTGAGAGTCCCTTGTGTGTTCTGTTTCTGATCTGTACTTGCTTCAATGGACTTTTGAGCAGGATCACTGGGCTTTGTCTTTATATTTCGTTGAATTGCAGGAGGAGAAGGCGGCAGAAGAAATGATAGCCACAATGAATGAGGGCGTGGTCGATATGTTAGAATACAAAGATGATGGCTATATAGAGCTCATCTTCAAGTTACTGGCCAGAATATGTGATGGGCAGCATTTTGGCTTACAAGTAAGACAACTAACCTGAAAACTTGTCCCATGTTTCTGTCAAATTTTTTTTTGATTGAAATAGAGTGTGAGTTTAGCTGCAAGCTATTGGTTATTATTATTAAATTGTCTGTTTCTTAGAATTACTTACGAGAGCAGCCAGACAACGTTAAATCGTTCAACATTGTTGGAGAAACAGCACAATTCCTCAATGTTGTGTACACAACCATCAACAAGAAGACAATTAATCTAATTATTCAACTCTTTAACACTCTGAATGAATTTTGTTCGGTAAGAAAAATATATCCTGCGACTGATAGTATTATACAACTATTATTTAACATCAATACAGTTCTTTTCAAGCATTTATAAGTTAAAGAAATCATCGAGATAAATTTTACGTTTTAGGGAAATCAGGAAAACAGGGTTGTGGTTTATGACAGAAAACTAGTTGATTACATCAATTTTATACTGAGAGCTGGGGACATCGCAGATTGTTCACCAGAAAAGGTGAGTCAGATTCTCTGCCATTCTACATGTTATTTTTTTCTTCTTATACTAAACTAATAATTTCTTAAAATTCTGCCTAATCTAGATTCTCGAGCTACGACACGCGATTGCCTCAGTGATCATCTCCTTAATCGAAGAGAATGGACCAGGAAAAACACAGGTTGCTAAGGTAATCACATTCGAATTCCACAAACTATATATAACTTGTCACCTCAGGTCCCTTTCTTTACTGTGATCTATTATTAAAAAAATATTAATATTGTTATTGTTATAGGAGGTGAAAGATACGCTGGATAAGGGGGCAATATTTCGCTGTATGACGTTGTGTTATGAGGCCCACCAATCAGAGAAACCTTCTCTTGAGGATCTGTCTCCAACCGAGGACGGGAGTGTTCTGAAATCTGCTCGTTCATTGGCTGTTGTGGGAGGCAGCATAATACAAGGATTTGTGGTATAATTTTAGAGATATATTATATCTTTTCTTAAATGATGCACATATTTGCTCTTTAAATCAAAACATGTTACAATGCGTATTTTTATGACAGGGTTCGCAGAAAAACCAGCTGAGGGAGACGTTGATGGAGGTTGGGTTCACATTCTTCCTTATTCTTGCTAGAATGCAAGATATTGATCCTTTCATGGGTGCAAGTACGTCCTGGCTTTATCTCAAGACAATTTACTTTCATCCATCGATCTGAAATGTATATATTCTAGTTTTATTCTTCTTGTTACAGCTTTGCAGATAACCCCAGATCAAGCAAAAGCCTATGAATTCTACAAAAAGAATTCGCTTTCAATCGAAATCATCAAGGATGACGTTTTGCAGAAAGTAAATTTCCGTGTCAAAAATAAGGTAGGACTATTTTAAGTAATGTATTAAATTGATTTTATTGTCTTCAAACAGTCTACATGACATTGTTTAAAGATTTTAGGGATGCTTATTCCTCCGTGGCACCTGATCCCACCTCTGATGTGTTTGGGGTCCGTGTTTGCTCTGCTCCTATTTTGTATTTTTTATGGACTTTTGATCTTGAATACTGTTTGTTATTTCCATTTATTATACCTCTTTGAATTCGTTCTATATAAAAATATGACGAATAAACATGCTATCTTTTCCAAACAGCCCCTACCGTGAAATAGTTTTTGTGCTATCTGCCCATGGTGAAATAGTCATTATTCTATTCACCGGCAGCATTCTGTTTCCCTCGCTTTTCATCTCGGAAGACTTCTGAATTTATACGGATTGTGACGTACATGTATATATTATGACGTAACAAAAGTAAAGTCAGCATCGGTATAATAAAACACCTATTTACCGGCTATGAGGACAATAGCAAGTTTATCGTCCCCCTCGACAGCAAACTAAAAAGCCTCGGAAAATAGTTTACTGTCTTGGGGGACGATAAACTTGCTATTGTCCTCATAGCCGGTAAATAGGTGTATAATGTTTCATTGTTTCTTTTTGTGCAGAATTTCCTTCGGGAAGAAGTGAAAGAAAATTTGAAGTGGAATGTAGATCGTACATCACCAAGCAATAAAATCCGAGATCTGATGAAATGGACACGAGACATCATGCAGGATATATCCTATCAGAGAAAAATCCTGTGCAATCCTATAGCCATGATGTTTACAAAAGGATGGTAAAGCATCGTACCCTGATTTTTAAAAAAAATCAAGTCTTTTCTTACTCAACTCTCAATATGTTCTTATTCCAATGAATATTCATTATTGCAAAACATATCTTTAGTGTTGAACAAAAATCGATTGCAAGTGATAGATAGCAATACACTTAAAATCCTTTATTATCATAGGTTGCTTTGGAATCATGGAGCAACCATACTTAGCCTCGCTATCAATCTGCTCATGTTGGTGACTTGGAATGGAAAAGCCTCTCTTGAGGACTACAAAAAAGTCGTCAACGGTACAAACGAGACATTTAACTGGGCACTGCTTGATGAGTATGTTGTATTTCCTAAAGTATTTTTATGTTTTGTTACTAAAGCCTATAATAACTTCATTGTAAGAATAAAATGACACCATTTGTATATTTCAGTCCAACTCCGAATATTGCATACACCCCTCTTGACCATTACATACTGACCATGTATGCAATGGGAGGTACACACAATCTTTTGTCCTTGTTCGTCCTCATCAGTTACTTCTTGTCCAACCACCCAAGACTTCCTACCAAAGAGGAGATTAAAGCTCCCTTCAGGTATTGAGGATTTCACTGAAGAACAAATCCAGTATATGAAGCTAATTTTATTCCTTAATAGACGTAATATTTAATTCTACATACGTAACCCTGTCATTTCTTGTTTCACAGGACGCTTTGTGGTGGAGGCAAGAAAAACGACAAAGATCTTCAACAGAAAAAGACTGATGAAATCTCTAAACTAGACGTTAAATTCTTTAGCTTCACCACATTTTATTATATGGTAATTTATCATTTCAGATTAGAAATCAATCATATATAATATAGGTTTCCCTTTTCTATGAATCATTTTTAATTTCATCTTTCAGTTATTCCTAGCAATGTCAGCGGCTGGGACATATTTTCACGGATATTTTTTCGCATTCCATCTCTTGAACATTGTCAACAACAACCAGCTTCTCAGTGGAGTCATAAGAGCTGTCACTCTCAATGGTAAAGTCCTATTTAAAACCTCATCGGTCACTCTAAGTGGTAAAATCCTCTTATAAAGTCTCATCCATCACTCTTAATGCTCAAGTCCTCTTCTAAAGTTGCATCACTAATTCTCAATGGTAAAGTCCTCTTATAAAGTTTCATATATCACCCTCAATGGTAAAATCCTCTTATAAAGTCTCATCCATCAATCTCAATGGTAAAGTCCTCTTGCAAATTTACATCACTAACTCTCAATGGTAAAGTCTTCTTATAAAACCTTATCGGCCACTCTCCATGGTAAGGCCCTTTTATAAATTCTCATCTGCTTCCAGGTTGAGGCTTTTTTTAAAAAAAAATTAAGCTAACGCTTGCTGTCGATTTCTTTTACAGGTATTTCATTACTGTGGGTCGCTATCCTTGGACTTATTGTGATATATATTTATGCACTTATTGGTTTTTCGTTACTTCGTGCTTTCTTCAATCCTGGCGATTATCTGTACTGTTCTACTTTATGGCAATGCACCCTGACAGTCGTTCGTTATGGACTTATTGGGGACATATTCGATGTAAGTACTAGTATTCTATTATCTTCAACTTAATGATGTCACAAAATCTTAAACTTAATATAAGATAACCATCGAAACGCCTATTTTCTAAAACTTCTCTTTTTTTTTACAGAATCTCAAGCAAAATACAAGGAATGATACTTTTGCCTCGTTTTGGCCTCTTGTTCTGTATCACGTGTCTTTCTTCATATTCATCACCACCATTGGTCTAAACATAATTTTTGGTATCATTGTCGACACATTCTCGGAGTTACGTGACCTTAAGGTACAAATCACTACATTTATACCCTTGCATATTTAATAATTAATCGATTAGGCAGAAAATTAATCAATCACTATTTGAAACTTCCCTTTTAGTGGCGAGCTGAGTCTGACATGAAAGACACATGCTTCATTTGCAGCAGAAATAGTTATGATTTTGAACACACAGGGAAGGTACGGTCAAATTTTTCATTTATTACATACTTGTAGTCTACTCAACAATTAGTAAAAAAATTCATACAAGAATCATTTGACTTTTGTTAAAAACTATTCTATTTTAAATTAGGGTTTTGACCACCATGTCCGGAATGAACACAACATGTGGGCTTACGTATTTTTCTTGATACATCTTGAGGATGTAAAGACAAGTGACTTCACAGCGTTAGAACTTTACGTCCACAAACTTGTGAGTAAAGCCAAATGCCGATTCAAGTATTAACATAGACAAACAGATCTGTTTTACGATTTTCTAAAACTTCTATATTGATAGAGTCGCAAAATTTTATAGGTTGCGTTGGAGAATTATGATTTCTTTCCAATGAACCGAGCCCTATGCCTTACTTCCATAGACACTGACTCAACGGAGTCCAAAATAGACGAACTCTTAAATAGGGTCACATCAATAGCTTTGAAACAGAAAGAGGAGGTAATATTTAATATATATTAATTTACACTAAGCAATTAACTGCGGTTTTCTTTTAAAGATGACTGGTCGAATTTAAGACAGAGCAAATTTGTTTGCAAGTGTAAAAAGGCGAAAATAGAGCGGGGCGAAAATAACCATGTATACAAAGTTCCGAATTATCCATTTTGCATTGCAGGAAACGGAAAAGAAACGTAGAGCAGAAAAAATGAAACAGAAGCGGTGGCAAGAAAAGCACCGTCAGTTCATGTTTGGAATTCAGGACGAAGAGAACGGAAATGACAATGTAAAATCACAGACAAGTACTAGTGATAAAATTGTCATCAAGTCGAAATCCGACAGGTCTCTGTCTAGACCCCCCAGCATTATCAGTCTCCAGAGGACTCCCGGTCAGGACCTTGGAACCCCTGAAGGGACCCTCGACCGGAAGGAGGTCAGCAGGAAAGACATTCTCGAACAGAAAGCAAAACTTGCTCTGAAAGAGTCTGACGAATCTGAGGTAGCGGCGACCGAGGAGTCGGATTCTGTGGGGAGTATTCATGAGGAATATGACCTGCTCAGAGAAGATTTCTCCACGGCGGGAATGTTGGAGCCGATGCCTGCTGCTTTTAGAGAGCGTGCCTTGTCCATCCCCGGAATCTCGTCACTTGTTCCACAGTCGGGTGAAGAAGAACAGAAATCTGGAGATGAACTTCGTGTTCTTGTTGAAGATGAAACAGACGATGATAGTGTGAAAGAATCCACAAGACTTTAAACAAGAGATTAACACTGGAGAACACGAAATTACATTCTGCGAATGAGAAGGAAACTTTTCCTTCACCCTAGGGATCATTAAAAGTTGAGGTATCATGGACAGTGACAGAAACACATCTTAAAGCTGTTTTTGAATGCTTAAATTACTACAACCATCAAACAGCAATATTCTTGCTTTCAGTACTGGATATTTTATTTTCTGTTTTGCATACATTTGTAAAAGCTATATTTATTCATTGTTACATAATCCATCATAGATGCAATATTTGTTGTGCAATACGTCTTTGTATTTTTAAATCCGAGATTAAATAATGCAATTATTTGTGTAACTTTTTTCTCAATGTTATACAAATTTTAATGTTGTACAGTTTTATACTGCAAGATCATAATTACATTACCCGGTTTTGAACTGTATACTTATAACAGTACAAATTATCTTGCTTCTTCATGTTTGTATTTTGACATCTTTTTAAAATATCAAATAAATGCGTTAACTTTTTATCAGTTTTCATTCCTAATCCTAATATACCTGTACTCAGTACACATTTAGAAATTGTTGATTCTCAATTTGAGTAAAAAATTCTCGAACGACCGTCAATTAAAAACAAACAACCAACCAACAATCGTTGCTCAAGTCTAAATCAAAATATAATGACAAGACATGTGAATACAAGTCTCAAGTCTGAATGTTCTTAAAAGCATTTTCAAGAAGCCACAATACATGTACTAATTGCTTTTATTTTCAGTTATGGTAAAAAAAATTGCAGGGTATTTTTATTTGTAAGATTTCAATCTTGGGGAGGGGGATTCCATCAAACTGAGCAAGCCTTCCCCAAAAACTGAGGCAATCCTTACTGAACAAGTGAAAGCTGAAATGTTTCACACAATTAGTCTTGTATATAGAATCACAGGACAGACCCTGGGTATATTTTATATTTAGTTCTTATTTATCGTGTCACGACTTCTTAATGGACTGGGCAGCCGTGTACAATTCCCTCAGCTGTCTTTTTCTTTCGTTATGGCAACCTTAAATAAAAAAAGCAGTCAATATTAAAAAAGCAACATGTCCTAAAATCCCCCCAAATGAAAACTGTAACAGGTGTTAGGTTACTTCTTTCTATCTATGCATTTTTTGCATTTTGTAGGATAATTGGTCCGTGTTTTTTTTTCTTTTTGATAGGTAATGGGTCCGTGTTTTAATTTTGTTGGATAATGGGTCCGTGTTTTGTTTTTGTTTTTTTGTAAGGTGGGTAATGGGTCCGTGTTTTTTTTGTTGTTGTATAATTGGTCCGAGTTTTGGTATAACCTACCTAGGAATGAGTTAGGAATGGAAGCTGTTGTCCCGTTTGGAGTACACTCCATGTTTCCATCGTCAGCTAAAATGGGTCCATCCTCCCATAACAAGTCCCAGCCCCCTACCCGCTTTTCTTTTCCCGTCAGTCGGTTCTCAAGGTCAAGAACATTTAGAAGGTCATTTAAGAGTCCAAATTTAAGGTCATAATCTTCTTTCCCACTGGCTGTGAGCGAGGGTGAGGCATTGATTTCTATTAACCACCTGCAATAGAGGGTATACAAATCAAATCCTTCAATAGTAAGAATAATGTCTAGTAGCTTGACTAGAAATGAAAACCATACATATACTTACGGTTTGAGATCAGAATCAAACAAAACATCATAACCATACATCTCGAAACAATGTTTATCGTTGATGATGATTTTTTGAACACTTTGCAATGATTTAATGATGATGTTGTCAATCCCTTTAAATGCTCTTTTGACCTGTTAGAAAAGAAAATGGCACAAAGTATAAATTAGCAGTGTACATGTATAATTTCCATTAGAGAACAGTTTATTTTAGGTGAAGACATTATACTTACCGCCTCCACGCCGTGCTTGGCGGCGAGGTACTTCCGTAATTGTTGGGTGGACCATTTACATCCCTTGTCAGGGTCGTAATCGGGGGCATTTTTCTGGACGGCAACATTTGTCAAATGTACATCTAACTCAAGTTAAAGAATTAAACAACAACGATTGTGTTATAGTTCTACATAATTTTCTATTCATTTAAAGCGGCAATACGGCTGCAAATCGTGTGCTTTTTCATTCAAATTTACCCAATATATCATTCAGGAATAAGGTAAAAAGTGAATTAAGCATTTGAGAAAAATAAATATTCCCTCCTCATACAAAATTAACGTAATTAGAATCTGCAGGAAAATCAAGGGTCGTACAAATTAGATGCACCACGTGAATTCTAAAATGGCACGTGCATACAATGTATGGTTTACAATTTTAATGGAATACAAGTAACAGCTTTTCAAAAAGCTTGCCTGACTTAATCAATAAATATCTGTAAGAGAAGTGATAAACCTTTTGAGCAATACTTTTTTGTGTTTGAAATATGTCTCTTTATTTTATTCTGAAGAGTTGTTAACAGAATGGTTAATGTATTTCTGCCAATCGCAACTCCTCGTTCCCACTCCTCGGGCCTTATCTAGGGAAGAAGACCACAAATGTATTGTTAATTTATACGCCATGACCCCCCCCCCCTTTTCACAAACTTTGAAATAAAAGCATGGATGATGTATATAGACCTATTATCTGTTGAATATGGAGTTAACTTTAATCAATATAATGATATTATCTAAAATATACTATAGAAGGGACTTCTAACTCCGTTTTTACTATGATCAGGAAATGTAGAAATTTTAAACATCCGATGATGTCGATACATTCGAGTTTGTTTTTCGACCTCTGACGAAAAGACCCGAGATAATGCGATTGACTTTTCTGCAAGTAGATTGATCTACCCCTGGATCTAAATTTAAAGCTACACCTATTCTGAAATCTGTTGTCAAATCATTCATTTTGAACATTTTAGAGAATGGATATAACTACATGTTAAATACATATGTTGTAGGAAAGTATTTTTTCCAATGAAGTAAACAGTAGTGGTTTGTGTTCATTGATCTTTTTTTCTGAAAGATGGGTACTATAATTTTTTGAGAACGAAATAGGTAAAACCAACATTTAGGCCTTTGTGGAAAAGCAATCCAAGATTTCGCACAGGTAATTTCTCTCGTCAAATCGTCTAGAATCTGGTTGAACTGCGTTGATCGTTTGTGGTGATTGGACTAGTCCATTAAATTTTGGAATAAACCAACAGAGGGGAAACAAATTAGAGAAATCATTTCTTTTGTTTTGCATGTCCATATTCTGATACATACGATTCATATATTGTTTTAAGGAATAACATAAATTTGTAGACAGAATTTCTGAATCATAAGAAGATGGAGGTTACAATAACAACTTTATTTAATTCCATGGAAGTTAGCACCCCCATTCATACAATACAACAATCCGAGAAAAGGCGCGAAGATCGCTTACTCGTGACATTTGGCGCGAAAAGAGCGATTCACCCCTTTCGTAGAATATAAATGGACTGATCCAGTAGTATAGAAATGTAGAAAAAAAGACACACGGACACGTTGAAACGGTAAATCATATGGAATAATCTGTTTCATGCAAACAGAGTAAACAAAGTAAATACTTCATTATTTTGCATCAGTAAAATCATTGTTTCCCTGAAAAATGTATCTTTAAAAATGCAAGTAAAAGATTTCCAATGTAAATCAGCTTGCAAAAAATCTAGCTCTCTGGGTATGATCTATTAGTTTCGGATCAAGCAATTATCAATCCTTATACAGCCTGTCAGGCAATTAAGTAAAATCAATTCTGAGAATCAAAATATCTTAACTCTCCGGTAAATTAATAATACTCAACATATTAGTCTGCATTCAGACGAATTTAACATGATTAAGTACAAATGTTGACGTTTTGTGTATTGGGGTGCAGGAAAGGAAAATCCACCAAATCATACGTCATCGCGGCAAAATGTCAAATATAATACCTTTCTGTAGTTCCAATACAATTTGCACTTCAAATGGCAATAAATCTTATATGTCATAAGTGCTTTTTAATACGGTGGTATATTTAGGACACACAATTATTTTTTTTAAATACTGGAAAAAAATTGTCGTGTGAAAACGACATAATTATCTTGTGAAAACGAGATATTATCTCTGAAAATGACTTATTATTATTTTGTGATGTATACATAATGTATACATTTATGAGTATGAAAATAATTGCAAATCCTATAGGAATATTTTAACAAGTCTGTTTTTGAAGAGATGCGCCGCATTGTCACTTTAACATGTATACGTGGTGATCAATTGCTTTCAATAAAAATATTAAATAGGATACATGTATCTTCAATGGAATCCAGAGAAAATCTAGTGTTGGAGAACCTAGCAAATCCACTCCTGTACAACCAAACTTTCAGGGGATTATACTGCAGAATACAGGAAAAGTAGTTTATAATATAGAATTTGTTTTGGGCTCAAATAACAAATATGTGTGTAGTTTTATATGATTCCATAAAAAAATTGAACAGCTATGTGAAATGTAACTTACTGAAACTACTAAAACGTAGACTCGAACGTCGAATTTCCTTCCACCAATTAGATACGGGTTCTCTATGTACCGCTGGACCACGTACGTTTCTGGTACCTCACGGTTTGGGTCACTCAAGGGCTGGTACTCTCCCTGTAAAAGCAATCATGAATGTTGTAAATAAAACTTGATTCATAACTTTATGAAGCATTAAATGGCTGATGCTATAGAGAGAAGCGGTACTTTTTTCCAGTCCGTAATGTCCTTCAACCGCCGGAACAGGAAGATACCACGCCCCTGAGCTCTGGCAGCAGGCTTCATAATCCAAATAATTCCAGGGTTTTTCTTGAACTCCTCAACAAATATGTGGTATTCAGACTACGCAATTGAAAAAAAGAGTATTAAAGTGACGGTTTATTGGGGACTGCAAAAAGAAAAGATCTCTCTTTTTTAAATGCTTACTCACTCACCGGAAGTTCATAGGTTGTTGGAAAGAACTCGAAGCTACCAAATAAGAAACTTTTATTAGACTTTACTTGCCATACAATTGTAGTATTAAATGATTCTTTTGTAAAAGTGTGATACATATGAAATTGGTTTGTCCAACCTCAGTCCTTCAGCTTTGCCTTGTTCTCGCTCCGTCTGTTTCTTCAGTCGTTTGAGATTCTTTACCATTAAATTCTTTCTTGTCAACTATAAACAATTAAGTTCTTTCCATGATTCCAGAAATAATTACCGAGACTACTGAGACTGAAGCTTTCTTAATTACATGTACCGTCATGGGAAACATATGATACGTGAATAATACAATATATTAATTAACAGAGACGTATGTTACCTCATAGTGGTTTCGAAAGTGTAGTATTTTCTGATGTTCGTAGAGGAACATGGTGTCGTAATTCTGGGCGAGCCACTCCCGATCGCACCAGTAAAAATCCCAGTCCCCATCACTACAAGTACACATGTACTAAACTACGTCAGACGAGAGTACGAAATTCAATCGAGCACACTCACGTTTCAAGCGTCATATTTAAACATTGATTAAAAAGCGTTAAAATAAATGTTACATATCTAAAGAACTGTGCAAAAGACATTTTTAATAATATTTTGTACATAGATATGCGTGCATATATGACAATTGATAATATATACAGTGTACATGCATATATACGGTCAGGAACGTATAATTGTAAACTGAAGCTTATTTCACATTACTATATCATACATTTAATTTATTGAAATAATCTTAATAATAAAAAAAACTATAGATCTGTAAGCTTTAAGCAGCTGTTGAGCTTACAAATATGGTCCTGAAAATTGAAACAATATTAAAGTAATTTCTGAGATACTCCGAATAAATTGCAGGAAAGGCATGGTCAAAAAGGGAAACTTGTGGATATAAATACCTGTGAAAAGTGATATTAGTGTAAAGATGGTCCGTGTGATTCAAATATATCATAAAAACTAAATATAATGTACACTAGATTTTATGTAAGTAAATGCAGTGTAGGGTACAGTAATTTGGGCCTGAAACTATGGTGGCATTATCGATAATTTTTATCCGTGACTTTCACCTTTCAGTCTACCGGAGAAAATGTATTTCATATTCATTATCAAAACTATAGATTTTCAACCCCATCCACCTCTTCTCCACATTTTCTATATACACGGACCAGAGATGTTAATAGATAGCAGGGAAGGAGTAAGGAACTTAAGGAAAGTCAGCGGAGAGGGTGAGAACTTACCTGTTCCGTGTGATAGGAGGAATGCTTTGAAAACTGAAAGGTCAAAGGTTACTACTAGATTAACTCTCGTTTAATATGTATTGAGGGGAAAAGAACTCATGAACATAAAACAGTAAAAGCAGCTGAAACTGAAGAAAATGAAAAACATTGATAAAAAATGTGACGATAAAAACACAGTGCAATGCGAACAACAGTACCATAGGATGCAAATTCAACGCGCATGTATCTGGAAAAATTAATTTTCAAGAAAACAAATAAATAAAAGGCATGCAAAAACCAAACTGAATGAATCTAGCCAATGTGGAAAAAGCTGTACAGCGCTAAGAAATTCTTACAAGAAAAGCTAAAAAGATTCCAAGTTGCGCAGGAAACATGAAGAAACAGAAGTTTATGTAAATATCAATTTCTCTCCTTTGAACTGTTAGTGTATGTTAAATTGAAGAAGGTTGGACATGCAGTAGATAATATATGTATACTATATGTACAGGGATGTCCTACATCCTGGTTAGTATTTAATATTGCTGAATCAGAGAAAAGATGGACAGACATATTTTAATATTATAAAAGTAAAATATTTATATACCATCATCCTAGCTAAGGGAGTCCATGCCTGTTAAATATTTAATTTACATGCTTGTAAGGTAAGAAAAGTCAGTTAATTTAGTAAAGGATTGAATATAGACAGGGTTGTAGATGAGGTAGAATGTTTTGTCCTACTTAAAACTCACCCCATTCTTGTGGGCACTGTGTTTTGTGTAGCTTGGCCTTGTTGGGGAATTCTTACACTAAGTAGAAAACTCAGCTTACTTACTCAAACTAATGTTTTATGTCTTTATAATAGAATGTATTTAAGAACATTATCTTTATTAACATTTCCAAATCTCATCCTTTCAATATTCTATGGGATTTTTTAAATTTTAAATAACCTATAATTTTAGTGAGAAAAGTTGTAGTGATTTATCCTTTAATTGTAAAAAAGAAACAAAAAAGTCAGAGTAAATCAGGGCTTCATGTAGCAGAGACACCTCAATTCCAAAAAAGTGCTAAACATAGCAACTATAACCATGGCGATGACCTTACCTTCCCTTGTTCCCAGAGGTCGTCCCTTGTGTTGAAGTTGTACCTGATCTGTAATTCACCCAAACATTGAAAAATATTCACCTATCCTTGGGTTAGACCTTTTTTTTAAATTGGGCAAGGGCTTTTTTCTCTATGCATGGGTTGGGTTGGTCAAAGACTGGAGATACTTATATGTTTGTAAATACTGGTATTATATTATTAATGTGTGAATTCTGTATATTTGCCAAAATAAAATCAGATTTTTACATACTATTTATTGATTGTCTTACCCTGCCTTGCCAGTATTGCTTGATGGCTGGCCAGAGGTTTGTTGACTGAAATCGAGGCAGAAATTTCAGAGTTATTGAATTAATCATTAGATCCTTAATCCAAACTATTTTTGTCATACTTTATATTAACTACCCTGGTATTTACTTCCCTCATAAATGAAAAACTAAACTAGAACTTTTTTTATGAATTAAAAATTTTTCATCATAATTGCATAGTATTTCAGTTACCCTTGGGTTTGAAAATAAAACTACCTGTATATGTATGGGCAGAAAATCAAACACCACAGGCAACCTAAGAAATCTGTGATTCACTCTTTAAATTGTAGAAGTAAGGGTATTTCCCACAATAAAAAGATTACATGTATATTTGAACAAGTATATGCATGCAGCAAAATTTAGGCATTATATAACCGACCACCTATAACCTTTCACCTGTAACCTTTCACCTTGTTAAATATCAATTTATAATAGCTTACCCTGATTTTGATGACTGGGGTGTCGTTCTGTTAACAATCAGTTTAATTATAATTTAGGTATTTGTATGTATATATGTATATTTAATAATAGTGCAACCAGACCAATGGATTTCTAAGATTTACAGCCTAACTAATATTTTTATATTATATAGAAGAATTATTTTCAAAATATGATTATGATAAAGATGTTCCTGTCATTTATAAAACATACATGTATACCACAGTAAACCTGATATAATTGTGCTGCTACATAATACATATAATGACACAAGGTAAACACACAAGATGCATGTTATATTTAGAAAAATTTCCTAACCTACCAAGACCTCAGAATGCTAAGCGCAGCAGCATCGCAATTTTAAAAAGTAGGACCAATGCACTTAAGATTTCAAATTTCATATGGCAATGTACATATAGGTTAAAAGTCATATATCCCAGCATTCATTATTTGAAAATTATTAATGAAATAAATACAAATTAATGGTATATTTGTTTCCAGATCTATTTTTTTTTTTGTTCGTAGCCTCCTCTGATAACCAAATCATTAAGTTTCCAAGATCAAGTATGATGAACAAACATTACACTCAAGAGAAAGTGATTTAATAAAGACAGTAACATAAAATTATTAAAAAGACATGAACTATACCAAGATTCCAATTTATATAATATATGTATCAAAGATTAATATGTAAATGTGAGTAGAATTGCATATTAGGAATTAAGCATTAACCATTTATTTCATAAAATTCATTTTCAACCAATATCATTTAATAGCTAGAATGTTTAACTCCTGTCATATTTAAGATGTGAATCGAATATGGTAAAATGAATACAAGTGTTGGACTTACCCCTGTTGTTTTGCATTAGTCTGTACATTTTGCTGTACATTATTTTGACTGAAATATGAAAGCAAACAACAAACATACATTCTATTTCTATAGACAAAACCCATACAATTCACTAAAAACCAACACAGAGTAGTAAAGTCACAGTCACTCAACATAACACATAACATCACACATCAATGGCAAATGACCAAAATGAAAGACTCATCTTAAAATGTAATGCTAAAAAATATATCTGCTATCTTTTCTGTGCGCGTTATTAGCTTGTATTACTCGTACTTCTTCATCTAATGTAAAATTATTGGTGCAGTGGTCTATAAGCATATTGACATTTTAAAACTGTTAGGAATGACAATATTAATAAGGCTTTTAATTGTCATGCCAATTGCCACTCTCCTCAATCACTACAGATTCATGCTTCGTCAGCATGCTCCTTCACCTCTGTTAACATTACAGCCAGAAAAATCTTACCCCGGGACCTCCTGCCAGCCTGGTCTCCCTCGCAGCACATCAAGAATCGTGTTCTGTAGGGAACATTTGTACCGGATCTCCCTGTCCCTTGAAAAAGAATTATAGCAAGTATAACTATCAGTCTTTTAAGGTTTCTGTAATAATGCCAAAATATCTCTGAATAAAGAAATACTGTGCACAGTGGAATTCTGTGAGGTAAATTATTATTGTTCATTATATACTCAAAATACATTGTAAATATAAATTTAAAATCAAAATATTTCCATTTAACTTTTTTTCTCTGTGATAACTCTTTGAAGGTTACAGAGTTGATTTCTTGATAATTCTAATGGAATTTAAATTAGGCAAGTTGATAAGTCAGGAGCTTAAAAGAGGCCTAATATGCATGCAAATCTCATGCGCATCTGTCTCTGTGCCTGGCGCTAAGGAGGCAAAATATGCCTGTAAATCTCGTGCGGCTGCCTTTGTGTTTGACATCAGTGGCTCAGGACTATTGAAATTTGCATGGGTGTCCTTGTGTAATTTAAATCTATTTTTATATTTTTTTTAAATTTAAATCTACAATTTTATTTCACAATGAAATGGAAATATAAGGAATCACAGTCTAGTTAGTATAGTATGCCAGGGATATCAACTATCGTTGATGCCCTGGCATACTATATTAACTAGACAGTGATTCCTTAGGAACAGTGAAAGTTAACATCCCTACACTTAGGTGTGAACTTTGAGTATACTGGAGTAGGACACAACAAATACATGATAATGTTTTTTTAATAATCTAATTATTGCCAATTATTAGGAAGAGAATCTCATGAGTTACAGATATAATGACATTATTTTTGCTGCAACATATGTCAATATTGATTTTGGGGTGTATTTGTGCATGCCTTTTATTATAATTTTACCATTTTACTTTCTTGAATGATACTTTACCCAATGATTCCCCTGGGATTTCTGCTTCCTTTCCCCTGCATATAACCAGGGACCTAAACAAGAGGTTTACATTTATGTCACAAAATTCATTTTATTCCTCTGGTTATACAATGTATCTGACACTCCAATTACTGAATTAGCATAAATAACAGGATTTTTTTTTACCTTTGTCCCTTTTGACATTTTCAGCAAACAAAAATATGGCGTATTAATCTGCTTTGATGTAGTCTTCTATTATTTAGACCTAAGCTAAATATTCTTTTAAAAATGTGGTTCATGTCTCAAAGTCATGTTCCAATGGGATGCTAAACATAAAAGATAAATAGATACTATTAAACTGTCTTAAGTATAACGTACTAAGTCAAAGCATATTTCTTATTTTTATGTTTTGATAAAAAGTAAAGGCTATAATTCAGAAAACGTACCAAAAAAAATAATAACCTGTTTCATGTTTCCAGGGAAGCCAAAAGTTCCGACATGTTTTTTTCCTTTCGGATTCCTCCAAATCTTTAAAAATCATTAGTGTTCCGATAGAGCGGTATCTATAGAATTTGCTACGGGTATAGTTATGTAACATAGAGGTGAATGGACTTTTCTCATATTTAAACATTTATTTTATGATGTTAAAATTATTTAAGTTCTAGAAATATGTTAAAAATAGATCGAAATGTTTTTAAATCTTATATTTGCATGCAAGTCATATATTGATAATCATTTCCACGAACTGTCTGGCAATGTAATTCGTATACCGATCAACTGCTTGCTACACCGTTTACTTTCACTTTTGATTTCAAAATGTAATGTTAGATGAGTGAGCACAGCTTCAGGGTGAGTATTATCTCGTTTATCACGTGCTTGATTTACAATTGATAAATTATAAGGAAGCCAATGAAAATTTCAGAATTTTGGTACAGTATCTCGATATGTGGTATATTTGGAATTGAAATGTGCATGAATGATGAAAAGAAAAGGTAAGAAAAAAACCTGTTGTAATGCAGGTCTGGTACAATCACTAGATTTAGCTACGTAGCTTGATTTACCTATGTAGCTTTATTTACCCACCTGAGGTAGCTTTATTTAGCTACTAAATTGGTTTATTTCTATTAAAAAGCATTTTTCTCAGGGTGTGCAGAATATATCATTTGGATGCAGTGATCATTTTCAACTTTGAACTCATCTGAAAACAACTCATGATAAAATCCCTCTTGGAAAGATGTCTTTTTCTGCGCAATTGCAATCAAAGTTCTGAAAGTTTTGGGGCTATGTATGACAGTTAGAACAGTTACTCCTTGAATGAAATGACAAAGAAGTCCAGTTCCGGTTAACACGATAATAGGTCGGTTATTATTCAGCACAATGTGAAGTAATCATACTCAGTCATGCCTCACCGCACCTCACCGCACAGAAAGATAACCAAACAATGGAATTACATGTTTTGCTCTAAATTGTCCAAACGCAACAATATATAAACTATCTCTGCTTTGGATTGTAAATTTCTTAAGCCTCCCTAGTATAAATATCAATAGTCATTTAATTGCGATTTTTTGTCTCTTTTTAATAAAAAGAAAACTTTTGAAAACTTACCTTAAAATAGCTAAATAAAGCTACCTGAGGTAGGTAAATAAAGCTACGTAGGTAATTCTAGCTACGTAGCTAAATCTACTGATTGTACTGGACCTGTAATGGTTTGGATCGTGGATATTAGTCTGGGTAGCTCAGTTGGTTTTACAGAAGTGGAGACAGTATGAACAGGTCCAGCACATTCTCCATGTGTTAGCTTGCTGGGAGTTACCAAAACGTGTATTGGTCAGACACATGTTTGCTTGGTAGACTGTCAATATTTGATGGCATTGCTCAGGTTGCTATTGTATCTTCAGAGTGTATCTGTTTTACCAGCCCAGGGTGGCTGCATGAACCATAAATATGACAGCTTTTTTCTATGTAAAGAAATCTTATATTATTACAATCATAATGATACATTGAACATTCTAAAAAAAGCTCAAATTATTGCATTCAAAGGGAAATTTTACCACAACGTTGCTTAAATGAGAGATAATGCATGTTCTTCTTCTTCTTCCCATACAAGTTTACTCTAACTAGAGCTTTAAACTTGGAATGTCACACACGACGGACAAGGCTAAAAACCCGTACTATGTACAGTAAAAAAATAAAAACTGGCACACTTAGTAGGTGTTGGTGGGCAGCTGGCTCCTTGTGTATGAGTCCAGCTGTGTCCAGAAGGACTCTAACGATGGTGCTGAGGCAACTACAGATGGTAAGTTGTTCTAGTCTAGAATTGTCCTCATGAAAAAGGAATATCGATGTGCATCGATCCGGGTGTGTGGTAGACGGTATGTGTAGCTGCCTCTGGTCCTTCTATCACTGGGTGTCAGGTACATATCTGCAGGAATAGCCACCAGACCATGCTCGATCTTGTATAACAAAATGAGTCTTATCTTCATTCTTCTTGTTTGTAATGGTTCCCAGTGTCGATCTTGTAACATCTGGGTAACACTACCAGGGTGGTTATCATGGTAGTTTTTGGTGGCAAATCGTGCTGCTTGTCTTTGCACTTTCTCCAGCTGATGGACTTGCTTGGAGTTCCAGGGATCCCATGCTGCACAGGCATATTCTAGAATCGGTCGTGCTAATCCCTGGTATGCTGCGGATCTTGCAGATGTCCGACATCCCCTCATATTCCTCCTGATGAAGCCCAGTGTCTTGTTGGCTTTTGATGTGATGTTACTGATGTGGTTGTCCCATCGTAGGTCTTTACTAATGGTGACTCCAAGGTATTTGCTGGAATCAACCACATCTAGGAGGTGCCCATGTATGGAATAAGTAGCGGTGATGGGTTTCCGCTTTCTGGTGACTTGAATAACTACGCATTTTTCTGGGTGGAATGCCATCTGCCAGTCCTCCTCCCATCTGGTCAGAGAGTTGAGATCCTTTTGCAAGGTGACTGCATCATCCTTATATGTGATAGGTCTGCATAGGAGACAGTCATCTGCAAAAAGGCGAGTATCTGACAGTGTCCTTTCAGGTAGGTTGTTAATGTAGAGAAGGAACAGTAGGGGTCCTAGGACTGTCCCTTATGGCACTCCTGACACCTTTGGTGCAGTTGAGGAAGTATGGCCCTCTAGAAGTACTTGCTGTGTCCTATCTGTTAGGAATTAAGTCTCTAATCCATTGGAGAGTGGTTCACAACTTGTATATTTCAGGGCTCGTAATAAACATCTGTCATATTTCATTATCAATTGAAAAATTTCTGGTGGAGAGACTTAAATTTGCCATGCAATTAGTCTATTGGGACTGGTAAAAAAAATTAAAAAGTATTTATGGAAAACACACATTGTGACAAGTCTAAGTAAATTAATAGGGATTTAATATTCTAAGGAAAAGTATGTATAAAAAAAAATTGTATATCTGGGAGACCTGAATATGCAATTAAACCTTAGTAAAGAAGGTGAGAAAATTATTTTTTTAACATTGGCTAAGAGTTAATGCCCTTTGCACATTTTTTGTAACAAAGAATAATCAATTTTATCATAGTAGATAGATACCGGGTATGACGTACATTTAATCATATTTCATGGGATTCAATCAGTAATTATGTTAGTGTATTCATTTAAACTTAATAAAGGAGAATTTTTAAGAATTAATGAAACGAAGAAAATGCCATATATCATCTATGAAAATGTATATGATTTAATGATAATTAAACACAACAAAACTCACTGCCCAGTTTTCTGCCCAACCATAAATATAGTAACACGGATGATAAGCATGTACATGTACAGTGACACTATGCACTTTAAAGGTTATCATACTTAGTCAAGATACAAACAGAAGAACTAACAATATAGACAGGTAGACTGCTGATAACACACAGTACACATCAGATATATACAGGTGACAATAACCTGCTGTATCTACAAACACCTCGCTCACCTGTACTGATTTTCTAAAGGATGAAATGAAATTTTTATGAAGAACTTTGATTTGTGCAAGTTGGAGTGAATTTTACAAAACTACTGAAGAATATCACTTTACTTACGAAGGGAATGTGTTACTGTGTTGAGTATGCATGTGAGGATAAAAGAAACCACAAAACACTATAGTTTATCTTTAAGGTAAGAAATGACATATTACATAAGTCTTAGGGTTTAGGATGCAATATACCATTTTCAACAATTAATTTCAGGGATCAAATCACAATTTCTGTTCAATTAAAGCTTTTAGAAAAAATAGCAGATTTTTCAGACAGCCTTTATGCCTGCACGTGAATCTTGCTATATAATGATACGTACGTAATTTTAAAAAAATGTAATTAAAATATTTGTTTAACCTTATAGTAAATGTATTGTTAAAACAAATTAAAGTGCTTTTTCAAGAATATACCGGTTAAATTTAAAAGGGGATGACTTTAACTCAATTTTCTTTTTGCATGCATGTACATGCATGTAGTTAAAAAAAAAAGAAAATGGAGTTTTTTCCTTGTCAGTATGTAACTATAAAAAGCTAATTTTAAAATTTCTGACCAAATTCGAGGCAGCTTGTGCCTGCATGAGAGAGAAACCGTTGATATATATATTTTTTTTTTCACCTAAGTGCACATGTATGTAAAATTACATGTAAAAGTATAGGATTTGACACATATATCTGCAAATTAATTGTGACTGCCCACATAGTGTAAATTATTCTTGATTATTAAATGGAAAAAAGTATTAAAGTACATACTTTGATTGAGATGTACATAAAACAGAAAATTTAGAGTTGATGATTTTTTTGGTCAATTGACATATCTTAAAGTTAAAACAATTTGGAAGTGGTTGTTTGTTTTATTGCTTTATATGTCTTATCCACACAAGTTCAAGTTCATTCATTCACTTAAAACTGTATGAAATATATGGTACATGAGGACAATGAAAAATATTTCCGGGAGATCCAGCATATAAATTCAGGTCAGAGGTACAAGTATATGATATACATAATCCGGGAACTGTTCATTGACCCAATCTTTACATTTTATGTGGCACTTTGATTCTAATGTATTTCCTGTCCTTAAAATAGGTGAATTTTGCAATAAGATTTTTGGTCTAACACTGAATTCAATGAACTTTCCCATCTTGTGGACCTGTTAAAATGAAATTTCATAACCAATTGTAAAGGGGCATGGACACAGTTTCAACTTAAATTTCAAAAATTTATTTTTCCATTTTTACAAATATTTAACTAGGGTCTTTCTAATGATCATCAAAAATTTGAATGCCAGTTGTCCAGATACAAGAGATTTAGAGCTCCAAACCTTTGTTATGTAAGCAAGGCTAGTGTCTTGTTTGTGTTTACACAGGTTAATATACTAATATATGTTCGTTCAAAGTAGATGATTTCAAATAAAACTTAAATTTGAATACGATTTGACAGTTACTATTGATTCGCTAAACTTCATTTCGTTATAATATGATATTTTCTATGTGTAAACAAACACAAGGCACACGCCTTGTTTACATTATGAAGAACTTTAAGTTCTGTATATTGTTTGTTAATCAACAAATGATGTTCAAATTTTTGCTAATCAACAGATGATGCCTTAGGTAGGAATTTTAGAATTAAAATTGGTTTTAAAAAATCAGTTGAAACTGTGTCCAGGCAACTTTACATTTCTTCTGTAGGAAAAGTTGTAGGTTACCTGAAGTTGTAGAACATGAAGAATCTTAATTGTCAATTGATGAACATGAACATGCAAAAGAAAAAACTGACAGTACAATTGAAATGAACAGTGATCAGTCATTAATCTCAATGATCAATCATTATCTCATTGTATTTTGATCCCATCACTTTAAACCAATTTCTTCCCTCTTCCTACTTTAAGATGATAGCACTTTTAAACAATTAAGACACCCATGGGCCTTGTAGGTCACCTGATAAACTCCATAAAATTGAATGTTTAATGAGATTTTCACAGAATCTTTGTTACATAGTACCATCTTTCAATTCTTATTTTGATTTTTGATCTTTTCCACGGAATCTTTATTGCATAGTGCCATTGTGACCTAGCTACTAAATTATTTTTTGATCTGACACTTATTTCAGGTCTCCCAGAGCAAAACATGAACTTTACCATTATTTATAATAATCAAATGGGAGATATTTCTCTGTTTTTTTTCAATGTGCTTTAATTCTTCTATTCAACATGTTCTGAGTCCTCATGCAAATTTTCCTGCAGTATACTTTATATTGTTTGTTAAATGAAAATACTGAAAGTAGCAAACTGCATTTGCAATAATAGATTCTTTCAAGTAGTGTAGCAAAAGAAATCATGCAAAGTAATTTTGAGTCTAAGGAACTTTGGTAAAGCAGTGACTTTTTAGCGAATGAATATGACACCATGCAGTGCTAAAATTGAAACTTTCTGATTATTTTGAATGGGTTGGATGTTTCAGTGTAATAATTTATTGAATTAATGTTTGGGAAATATGAAGATTTATTCATGCAGTCAAATCATATTCCTCAGGGGAAAACCACTGGGAAATAGGATTTTTCTTGGCTGAATGAATTTTCATATTTCCTTAACATTCATACAATTTTAAAATGTATAATTATCAATTATGAAAGGAAACTGCAGCTTATTTATGAATCTCTTTTAAAATTTATGGTTTAAATTTTATACATGATTAAAAAAACATTTCAATTTCCATATCTTCCTGTTTATAATTGTTCCTGGTTTTTTAGATATCTATATTTCTTAAGATTAGTCATGGATTAATTGCCTCACAGTATTGTATCATTTAGAAGATTAACATTAATGCTATTGGAAATAGTGTAGACTTTTAAGTGTGAAATATAAGTAAAAATTGGTAAGATTTTTAAATTGAATTTTTAAGATTGATTTTACTTTTCACTGTATATAAGGGTTTGATTTTAATACCAGAATTGGCATGTTCAGGTAACAATTAGTCGTTCACTAATATATGTTTTACTATTACATGTATTATTAATTTCCAGAAACAATTTATTACATTATGTTCATTAAATAATCTGAATGTATATATTTTAAAATTAATTATTTCCCAAAATCAGATCAATAATGTCCAAATGTGCATACATTTAAATCAAAACTTAAATTCAAAGTGCAAAGCTTAGAGGGTAGTCCGAAATATTTGACATTTCCCAGCTTTTTTACGATTTTGAAATTTTATGTGCCAGGCAAGTAAATATCAAAATTGTTAAAAAGCCTGGAAAACATAAGATATTTTGGACTACCGTAAATCTGGAAATTTTTACGTCTATTTTATGAATTTGGGTCAAAATGCTGTTGATGAATTTTTTCGCTTCAAAATTTTACCAATGACAACTGCTTTGTTTACATTTTCTTATTGGTGATTTATTTTTAAGAAAAATATTTTTGCGAATGCAATGAACTATTTGCTAAAAATTTATCTACAGCAAAAATTTCCAGATTTACGGTATTAGCTAGGGGATCCTTGGGAACATACTCAATAAGTGAGTCTTGGTACACTGGAAATAAAATATATGAAGGAAACAAATGTGCATGACTGCATGATAATTAAGATCCACCAGTTTTTGACCCATGTCGACATACAGTGCAAGTATAACTTAGACAGTAGTATGGTTATCTTTCATGTGTGTATGTTTGTGTACATCCCTGTGCAAAATTCAAGGTGCACCATAAGTTCTCATAAATTTTATGTGCCCTAATTGCCAGCCCCCCACTCACCCCAACCACCAAATTCGATGAAATCTATGACTTTTTTCCTGCAAAAATTAATTTGATTAGACAGAAAACCATGTTTATAATTTAATGAACATAAAATAACTTAAACACTTTAAATTGATGTAGTACATTGAAGATCAAGTGTTCATGAAGGGTTGTTTTCTGAATAAAATTAATTTTTTATATACCTGGCCAACTTGTTGAATGTTTTATTTTGTCAGGACAGCTGAGAGATGGCATGGGGTGTGAAGAAAAAGCTACATTACTGTGGCTGTGTGTTTGGTGTCCTGTTTGTAATCCTGGGTGTGGCACTCATTCCTATCGTTGATTACATTGTTAGGAAAGAAATTGAAAAAGTAAGCCTCCATTTCTTTTTTCCATATTGTTTAGATTGTGTATAAAAAATTTACATTACCAATCCACTTCATATATGTCAATTTATGAATTTGAATATAATTTTATTTGTATGTTACCCTTGAGAAGATGTTTTGAAAAATCAGTTTGTTTTGACAAGCATAGATATTTGTTATATGATGTCAATTGAATTGCATTGAAGAAAAAAAATTAATGGATGGGTCGAATCAAGGATAGCATATTCTGTACGTGTTTTTTCAATACTATAGAAATAGTTGTATCATGTGTATCCTTTGTGCCTGAAATAAATAATGAAAGTTATTATATTCCAGAAGCTGATTTTTTATTGACACAAATTTGATAAGTTTTTTTTTATCAGGGTCATTCCAGTTTTTACTAGTATATAACTCTAATGTCTCTGTTTAGACAGTGATCCTCAAAGAAGGAAACTTGCTGTACAAAACATGGAGAGACCTTCCTATTCCTATTTACATGCAGTTCTACATGTTTGACTTAACAAATCCTGAGGAAGTCAAGAAAGGAGCCAAGCCAGATGTTGTAGAAAGGGGTCCATACACTTACATGTAAGTCTGTCAAGTCATATAGAGAAGTGTCCATACACTTACGTGTAAGTCTGTCAAGTCAGGTAGGGGAGGGTCCACACACTTACATGTAAGTCTGTCAAGTCATATAGAGAAGTGTCCATACACTTACATGTAAGTCTGTCAAGTCAGGTAGAGGAGGGTCCATACACTTACATGTAAGTCTGTCAAGTCATATAGAGAAGGATTCATACACTTACATGTAAGTCTGTCAAGTCAAATAGAGACGGGTTCGCACACTAACATGTAAGTCTGTCAAGTCATATAGAGACAGGTTCATACACTTACATGTAAGTCTGTCAAGTCATATAGAGATGGGTTCATACACTTACATGTAAGTCCATCAAGTCATATAGAGAAGGTTTCATACACTTACATGTAAGTCTGTCAGTCAGTTAGTAGAGGGTCCAAACATTAACATGTAAGTCTGTCAAGTCGAGTAGAAAAGGTTTCATACACTTACATATTAGTCTGACAAGTCAGGTAGAAATGGGTCAATACACTTACATGTAAGTCTGTCAAGTCAGATAGAGAAGGATTCTTTACACTTACATGTAAATCTATCAAGTCAAATAGAGAAGTGTCCATACACTTACATATAAGTCCATCAAGTCATATAGAGAAGGATTCATACACTTTCATGTAAGTCCGTCAAGTCAGGTAGAGAAGATCCATACACTTACATGTTAGTCTGTCAAGTCATATAGACAAGGGTCCATACACTTACATGTAAGTCTGTCAAGTCAGATAAAAAGGGTCCATACACTTACATGTAAGTCCGTCAAGTCAGATAAAGAAGGGTCAATACACTTACATGTAACTCCATCAAGTCAGGTAGAAAAGGGTCCATACATAACATGTGAGTCAGACAAGTCATATAGAGAAGGGTCCATAAACTTACATGTATGTCTGTCAAGTCATATAGAAAAGGGTCTATACACTTACTTGTAACTCCATCGAGTCATGTAGAGAAGGGTCCATATCCATCAAGTAATATAGTAGCTGCAGAACTGTAGCTCTCCAAAAAATATGTATTGACAGACCGGAGAGCTACAGTGCCACCCATAGAAAAAACTGTATATTTATTGCTCACAAAAAGTTGTGCTTGATTCTGGATTTATTCCTCCAAATTCTTACCTCAAAAAAGCTAAATTTCAAAATATCCATACTCAATTATAAGGTTTTCTCGTAGTTGATATCTGCACAAAGCCTGTTGGACCGTATTATCTTGCAAACTAACATTGCGAATAAATAGATAAAATTTTCCGTGATCTCAATTTCAGGCCAAGAAGCGCTATAAATAACAATTATAAGGAATGTTTTATTGTGGAAACAATCAAAGATTTTGTTAAGAACAAACACTTAATAATATTTTGAGGGACAGTTTTGAAATCATGGAGAAATAAATTGAGAAACAGCACCCTTTTTTATGCGCAATAAATTCACAGTTTTATCAATGGATGGCACTGTATCTCTCCGGGGTGTCAATATACCATATATTTTTCGGAGAGCTACAGTTCTGCAGCTAGTCATATAGAGAGGGGTTCATACACTTACATGTAAGTCTGTCAAGTCAAATAGAAAAGGGTCCATACACTTACATGTAAGACTGTCAAGTCATATAGAGATGGGTTCATTCACTTACATGTAAGTCTGTCAAGTCATATAGAGACGGGTTCATACACTTACATGTAAGTCTGTCAAGTCATATAGAGACGGGTTCATACACTTACATGTAAGTCTGTCAAGTCAGATAGAAAAGGGTCCATACACTTACATGTAGGTCTGTCAAGTCATATAGAGAAGTATCCATACACTTACATGTAAGTCTATCAAGTCAGGTAGTGAAGGGTCAAACACTTACATGTAAGTCTGTCAAGTCATATAGAGAAGTGTCCATACACTTACATGTAAGTCCATCAAGTCAGGTAGTGAAGGGTCCACACACTTACATGTAAGTCCGTCAAGTCAGATACAGAAGGGTCCATACACTTACATGTAAGTCTGTCAAGTCATGTAGAGAAGGGTCCATACACTCACATGTAAGTCCATTAAGTCAGGTGGAAATGGGTTCATACACTTACATGTAAATCTGTCAAGTCATAAAGAGAAGGGCCCATAAAAAGGTTCATACACTTACGTGTAAGTCCATCAAGTCAGGTTGAGAAGGGTCTATATACTCTGTATATAAAGCAATATTTTATCATAAAGTTTAAACCAGTAAGAATTCTGTTTCTAAAAAATCTGACATTTATGATGGTATTTGTTCAAAGAATTATATTGTAGAAAGGGATATTTAAAAAGTACATAAAAAATACTTTAATTATTTGCCATTGATTGTCTTGTACATTTATTACAGAGAGAAGAGAATTAAATATGATGTCATCCACAACAATAATGGCACTGTCACATATAAACAGAACAGGACCTTCCACTTTGCTCCTGAAATGTCTGTGGGACCAGAGAGTGACAGATTTATCTCCCCTAATCCAGTATTCTGGGTAAAGTATACACAAGTTATCTTTTATCTACAGATAAACTAATTATGTAACTGTACAAAAGTTATGACCAGGGTTAAAATTTGATAATTTTTTGCAAAAGTAGGACAAACTCAAAGGTCAATCAATGTCAAGAAGTCAAAAATATTTATATCCAAAGAAAGGTCTTCCCAAAAGGAATATACTTGTTAAATATTAAAGTCATAGCTCCAACCAAGCAAAAGTTATGAACAAGGAAGAAGTTAAAAAAAAAACAGATTAAAAGACAGACTTCTAGACAGACAGGCAAACAGACATTACAACAAGAGGCCCAGGGGCCACAGCGCTCACCTGAGCACATCAGCTAGGAAAATACACATATCAGATCAGAACTGAAAGTTAACTTAAGTTGGGGGGGGGGTTTGAATTTTAATCCCCAAGGGGATCATAATTTGAACGAACTAGAATCTACATTACCTGAGGATGATTCCATACAAATATAACTAATCCTGGTTTTGAAGTACTTGAAAAGTAGATTTAAAAAGGTTTCCCTATATATTTCTATGTAAAACTTTGATCGGCCATTTTGGCCCCGCCCTACCCCCGGGGGTCATGACTTGAACAAACTTAAATCAACATTACCTGAGGATGATTCCACGTGAGTTTCATCTTTCCTGGCCCAGTGGTTCTTGAGAAGAAGATTTTTAAAGATTTTTCCTATATATTCCTATGTAAAACTTTGATCGGCCATTTTGGCCAAGCCCTACCCCCGGGGGTCATGACTTGAACAAACTTGAATCTACACTTCCTGAGGATGATTCCACATGAGTTTCATCTTTCCTGGCCCAGTGGTTCTTGAGAAGAAGATTTTTAAAGATTTTTCCTATATATTCCTATGTAAAACTTTGATCGGCCATTTTGGCCAAGCCCTACCCCCGGGGGTCATGACTTGAACAAACTTGAATCTACACTTCCTGAGGATGATTCCACATGAGTTTCATCTTTCCTGG
>PRKT01000002.1:5003680-5017447 GCA_003671525.1 Saccostrea glomerata | reverse complement strand
AACCCCCCCCCCCCCCTCCCCCTCCAGTGAACTTTTCAGTTCTGATCTGATTTGTGCTTTTTCCTAGGCGATTTGCTCAGGTGAGCGATGTGGCCCCTGGGCCTCTTGTTATCTCTACTTGTCGTAACTTCAGAAGAGCTTAGGCTATAGTTAAGTGTCTGTTTCTCTAGCTCTCTGTCTGTCTGTAAACAATTTTTTGAAAAGCTACTCCTCCTACAGTTTTGGTCTGATTTTAATATAACTTGAATAATATATCATACAATAATTTTATTTTGGCCTATACTCTACTGATGTATTTCTACACAGGTCCATTGAAGGCATTTATGCTGAGGAAGTGACAGACTCCCATGGATTCACACTGTGGAGATATACAGCCCCCGACTCCTATGTCGCTAATGCCACTGTCAACCCCGACAATAAAGGGTTCTGTACTCCTAACTGTCTGGACAAAGGCCTGATTAACGTCAGTAGCTGTCAAACACGTAAGTCATTTCGGGTACTGTTTAAACAGCTGTTAAACAGCTACTTCCTGTTTTCTATTGTTTTTCCATATCAAACAGCATATAGTAAGTCTATAGGTATCGTTGAGAATTGGTAAATTATCATAGTACAAATTTGAATTAAGTTTTATTTATAGATATAGTACTTTATAGTAATGAGCATTTTAATCAGGTCTGGCCAATTTTGAGCAGGGTTGGTATCTTTAAAGAGTAGCCTGTAGGCAGCTGCTACTGTACCAAGTGGAATGAGGACTGTGGAATGATCATTGCTTTTGAGGGTTAAATTAACACTTTCTTATGTTGATTGTGTGTTGTATTTCCTCCTTTAGTTGATTTTTTCCACATCCCTGTTGCCATTTCCCTGCCCCATTTTTACCTTGGAGCTGAGAAATACCAGAAGGCGGTGATAGGAATGAGACCAAATAAGGAAGAACACCAGACAGTTATTGATGCAGAACCTGTAAGATATCTATCAATGTAATAATATCACGGGGCTACACAGTTAAAGCTTAAGCCAATAAACAGTTTTTATGGAAATAATTTTTCCTATGTTACAAAAGTATTAAAAGGAAATTCTTTTAACTTTTAATATGTCAATAATTTAACTGAGCAGATTTAAGCACAATCAAACTGCTTTGGTTAATAAAGTATTTGTACGATTTATATACAAATCTTGATATGGAACTTTTTTATTCTTTATTTTCAGAATATTGGTTGGGTGCTCAGAGCTGCTAAAAGAATCCAAATCAATATGTATATGCAACCAATAGAAGGCTTTGAGTATGTACACATTCTTTTAAATTTTGCCAATAATTTGGGATATCTTTCAACACTTGTTGGTTATTGTGCAGTAGTTGGGGCTTCTGAATGAATTGTCTTGGATGGGACAACGTAATTGTTTGATGCTGATACTTCGCAAGTTAGAAATTGTATCAAATCATGTAAGACATAACTAAGTAAAAAGTAAAAGCACTGTTGCAGTTGGAAAAATTACTGGTAAGGTCAATTTTAATTGAAATAGATTTTATAGATTGTCTTTCATTTCATATTTTAATCATACTTGAAGAAATTTATCCTTTTTCAAGTAGGTAGCTAAGAGATAAAAAAAAAACATATGAAAGCAGAATGAAGAAAATGCCTAAGTTATCTGTCAAAGTTAAGTGTTCTATAAAAGTCCTATGTTATTAAATTTATCCTATCCCCCACAAACAAAGATTGAGGGGAGGGGAGTATAAAGGAATCAGCTTACCCATCCTTGCTCATTCTTGGTACAATGATATTTATGGCCTGAGGGTGTGGCTTAACCTTGACTCAAGGTCAATGTGACAAGATAAAGATTACTGGCAGATAAGTGTAAAATTCATCACAGATCTATAATTTTCTGAGTAATATTGGATGTCTACATTTCACTCAAAAGATTACTTATGACCATAGAATATATCATTTTTTTTAACAAAGGTCACTTTTGCAAGTTCAAATTCACAATTACCACATTTTCAATAGAAAATACTTAGAAATTGTAGTCAAGGTTATCTTTTCTAAGTTCACTCATGGTTATTTTTCTGAGCTCACTCAAAATACTAGTAAGGTTTATTCTGGTTAAAAATATAATATTTTCAATATTTGATTATGTACATTGCTAGTTGTGGCCTTGCATATGAATCAGATAGGAGTATTCTGAACTCTCATCTTGTCCAATCCCCCCCCCCTTCCCCCCACCACCACCACCACCACCACCACCAAATTAGATTCATTTTTGCTGTCAAACATTGATAAAGGTAAGATTAGTGCTATTAATGTACAATGTACTAAATTGAGGTTCTATAAATTGTTGACTCTCAGGAAACTGTCCTTGACTTACTGGGGACCTTTGTGGTTCTGATTCCCTTGCTATTTATTTTTTTTTGAAAATTGAAGAAATAAGCAAAATGAAATATAATTTATCACTGTGGATTATAATAATGCAAAAATCCAAAGCAAAACAGTAGTCAGTGGAAAATTTAAGTGTTTTAGTTCACTTTGTCCAAAGGTATCTTCTCATAAAGTATTATCACCCTGTTTAGAATTTTCATTCACACCACATGTGTCTATGTCTCTGTCCTAGTTAATCTACTAAAGATTTTTAAAATCAGCCATTAAAGTTTGACAATATGGCAGGTGCCCTTTATCATAGAAATGAATGTCTGTACTTTTTAAGATGTATCATTATCATGCACAGAAATAGTTTCTGATGACATAAATTTTATAAATAGCCAAGGCTAAACAGATTGAGAAGTGATTGAGCATCAGGCCATGTCTTTTAATGCCATTACATATTATTTCAGCACCACCAGTGGAATCACGCCTGTTTTCTTACCTGTCTTGTGGCTAAATGAGGTAATTCATCATTTATGTCACTCCTCTCATTAATATTCTCTTTTTCCAGATTTTTTTTCTGTTTTTGATTTTTAGTTTATCTTATGAAGTCAAGATAAGCTTTTCTATAACTATACCCAATATAGAATTGACATTAATATTTTGGTGGAAGTTTTAAGAGTAAGTCCATTCCCAAATAACTAAGGATGCATAAAGCCAGAAATACTTTGAATATATGATGATTTGTATTGTGTTACATTAGAGATTCAAGAAAAGCTGGATTTAGGTTCATACATTTCCATAGGGAAAAATCATTATCATTTGTAGCTTATGGTTCAGATTTAAAAAAAAAAAAATAGAACTGAAGGATAAAAAAATACCATGCAAAAATGATATGACAAATGAAAGTAAAAGTAGTGTGACTTTATTAGTCCAATTAATAACTTTGTTGATAAATTCATTTATACATTATGTAAGATAAACAAGAAACATGCTGCATATCTACATGTACTTATTTCATTTTTCTTTATTTGAAAGCTTTTTCATGCACTTCTTATGGAGTGTATTTTTCCTTCTTGTTTAAGAATAATTTAATTTGCTTTTCTGCCAGAGAATTTGAATATTTTTCTTTCATCTAGAGGAATAAATACTATGAAAGTATATTTAAGAGCAGAACAACATATGTTGTGCCATTTATTTTTTCTTTCAATTAGAATGGATTCTAAAAATAGTCACAAATATGATATTCTTCATTCCTATAGGATATTATCTGTAGTCCTAGAGATTTTCGAATTTCTGTATCTTAAAATTGAGATGTTTTAAGTTTGAAGCAAATATCCAGGATAGAGGAATGTTGTCAGATATTAGGGGAGATTTGAATTTGTTTTTATAGACATGAACTACATGGTGCTGAGAATGCTAAGGTACATTTATGAATCACAGAAACTCTCAGGGAAGATAAGAATAGATTTATGTGTTTGATTTTTTTCAGTTTACATTTCACCTGACTTTTATTGATGAATGTTAAGATTTTTATTTTTTGGGTCACTGTTTCTCAAGCCTTCTACTAGTATTTTCGACTTTTTTTTATTGACAATCTTTTTTTAAGGCAGTTCTAGCCAGGAAACTGCATGATTCAAAATGAGCAGCTAGGGTTCTACAAAGAACAAGGTTTTGAAATTCATTTTAACTTCAGTCACAACAGAAAAACAGGATGATTGAAAAAAAAAAAACTCATACAAGGTTTTAGGTCATTTGATCACAAGTCATGGTAAAAAGGTCAAGGTTATAAGAGTATTGCATATCCTAGAATCTTAGAAACAGTATCTTTATGGCTCATCCATTGAGTTAGGTTTTACTTCTGTGAGTTGATCCAATTACATTAATTTTGAGAAAGAAATGAAAACAAACAGCTGACTTTCATCATAAATCCTGTATGTACCTATTGTACTGTTGTGTTTCATTGTTTAAATTCTGCAAGTAACCATCTATAAAAGCATCAATTAATTACAGCCTTTAAATCTGTGTTGACTTTTCCAGAGTGCCGTGATAGATGAGAAGAATGCTAAGATGCTACAGAACATGTTATTCACGCCCCTTAAGGTGGTGCATGTGATGGAGATAGTCCTCATATCAGGTGGCTCCCTCTTGGTGGTGGTATCCCTCTGTTACATCATTTATAAGAGGAAGAAAAGAAAATGGGTGAGTCACTCATTACAAGTCAGTGTGTACCAAGATTACTCTCTGACCCATAGAAAGTTCTACGAATGTATTACTTTGGTTTGGTACTTGTTTACATTCTGTAAGTCAGAGGAGCTATTAGAAGCTTTATTTTCATTGACAAAAGGGGGTTGAGATTTCATGTCATATTTAGGTAAAAATTTCTCAAAAATTCGGGAATTATTCCAAAAGTGGCTGTATTATTTATGTGCAAACTATTAAATTTTTAATAAATCAAGCAAAATAATTTTTGGCAAAACAAGTATATGTAAAGAATGTGTGAATAAAACCTTAACAAACTCGATGCAGAATATGCTTCTATTTTTCCTCCTTATATGCTAATGGCAACACCCTCCAGTAATTCCCTTACAGCCCTAATCTGCTCTTCTTACTCTTTGCATGTAGAGACCTACTATACCATCATACTGAAGTAGTTCCAACAGGATGCTTATTTAGCTATCATTAAACTAAAAATTTTTGTTTTAAATTGTCATCAACTTAAAACTTTAGGAGCGGAATGCAGGTAAAATATGTCTAAAGTGAAAAAATATACCAAAATATGATATGGTTAGATGCAGAGTTCAAGTAAAGGGTAGACTGATGTAAACATTCCCAGATCCCACAAAGATAAAGTGCTGTTTTAAGAACATGATGTCATACACCATATTACCACATAGATGTAGACATTAAAATGACAAAGGAAATAATTCTGAGATGCAGTGGCAAGAATTACTGTTTAATAGGATGACCAATGCTGAATTGCTGATTGTGTAATTAGGATAAAAAGGAGACAAGGACTTGATTTGTATGAGATTACTCGTATAGTGTGATGAAAAATAAGGTGCAGAAAGGCCACAGGGAGAGCCTGTCTGTATCATAAACCATTATTGTCAGACCTATAGGAATATTACAAGGAGAGATAATGGAAACTGTGTTCCCTGTGCAGCAAATAACAAGATCATTGAGAAAGAAGTCATTTATCAGACAGATAAGGTTAAAGTTCAAGGCTGTCTATGTTGGTTTTGTGAGAGTACTAAACATTGAACCTAAGTGCTGAATTACCAGAGAATCTGTATACAGGAATTAAACTAACATGTAAAATCAAAACTGAATGCTGATGAGAGCAGAGGGTAAAGATTCCCCATACCCACCCAAACCCCGGGTTCAGTATGTTCCAGCTGTGAAACATGATCATAAAAGTTTTCAGGTTTCTGCGTTTAAACACTTCTTTGACACTGGTATATAAAATAAAAGAAACAAAACTCCCAACTTACATAACCAAAGTGGTTTAAAAACAGAAAAACATGACACATTTTTCTGTAAAATTTCTGAAACAGGTTGCACTGAATCATATGCAGAAGTATGTCAAGGACATATGAAAGATGTGGATTGTGTGGTCAGAATTTTATCAGCTTTGAAAATGTGTGGGTTGATTAAAGTAATGATAAACATATATAAATGTATCCATTGATACATACAGGTCTCCAGAAATTTTTGATTTCTCGATAAAGAGCTGAGCAGGAAATCATTTCTATCATTCAGAGTTCTATTGATAAAACAACACCAGATTATATCAAATATATTAGATTATCAGGAACATTTAGCATCAATACAGATGTCATGTTTAGTTATTTTTGGCTAACACTAATGAGGGACGTTATGCTCATAATTATTTAAAATGTTATATCATTAAAACTGGATGCCAACAAATTCTGAGGTTACATATACAAGAGAATAAAATATTGAGAAGCCCTTTTGATATGGTTATTGGTAAAATTTTAAAATATTAAACCGCTCACAATTTCAAACATTGGCATGCATTATTTATAATGTAATTCCTTTACATCATCCAATAGTGACTTTTCTGATTTATTTACAGGCACAGAAGGACATTAACAGTGATACTAGTCACTTGATTTCCAATGGATCCTCACATACATAGGTAACAATGTCGTGCAATTCCAGAGATACAGAACAGTGCATCAAAGTTTGGTTCATGCAAAGTCTTACATTCCGGTACATGTATTTATAACCATTGGATTCTCTGCTGAGTTCAACAATGTATTTCATTGCCAACATTGGATTTAAAAGCTACTATTTGTATAGAAACAAAAGCACAATAACAAGTCCAAGCTGTACCTAAATTTGATATTATTTATTGACATTTCTCATTTATTTCATGGATTGAGAACATTTTACTGATTGAGGCAATTTGATTAAATAGATGAAAAAGGAACATTTGATAATGTGATATAAAACATGAGAATTTAGTGGAAGATAAGAATTTATGGGTCATGTCGCATACCTTGAAAACTGTGAAAGTTCACCCCCACAAAAATTAGTGATTTTACTGATTATCCTTCAAACTTTGCATTGTAAGTACAATAGCTAGAAGAGATGTATAAAATGTTATTTAAAAACTGATGAAGGTTTTGATAAATGCCTTTCATTGAAACACTTAATGTATTGTTCAAATCACACCTTATATTGTTTATTTATATTTCATCTTCAATTGTTATATTCATTACAAAATACTCATTAATATGACATCACCAGTAATTGTTAAGTTTATATATGATTAAGAGCAGCTCTTACTTCTCCAATATTTATTCCATGCTGTGCCAAAAATGATGATTTAGGTCCCATCTTAATTGTTTTACGTGTGTCCTTTATCCTTGTTCTTTGAATGTCATAACTTATACTGCATATCAATTTCTTCCCCAGAAGAATAATACATTGCCAGAACAGACAATGTATATATGTGTACCCTTTAAGTGTCAGACATATTGTTACAATGATTAGTTAATATATGACATTGAATGTTTGTTACATGTACCTCATGACATTGGTTGAGGCATAAAAAAGTCTTTATCTAAAAAAAAATTATGTATGTTGGGTTAAATGATAAATGAACATTTGATAATTGAAAAACTCTCCTAGATATGTTAGAGTGATTAACATATTTTCATGGCATTAAGGATACACAATTCAAACAAAAAAAAATTATTATAGATTTATATTAAATTCTTTTTGACTGATTTTGGATGGAAATTACATCAATTATCAATATCTAAAATATATAAAGAAATTGTTTCCTTTGGTTCTTAGATACGTGACTTTTTATCATTTTCTAGGTAATTCTTTTCAAGGTTTTGAACATATTAAATTGTGACAAAATCTAGCAAAAAATGTAGGTTCACTAGGATTTAATTTCATAGATGCAGAAATGCTTTGCTGTCTTACTTTGAAATTCCAATATTTCATGCTCCGTACGAATTCATGTCTCTTCACATCAGAAAAACTGCCAAAATTAACCACCCTGAAATTTTAAAATTAGTGTTTTTAAAGTATATCAATTACTTTTTTAGAGGTATGTTACATGCCTCCTTTCTGCTCCTCTCTTTTTTTCAACAAGTTCTATTTTTACAGAGTGTTCAGAGAACAAGTCTTGCTGAAGAAATTATCATCAGTCTGTGTTCAGTATTATTTCAAACATAAAAGTCAAATTCCTTACCAAAAAGCGATTTCCGGTAGTTATTGGTATTATTTAAATAAGTGCTATTTGTAAAATGCCATTTTTATTATGTTTGTAAATTGTCAGATACATGTATATCAAAATGATTTCCTTGTCATTGATTTTATAGGACTGTGCCCAACTATTGTTTGTTGAAAGAAAAAATGCATGTCTAAAGGACAGCATTAATTAATAGTTATACATATTAAAACATATAGCACCCTGGTTATAATATGTAATATGTCATTAGATATAGCATCTTTGTACTTTGTTTCATATTGTGTATTCCAAAATTTTCAGATTTTCAATAAACACTCTAAACAATAGACAATGTGTTCTCCCTTCAAATACAGACAAACATGTAAACCCAGACTTGTTATCACACTTCAACATCAGCCATTGCACCTACAAACCGCTTGCCATCAATTGTATACACAATGTGTTTATTGTCATTTTCAAAAGGAGAGAGAAAGTGCATAACTTGAAATGTTATAGTAAAAGTACAATTTCCAACCTTCAAAATGATTTACATTCCATATTATTGTGAAAATTACAAATGAAGTGAATAAATTGCCTATGCTGTCTCCATGGTTTTTGAACTCCCTTCAATGAGAAGCTCAGATGATGTCCAAGCTGAACATGATTCATAAAAGGAATGTAGCCCCCACATTCAGTTGGACTCTCACTATATCTAAGGTTCCCTACATAAAGCTGCTGACTTTGTCATTGTTCAGTGTAATCAGTCATCACTGGTTTAGACAGACATATGCTATTCAGCACTCCGTAGCAACAAAAAATAACTTTACTTCTTCTAATGCAGAATGCAGAGGTATAATGTTTTTTATCCGTCCGTCAGTCCTGTTTTTTTTTTGTCAATGCAACTCCTCATAAACCGCTGCACAGAATTTCATCAAACTTTGCAGATATTCAGGACACAATGTGTAGTTGTACATATTACCAGGAAATCCGATTCCTTTATTTTTCCGGGAATTTCCGCACTTTTACACTTTTTACGCCATATCTTGAATAAAGAAATGAACCGTTTGTCAGCGCAACTCCTCATAAACCGCTGCACAGAATTTGGCCAAACTTTGCAGATATTTAGGACACAATGTGTAAATGTGCTCAAACTTAGCAGATATTTAGTACACCGTGTGTATGTGTGCATATAACCAGGAAATTCCGATTCCATTATTTTTCTCGAAATTTCGACACTTTTCATCTTACCTTGAATATAGAAATGAACAGATTGTCAGCGCAACTGTTCTTAAACTGCTGCACAGAATTTCGTCAAAATTTGCAGATATTAGGACACAATGTGTAGATGTGCATATTACCAGGAAATTCCGATTTCATGATTTTCCCCGGCAATTTCAGCACCTCGAGTTTTTTAAGGGGGGTGGGGTGGGGTGGCGTGGGTTATGTGAGCTTGCTCACTTTTTCTTTCATTTATATTTAAATTTCAAAAAAGGTGAATGCCTATTTATGAGTGGTGTTCAGCTTTAATAGATGACTTGAGCTTAAAGTTCTTCACACAGACAGAGAAACAGAGAAGGACAAAAATAATATACCTCCAAGATCTTTCCATCCAGGGACATAAAAATTAAGTTTTAAAATTTAAATCAATGTGCCAGCATAATTATGCCCAAGGATCAAAAGAACCTGAGAGGTATTGCTTTTGTCCTGCCTGTCTGTTTGTCTGTTTTTCTGTCTGTCTATTGCAACTTTAACCTAGCCCAGAACTATTTATTGTGTAGGGCTATGACTTTCATAGTTCATAGGTGTATTCCTTAGGCCAAGACCTTTCTTTTGGTATCACCAAATTTAACCTCTTGACCTTGGAGTTTGACCTACTTTTACAAAAAAAATACCACACTTTAACCTTGTCCATAACTTTTGATCTGGAGCTAGGGCTTTCATACTTTACATTGTGTATTTAATGGGACAAGACCTTTCAGACCTAAGAGTTTGACCCACTTTTTTAAAACTTTAACTTTGGTCATCACTTTTGAACAGTTAAAACTAGGGCTTTCATATTTCACAGGTGTATTCTTTGTAAGAAGACCTTCCATTGGGTAAAAACACTTTTGATCTTGACCTTTGAGATACATTTGAGAGAATACAATTCTAGCCATTACCTGCCATACGGGGGCATCAATGTTTCAAAAACACATCTTGTTTTTTTATATCATTATCCTGTGTTATATTATAGGCCAAATTTTGTAAAATATCATTATTAAAGACTATTTTTCAAACGAAATAAAACGATCTACACGACGTACCGTATTTTGTACATTAAAAGTGTTAAAATTATGTTCTAAGGCCAATCATGTTAAATGCTGGAGCCGCACAATCACAAAAGTATGGTCGATTGGTATTTGGTCTGTTTCATTCGATGTATGATTTGTCATAATAATAAATGTATGGGAATTAAAGGGACATGCTTCACTTAGAATTACCAAGCATTTCCATAGAAATGGGCGTTTTAAGATTAAATCATGTTTATAATATTGACTTTGTAATGTAACTGGCTCTAATTCTTAATTTCAAACCTTTTTCTCTGAGTTTTTTTGCGCAAGCAGGCATATACACAAAGACTTATGCTTCATTTATCCTGAACAAAAATTACCAACCCGTCTTTAGAGTCAATATTAAATTATTTTTATGACTTTATAATGAAAAGGTATAGTTATTCTTTTATATTCAAGTATATTATGTTTTAAGTTGAGAATCATGCTCAGGTTCTTTGTAATACTTGAAATAAGATCACGTGACTTTTTCTCCAGGTGTGAACGTTCTAAAATCGCATTAGCGTTTACACTTTCCGACTAACCATCTTTTTTATCTATTCCCTATGTTGATTTACTGACGCCTGCAGCGAAAATAATATGCTCAAAGAAACAAACTATCACTCCACATTTATTTTAACTCCGTTTCCATGGCGACTAAATATAACGGTACATTAAAGATGATAAATAAAAAGTGGAAACGAGGGAAATTATTATGTTAGCAAGAGATACTTCAAATTGGTGATGGTTCAGGTTTGGTTCCCTCAGTTCTTTCCCACACACGGATTCCACAACTGATGTTACCAGTATCTCCAAAAGTCTCTTGAAGTTACGCAATCATGTCGGCAAAGCTTCCGTTGTCTATGGTTTGGACAAAAAAGTTTTTTTTTCTGAACATATGGAACAACTAAATCTCTGTTACTGAGTTTTTAAGTTTAATGTACATGTTCAATTGCGTAGAAATATCTTGCAACAATTTGAGTATTGAAGATTTTTCCTTGATCCATCCAACTAACATCAATGTAAAAGACTTGTAAAAAAAATAATAACAAAATAGGTTTTTGCACAAGCATTTCTAAATACACCTAAAACAATTTGAAGCAAGATGCGTTTGTGAAATACTATGGAATCCAGATAGGGCCATGCAGTTCACTATCGCACCATCGAGTATCGACTAATAGTCGATGGCGCGATAATGCGATAACGATGAAGCGATGATGGGATGACGATGGAGCTATGGTGGGATAGCGCGATAACGATGATGCGATCAAGCGATAATGCGATGACGATGGTGCGATAGAACGATAGAGTAGAAGTGAATATTGCTTCATCGTCATTGCACCATCGTGCCATCACTATCGCAACATCGTGTTATCGCATCATCGCTTCATCGTGCTATCGCACCATCGCCATCGCATTATCGCGCCATCTCTTCATCGTTATCGCACTGTCGCAACATAACTTCATCGTTATCGCACAATTGCTTCATCGTCATCGCATCATTGTGTCATCGCATTATCAACCCAAACCTCGATGGTGCGATAGTGAACTGCATGGCCCTATCCGGATTCCATAGAAATACTGTACTGATACCCCGTATAGCAGCTTATGGCGAAGATTGAAGTTTTTCTAATGCAAGTCAAAGTTCAAAAGATCAAAATTGTTGGTATCTAGACAATGGTTCAATCACAAGGAATACACCTGTGAAATATGAAACCCCTAGTACTAACTAATCGAAAGTTGTGGCCAATGTTAAAGTTTAAAAAAAAAAATAAAATCTAAGGTCAAAGTCAAAGGTCAACCCACAGAAAGGTTTCACGATTAATACCCATGTGAAGTGTGAAAGCCGTAGCATCAACTGTTCAAAATTTAAGAGGTCAAATTTGCGGTCCCGAAGAAGGGTCTTGTCACGAGGAATTCACCTGTGAAATTTTGAAAGCCATAGCCCCACCCATTCAAAAGTTATGGGCAGTGTTAACGTTTTTGCGGACAAACAAACAGCTAGACAGATAGAGATCTTGACAGACGGATGGACAGGGCCAAAGCCATATACCCCCAAAATCTTCGATAACGGGGGCATAAAAACCAAATTAATAACCTTTCTTATCTGACTATGACGAGGGCTAATTTTACTAGCAGGGTGTACTTAAATCTTTTTTCCATTCCAATTTGTACTGGTCAAGGAAGGCATCATATCCGTCTTCATATATATTCTTATACACTTTCGTTTATTTTAATGAAATATAAATAGTAGAATGGTTAAATCCATTGGAGTGCATATTTCAATGTCGATAAACTGATGCCTCCATATGGAAGCTTGAATTATGGCGAGGGTAGAAGTTTCTCAAATGCAAGTCAAACTCAAAGGTCAAGGTCAAAAGGTCAAAATTGTTGGTATCCAAAGAAAGGTCTTCTCACAAGGAATACTCATGTGAAATATGAAAGTCATAGTATACTAACGGCTTAAAAGTTATTGTCAAGGTTAAATTATTTTAAGTGGGTCAAACACTCAGGTCAAAGTCAGAGTATCAAAGTTATTGGGGTCTAAAGCACAGGCACTTGTTTCGGAAATAAGTTTTAACCCATAGTACATGTATAATAATAACACTACCTTGTCTTATTATTATACTATGGGTTAAAATTTATTTCCGAAACAAGTGCCTGTGGTCTAAAGGTCTTGTCACGAGGATTACATATGTGAAGTATGAAAGCCTTAACCTACATATAACCGTTTAAAGGCTATGGCTAAGGTTAAAAGAGGCAGACAGACGGACGGACGGAGAAGGTAAAAACTACATACATATGACCCCAATCTTCGATTACGGGGGAATAAAAAGCAAGTAAAGACAACATTCCGAATTGGACAACTTTTTTTGCGTGTAAGTCAAGATTTCGGATTATACAACATTCAGATAAGACAAGTTTCAGTGTATATGCATGTACAGTGTATTTATAAATGTTGTAAACCCTATAAATCACTCCACAGAATTTTATGCCCCTGGTAATCGAAGATTCGGGGTATATGCGGGGTATATAGGTTTTGGAGAGTTGTAAATATTTGGTATGGTTTGCATAAATATTCTTGAATTGCAGCTATATATAGTATTCACTTTTCATAAGTTGACTGAATTAAAATTAAGAATTTTTGTTTTTCCTTTTTTTATTGAAACGTACGATATAACTTACGGTAGCCGTTCCTTGAGAATTGATGATGGAACAGTCGCTTTCCTTCGTCCAACAAATGGACGAGATATAGATATATTAAACACTTCATGAAGTTGAGAGGGTTATTGTGAGTGATTGAAAACAAGAACTTTCCGCCCCTTGTGTTTACTGCTTATGTTGGGGAAAGCCGTAAAATATTGGTTAGGCTAATGACGAGACAATCACT
>PRKT01000002.1:4947458-5002601 GCA_003671525.1 Saccostrea glomerata | reverse complement strand
CTTTTTCTTTCATTTATATTTAAATTTCAAAAAAGGTGAATGCCTATTTATGAGTGGTGTTCAGCTTTAATAGATGACTTGAGCTTAAAGTTCTTCACACAAGTTCTTCACACAGACAGAGAAACAGAGAAGGACAAAAACAATATACCTCCAAGATCTTTCCATCCAGGGACATAAAAATTAAGTTTTAAAATTTAAATCAATGTGCCAGCATAATTATGCCCAAGGATCAAAAGAACCTGAGAGGTATTGCTTTTGTCCTGCCTGTCTGTTTGTCTGTTTTTCTGTCTGTCTATTGCAACTTTAACCTAGCCCAGAACTATTTATTGTGTAGGGCTATGACTTTCATAGTTCATAGGTGTATTCCTTAGGCCAAGACCTTTCTTTTGGTATCACCAAATTTAACCTCTTGACCTTGGAGTTTGACCTACTTTTACCAAAAAAATACCACACTTTAACCTTGTCCATAACTTTTGATCTGGAGCTAGGGCTTTCATACTTTACATTGTGTATTTAATGGGACAAGACCTTTCAGACCTAAGAGTTTGACCCACTTTTTTAAAACTTTAACTTTGGTCATCACTTTTGAACAGTTAAAACTAGGGCTTTCATATTTCACAGGTGTATTCTTTGTAAGAAGACCTTCCATTGGGTAAAAACACTTTTGATCTTGACCTTTGAGATACATTTGAGAGAATACAATTCTAGCCATTACCTGCCATACGGGGGCATCAATGTTTCAAAAACACATCTTGTTTTTTTATATCATTATCCTGTGTTATATTATAGGCCAAATTTTGTAAAATATCATTATTAAAGACTATTTTTCAAACGAAATAAAACGATCTACACGACGTACCGTATTTTGTACATTAAAAGTGTTAAAATTATGTTCTAAGGCCAATCATGTTAAATGCTGGAGCCGCACAATCACAAAAGTATGGTCGATTGGTATTTGGTCTGTTTCATTCGATGTATGATTTGTCATAATAATAAATGTATGGGAATTAAAGGGACATGCTTCACTTAGAATTACCAAGCATTTCCATAGAAATGGGCGTTTTAAGATTAAATCATGTTTATAATATTGACTTTGTAATGTAACTGGCTCTAATTCTTAATTTCAACCCTTTTTCTCTGAGTTTTTTTGCGCAAGCAGGCATATACACAAAGACTTATGCTTCATTTATCCTGAACAAAAATTACCAACCCGTCTTTAGAGTCAATATTAAATTATTTTTATGACTTTATAATGAAAAGGTATAGTTATTCTTTTATATTCAAGTATATTATGTTTTAAGTTGAGAATCATGCTCAGGTTCTTTGTAATACTTGAAATAAGATCACGTGACTTTTTCTCCAGGTGTGAACGTTCTAAAATCGCATTAGCGTTTACACTTTCCGACTAACCATCTTTTTTATCTATTCCCTATGTTGATTTACTGACGCCTGCAGCGAAAATAATATGCTCAAAGAAACAAACTATCACTCCACATTTATTTTAACTCCGTTTCCATGGCGACTAAATATAACGGTACATTAAAGATGATAAATAAAAAGTGGAAACGAGGGAAATTATTATGTTAGCAAGAGATACTTCAAATTGGTGATGGTTCAGGTTTGGTTCCCTCAGTTCTTTCCCACACACGGATTCCACAACTGATGTTACCAGTATCTCCAAAAGTCTCTTGAAGTTACGCAATCATGTCGGCAAAGCTTCCGTTGTCTATGGTTTGGACAAAAAAGTTTTTTTTTCTGAACATATGGAACAACTAAATCTCTGTTACTGAGTTTTTAAGTTTAATGTACATGTTCAATTGCGTAGAAATATCTTGCAACAATTTGAGTATTGAAGATTTTTCCTTGATCCATCCAACTAACATCAATGTAAAAGACTTGTAAAAAAAATAATAACAAAATAGGTTTTTGCACAAGCATTTCTAAATACACCTAAAACAATTTGAAGCAAGATGCGTTTGTGAAATACTATGGAATCCAGATAGGGCCATGCAGTTCACTATCGCACCATCGAGTATCGACTAATAGTCGATGGCGCGATAATGCGATAACGATGAAGCGATGATGGGATGACGATGGAGCTATGGTGGGATAGCGCGATAACGATGATGCGATCAAGCGATAATGCGATGACGATGGTGCGATAGAACGATAGAGTAGAAGTGAATATTGCTTCATCGTCATTGCACCATCGTGCCATCACTATCGCAACATCGTGTTATCGCATCATCGCTTCATCGTGCTATCGCACCATCGCCATCGCATTATCGCGCCATCTCTTCATCGTTATCGCACTGTCGCAACATAACTTCATCGTTATCGCACAATTGCTTCATCGTCATCGCATCATTGTGTCATCGCATTATCAACCCAAACCTCGATGGTGCGATAGTGAACTGCATGGCCCTATCCGGATTCCATAGAAATACTGTACTGATACCCCGTATAGCAGCTTATGGCGAAGATTGAAGTTTTTCTAATGCAAGTCAAAGTTCAAAAGATCAAAATTGTTGGTATCTAGACAATGGTTCAATCACAAGGAATACACCTGTGAAATATGAAACCCCTAGTACTAACTAATCGAAAGTTGTGGCCAATGTTAAAGTTTAAAAAAAAAAATAAAATCTAAGGTCAAAGTCAAAGGTCAACCCACAGAAAGGTTTCACGATTAATACCCATGTGAAGTGTGAAAGCCGTAGCATCAACTGTTCAAAATTTAAGAGGTCAAATTTGCGGTCCCGAAGAAGGGTCTTGTCACGAGGAATTCACCTGTGAAATTTTGAAAGCCATAGCCCCACCCATTCAAAAGTTATGGGCAGTGTTAACGTTTTTGCGGACAAACAAACAGCTAGACAGATAGAGATCTTGACAGACGGATGGACAGGGCCAAAGCCATATACCCCCAAAATCTTCGATAACGGGGGCATAAAAACCAAATTAATAACCTTTCTTATCTGACTATGACGAGGGCTAATTTTACTAGCAGGGTGTACTTAAATCTTTTTTCCATTCCAATTTGTACTGGTCAAGGAAGGCATCATATCCGTCTTCATATATATTCTTATACACTTTCGTTTATTTTAATGAAATATAAATAGTAGAATGGTTAAATCCATTGGAGTGCATATTTCAATGTCGATAAACTGATGCCTCCATATGGAAGCTTGAATTATGGCGAGGGTAGAAGTTTCTCAAATGCAAGTCAAACTCAAAGGTCAAGGTCAAAAGGTCAAAATTGTTGGTATCCAAAGAAAGGTCTTCTCACAAGGAATACTCATGTGAAATATGAAAGTCATAGTATACTAACGGCTTAAAAGTTATTGTCAAGGTTAAATTATTTTAAGTGGGTCAAACACTCAGGTCAAAGTCAGAGTATCAAAGTTATTGGGGTCTAAAGCACAGGCACTTGTTTCGGAAATAAGTTTTAACCCATAGTACATGTATAATAATAACACTACCTTGTCTTATTATTATACTATGGGTTAAAATTTATTTCCGAAACAAGTGCCTGTGGTCTAAAGGTCTTGTCACGAGGATTACATATGTGAAGTATGAAAGCCTTAACCTACATATAACCGTTTAAAGGCTATGGCTAAGGTTAAAAGAGGCAGACAGACGGACGGACGGAGAAGGTAAAAACTACATACATATGACCCCAATCTTCGATTACGGGGGAATAAAAAGCAAGTAAAGACAACATTCCGAATTGGACAACTTTTTTTGCGTGTAAGTCAAGATTTCGGATTATACAACATTCAGATAAGACAAGTTTCAGTGTATATGCATGTACAGTGTATTTATAAATGTTGTAAACCCTATAAATCACTCCACAGAATTTTATGCCCCTGGTAATCGAAGATTCGGGGTATATGCGGGGTATATAGGTTTTGGAGAGTTGTAAATATTTGGTATGGTTTGCATAAATATTCTTGAATTGCAGCTATATATAGTATTCACTTTTCATAAGTTGACTGAATTAAAATTAAGAATTTTTGTTTTTCCTTTTTTTATTGAAACGTACGATATAACTTACGGTAGCCGTTCCTTGAGAATTGATGATGGAACAGTCGCTTTCCTTCGTCCAACAAATGGACGAGATATAGATATATTAAACACTTCATGAAGTTGAGAGGGTTATTGTGAGTGATTGAAAACAAGAACTTTCCGCCCCTTGTGTTTACTGCTTATGTTGGGGAAAGCCGTAAAATATTGGTTAGGCTAATGACGAGACAATCACTTATTAATCATTTGGTTGCTGTTTATATGTCTCTTTCTTCAAATACACCCTTTTGAACCTAAGCACTAATTAGATAATTCAATTTACCTCTCTTAAAATCCATCTGTTGCGGGTTTTTGTGTATTTTTATTCTAGTTGTAGGAGTGAGTACAATTGCGTCGTGTTTGTAAAATACTTCGAGACACTGTGTCTTTAACTCTTAACGTAAACAGGATCAGTTTTATTGTTCAGTAATAACCTATACATGCTATACGCTTTCAATTTTTATTTTATAATTGTTATTTTGAAAATTTACGTCTTTAAAACTCAACGTAAGTGAACCGTGTCGGATGAGAAGAAAACATTTTCGCCTGCAATGAATGTTGTTTGACTTTAATTAGTAATCACTATTCATAGAAAATGAGTGTCAGATTATAATGCTTATAGTTTTAATGCAACATTATCTTGGCACGCGTCTGGAATATCAGTTCAGTAACAGCAGACATCGTATTGTGTGCTTTTTCGTTCGTACCTTCTGTGCAGTTCCAGAGTAAGGTTTAAAAGCAGATTGCTGAGGGTGTAAATAAACTGTAGCAACAAGCGAAGAAATTGGAAAACTTATGATGCATCAACAACTGACGACTCGCCAAGATTTTCCTTATCAAATATTTTCTATTTTTGATAGATAAGTTTAAAAGACATATCTTCGGTGCGTTTGATTGGGAGTAGTGAAGGATACGGCGCTGGTGTCTGAGATCCATTCATTGGGTCGGTGCCATCCCCGGCTGGTTAACTCGATCCGTCTCTAGAGATCAAAACTCAGCCCGGTTCCACATGTAGATCGGAAAATGCATTGGAAGAATCGAGAGATGTAGTGCCTAGGACTTTATATATACATTTATTTTTGCCTTTTATCCGTTGGACCAATTTTCACCATGTCTTACAGACGTTATTCCAGAGACTTAGGTAGTTCGGTAAGTACTCACTAAATATACAATATACAATTTTAAACTTTGACATTTAAAAAATATGGGGGGGGAGTGGGGTCATCTGAAATTGTCCCTTTAAAACTTTTTTTTTTGTAAATCAGAATAATATGAAGTAAGAGTAATGTTTTTGGAATTTACAAATATATCTAATAAGCTTTTGTTAAAAAGTTCATAGTGTAAAGAAACAGAGAGTAGATGGTGAGGATGATTTTCTAGATGATAAAGTCAGCTGACGTTAATTAAGGTCGGACGCCAGTAGAACGAGACAAGTCTGCAGTTGTGGATGATGCATCAGAACGCTGCATTCAGAATGGGTTTTTTCTTCTTTAGATTGTACAAGAATTCATCTCGAAGCTTGTCAGTTGATTAGAATCGGTTAAACATAAGAAATCTGTGCATGAATGATCTTCTTGTTCAAATTCTTGATTCTGAATGACTGTTTATACGTTAAAAAGCCACAGACGCGATAGAAATTGTTTTCTAGTCAAAAATGGGGTTGAAAACACAATCAACAAACTCTGCAGTACACAGATATTTACTTTTGGTACTTTCACCGAGTGCTTATGCCCAAATATTCGTTTGTTGTTGTTGTTGTTGGTGTTGATTTTTTAAATTGCATGACAATTTTTTTAAAGAGGCATGGGTAAAGTCATAGCCATTAAAACTCCAGGAAAAGAACTCGATCTTAAAATTGCATGAAATTAGATATCTAATAATATACTATTTGATGGAATATTTGCTTTTTTCATTTGCTATATTGTTCTTTTTACTAAGTTTCATATTGTGTAAGGTAAATCTATTTTGTAATTTGTCGACCTTATGCATTCATCTTAACAAGAATGTCAGTACATTGTATATACTAGAATGATTAAATTTTGTTAAAGTTGTTAAATGAAGTCAATCTTTCAAAAATCATTCTTCACCCTAATCGTAACCAGTCACCACTAGTTAACCCAAAAAATCACAAATTGACCTCTAAAGAATTTAATGCATAAATTTTATCCCTCGAAAGAAAAAGAGTCCGGATTAATAACCGTTTCCAGATGACGTAATTAGAGCTGGCAAAGAAGTTGTAGGGGAGTGCAGATAATAGCAATATTACCCGGTAAATAACACACCAGCCCCTGCTCTAGTCAATGTGCTAATTAATTGACAACGTGTTGTACCATACTGATAACGCATTCATTATAATGCTTTTGTCTTTTATCTAAGAAAAATTAACTTTGGGGAGATTTACTTTGCGCCAGATGATTTTCTACTTCGTTTAAAACATGAAGACAAAAAGCTATAAAAAGTAGTTATTTTCATCCTCGTCCACGTGTATACCCTCATCATTGCTGGGTATTAATATTAGCCTTCTGAAGAACTAACAGGGCAATAATTTTATGTTTATTCCGTTGCCTAAGCCAGACTATAGTTACTTATTCCTCTTATCTTTCTTCCAAAGAATGGCCGACATTTGTCTATTTTGCATGTTTTGTTTTTATCGCTCCTGATGTAGGTAAATATTTGTCTCTTTGGTTTATTTCTAAATTTCCTCCAAAGACTTTGCAACACTAGAAAAATGTCTGTAGAATGTTACCGTGGCATTAAAAGAAAACGTATATAAAATAGCACAGCTTTAAGGCTGAAATTCACAGACAAATTGTAGAAGTGCGTATTATAAACAAACCATATTGTTGCCCAATGGACACCATGTGCGCACGATTTTTGTACGTTTGTATGTTCTTTAACGTCCCTCTCATATGGAGACACCACCACTTGCCGGTGGAGAGCTGCAAATTTTGTCCTATGCTCGGCACTTAGGACCATTGAGCGGTGAGTGATCTTTTTCGTGCAAGCACACGGGACCTCGTTCCACAGTGGGATTCAAACCCGCGACGTAATGATCTATTCCTAACTTCGCGATTCTAGAGCAGACGCTCTAACCACTGCGCCGTGCTGGCAGCTCAAATGTGAAGGCGATATAAAGGTCTGTGAAATAAATACTAGTATAGCACAAATTTACAGGCATCAGTAACTGATTCCCGATACAAGAATGTAATTAATTTCTAGTTTTTCTACCGTGTTATACAGATTACAAAATCGAAAATAAAAAGTCATACTTCAATTATATGAAATTCCCTTTATTAAACAATTATACTGTAAAGTGAAATTATTGGAAAATTCACACCTGTCTGATTCAGTGCTTGCATCTCTAAAACACCATTTTGTGCTTGCCTGACATAATAGAAGGTGGAAGACAGAAAAATATACTAATGTCATAACATCGAATAAGTTAAAGCTTTAAAAATAATGCTGTGATTATGATTTGAATATTTTTTTTATTCTCGTATAAACTGTTGATACTCTAATTGTTTCGAATTGTTTTTAGAAGGGAATCAATCATAAGTCTAAAACAGTCCGGCTGCGATTTACGTAAAAAATGTCGTTTTCTCTTGTTCCATTATTTTGCTCTCTGTCAATGTCCCCTTTCTTCTTTAAGAAGTTTTCCGGGAAAGAGAGTTCCTTTTACTGTATAAAAGACCAAAAAGAAAATACCGGTAATTCCAATTCGTGTTTATATGCTATATCTTGCAATTTTAATCGAATAAGCACTGCACTTTTATGGACAGAACACAGAGTTCACAATCATTGAATAAATTGAAGTGAATGATTCCTCTTATGTTTTTCCCTTAATTCTAAAAAAAAATGGTAATATAAAATTGTTTTGTGTCGGTCAAAAGCTCTACAGAGCTTATGCTACTTGTTGTAAAAATCCGACTCTTCATAAAATTTTCTGATTCTGTTTTGGTAAACGTTGAGACGGAATAATTTGTTATGTGTAGTAGTTGTCAGAAGCGAATCGACCACGGTCCATTTGTGGTTTTCTAGCTTTCCATGGTTTTGCTTCCTGTCCTGTTTTTTTCTTCACAACATGGTCTTTGGTTCCTTGAAAGGTGTTCTGTTGATGGGATTTTTATTTCCTGTCAGAAAAAAAAACAAGCGCCACTTACTCTTATATGGCAGTCTGTTGAATTATGCGCAATGTGTATTAATCTTTACAACTATTTAGTATGCATTTATTATTTACTTTCCTAGTAAAGTTATTTTGTTTCTGCGAAAACTTCGTATCTTCCAGGAAAAGAGAAAATATTGTTTGTATCGTTTTTCTTATCATATAGTCCAAATAGGAATTATATAATCAAATTATCGAGAAAGAACTAGATTTTCAATATCTAAAAAAGCTTTGTACTGACAAACAATAAAAGTAAAAAGCTTCAGAGGTCAAAATTTCAGGGTTGGCATCCATATCTATTTGCATTCATCCGAGTTCTTCCTAAAAGCTTATACTGATCGAATTCCAAGTGTGTATCTATTGATTTAAAAAATTGAGCTAGAACTTTGACATACATTACTTCGATCCAGATAGATTGTTGATGTTGGACATAGTAGCACAATTTGTTGTCGTGCCATCAGCCGATGTAGGTGAGTCATATAGATTGGTTGTCAATAAACTGTATGATAGAATTCCTTGTACAAATACATACCCAGACACGTGGGAGGAGAAAAGAAACGCATACAAGGAGTGTCTTAATATTCTAAAGTGAGTAAGAGATATTAAAGACACGAAATAATCCTGCAAAGTTTATTAACAGCTATAAACCCTCTCTCTCTCTCTCTCTCTCTCTCTCTCTCTCTCTCTCTCTCTCTCCGGGACCCCTGATGAATTGTTTTCGATATCTTATAAGCCTTCCTCCACAATCTTTCAATCTTAGTCAAGAGTGAGCACACTGAGATTCCTAAGGGATGTGTTAGTGATAAAAAGTAAAGAAAACAAGAAAAACAAATTGCTCTACACTGAACACAGCTAATATTAAATGTTCATCACAGAGCAGTTCTTTTCACCCTTAGACCTATTAAAAGTTTAGAATACAGTTTTCATAAATTTGTATCTTACTGAAATATGTTATGTTTATTTCATTAGAAAAAAAACTCACTATGTAGGATATAAATTTGTTCCTTTGACATAAAACATGCAAAATGAAGTAAAAGCATTGCACACTTTTACACCGTATCGCGCAGGTACAAAATGGTCATAGATCTACACTCTGTTCAGCCATCATCCTCGTTTATATTTTACAAGAATGTTTTAACTAAATGATACTGCAAGAAAGCTTGCTTAATCTTTTTGTTCGATATAGATATTCAATTATTAAAGAGATGATTTCCAAATTTTGATAAGATTTGATATCTAATCCACTGACGTCAAACTTGGATCTATTTCTAGCTTGCACCCACGTGTTTTTGCAATAGATATAATATTGCTGTTGGTATTTTCATAATGCCAACATTAAACTGAGATATTTATCCACATCAATAGCTTACTAAAATGAAACAAACTGATTAAAAGTTCAAGCGGCTGAAGAGTCTTTGAAATTTTTTGAAATCTGTTTTCCATCTTTTTAAAATGTATAATCTATTTACATGTACATTATAAAGGAGTTTAAAAAATGTCCCAAGTTTATTAATCAAATAATGTTTATATTGGAGATTTCTAAATGTGTTTTAACACTAAAACCATATTTAACACCAAAACCATATGTCACGGCCAATACGCGGTCTTTGACCTTGTACATAAGAAGGTCTTTTAGGCTTATGCATGAACTGAATGTAAACCACGGTTTTCATTGAAAAAACAGCGGTCAAGGTCAGAAAAACAGATGTTTGTCAGAATTCCCAAGTGTAGTTGGCGCTTAATCAAAGTTGGCAGCGCGAATGTGCTTGATTGCATACACGTGTATTTGATACGCGAGCAAACAGCTCAAGAGAGATAACTTCTGTATGGAGATATGGAGAATAATAAAGGTCTTGAAAATTATACAAACATTTATATTGTAAAAATGAAAAAAAAAACTATTATTAAAGACAATTTTTAGTATAGATCTATATATTGTAAGTATGTTTTCCATGTCCCTATGCTCATTTAGAAGAGTGTCCGTCGCCTGTCATTTTGGTAGTCTTTTATCTTCGCTAGCCGAGTGTTTTAGGTACATTTTGAGAGAGAGTGAAGAGTACCGTAGTTATAAAAACCAATGTTTAATATAATTATTTAATTTATCAAATTATGAAGTTAACAAAGCAAAACTTCAACCCGTTTTTGGTCTTGAATCTAAAATTTGTTCCGGGTTCTGTAGCAAGGATTTTTTAAAAATGTCTTTAATGATTAAGAGTGTCTATTTTTAGGTCACCTGAGTACTATAGCTATCCGTTTTCGTCCGTCGTCGTGCAACGTGCGTCGTCCGTCGTCCGTCGTGTGTTAACATTTGAACATTTTCAGCTTCTTCTCTGAAACCGCTGAACCAATTTCAATCAAATTTGGCATAAAGCATCTATGGGTGAAGGGGAACAAAAATTGTGAATTTCATGCCCCCTGCCCCCCTGGGGCCTGAGGGGTGGGGCCAAAATCACTAAAATTAATGCAATCTTTAAAAATCTTCTTCTTTACTCTTGAACATCAAGCAGTCAAACTGTTGGCATGATTGTAATCAGCATTGGGTCCTCTACCAAAATTGTGAATTTCATGGCCCTGGGGTCAGGGGTTCTAGTGCTAGGGCGGGGCTATATAGATTATGCAGTGAAAATGCATTATTTCTTTGAAAATCTTCTTTTCTACTCCTTGGCATTAGATAAACAAACCAAGTACATAGTTTTGTTGAATAAGGCAGCCTTTTCCAAAATTGTGAATTTCATGGACCTGGGGTCAGGGGTTCTTAGGTGCTAGGGTGGGGCAATATAGATTATATAGTGAAAATGCATTATTTCTTTGAAAATCTTCTTTTCTGCTTCTGGGTATTTAATAAACAAACCAAATACATAGTTATGTTGAATAATGCTGCCTCTTCCAAATTTGTGAATTTCATGGCCCCTGCCCCCCTGGGGCCTGAGGGGCGGGGCCAAAATCACTAAACTTAAATGCAATCTTTAAAATTCTTCTTCTTTACTCTTGAACATCAAGCAGTCAAACTGTTTGCATAATTGTAATCAGCATTGAGTCCTCTACTAAAATTATGAAATTCATGACCCCGGGGTCAGGGGTTCTTAGGTGCTAGGGCGGGGCTATATAGATTATATAGTGAATAAGTATTATTTCTTTGAAAATTTTCTTCTCTGCTCTTGGGTATTTAATAAACAAACCAAATACATAATTATGTTGAAAAATGCTGCCTCTTCCAAATTTGTGAATTTCATGGCCCCTGCCCCCCTGGGGCCTGAGGGGTGGGGCCAAAACCACTAAAATTAATACAATCTTTAAAAATCTTCCTTACTCCTGAACATCAAGCAATCAAACTGTTTGCATCATTGTAATCAGCATTGAGTCCTCTACCAAAATTGTGAAATTCATGGCCCTGGGGTCAGGGGTTCTAATAGGTGCTAGGGCGGGGCTATATAGATTATGTTGTGAAAAAGCATTATTTCTTTGAAAATCTTCTTCTCTGCTTTGGATATTTAATTCTGTATGAAAGTTGTTTCATGATACTCAGGTGACCTATAAGGCCCTTGGGCCTCTTGTTGTAATTTGTATGTAAAGTTGATTGATTTTTAATTCTCTAAACTATTCAAAAACAATGATTTTAAAATACATTTACTTGACATGATTTCGATGAAGTTGAATCATTATAACGGTATTACAGGTTACATGTATCTGTACAAATTTTCGCACCATTATAAGCAATTAATTTTTTTCTTATTCCAATTACTAGTATATATATACTATCATCTGCCCCCACCCTCAACCCCTGGATGTGGCTTCATTAAGAAAAAAACATTTTTAAAGTGAACTGTAGATCAGAAAAAAAAACCAATTCCTTTGATTGATATAAAAACAAATTTTAATGTAAAGTAGCAAGAAATATCTTTCCAGAAAACTTCAGACATTCCTGTTCATCTTGGTCATTTTTATTGTGGCATTTGACAAAGATTATATAAATTATTTTGCATTAAATTTCAGTTTGCATCATTTCGCCCGCGTGGTGCAGTGGTTAGCGGAGTAAGGAGTTCATCCTTACGTTGAGGTTTTCATCTGCGTTACGCAGAAACTGGTCCTTCGGATCTTTAAGACCTTTTGACCAATGTGCTGGGTTACTGCTCTAAAACCATACATGCAGAGAACAGGTCTAAATTCGCAACCCTCCACCGGCGAGAGTGGAAGCGATGAATGAAATAATTTCGAAAGTATTTTAAAGAATCAAACAAAATTGGTCGGTTTTAAAAGAATTTCAACTGCACAACACTACTGTAAATGACTCTTTATTCCTGAGAATTCATTTACGCGTAATTATATGCTCGCTAAAATTTCATTATTACGTATAATGAATTTTCTAAAGTTTCTAAAGAGCAATAAACATAATTCGTGAAAATATTGCCACGCTAATAAAGAGTGAATAATAGTCTAGCGAAAAAGATGTTGCGAAAATCTAGTGGTCTACAATATTGGTATGTCCATGATGATGACGTTTAGAGCCGCTATACGGTAAATCCAATTCATGGAAAGCTAAAATTGAACCCTTTTATTCTTCAAAAATATAATGCAAATTCAAACATAGCAAAACTGAGCTTTCACTAAACATGCTATTTTCTGCAAAACACTATGTGGAAGAATATGGTTCTACTTTACAATTTTTCCAGAAAATAACTGGATAAATATATATTAAATATTCCCGGGTTCAAGCAATGTACCTTATATTCTAAAAAAAATATACAACAGTCTGCATCTAGCATTTTGTTTAGTATGAAATCAAAAAATACAAAAATATAGAATAGGTGCTTATTTATAAGAAGAAATACAGCTTACTACAAGATGTAAACTTAAGGCTAATGACCCAATGGCAGCTTTGCGGGACCTTGGTAGAGGCTGTTTTCTATAACTTAACCTTTAAGGTGCTAATTTTTTTGTTCGTCCTGAACACGCTGTTCAAATAAACTTCATTCCCAGTAACAAGTCTACATATACAGTGTATATAATTATATTCCAACGTGTTTCTCAAAAATGTTTCAAGATGTCACTAAGGTATAAACTCGGAACCCCCAGTAAGATTTTCTAAATGAGATAAGAAATTGAAATCAATGACCATGGTAATTTCTTCTATGTAATTTTTGAAAACTGATTGTGAAATCATAAATAATGTCGGATAATTTTCATTTTGTGGATTGTATTGTCTTTATTACGGTAACACATTTTTCTTTTTTATGTCAAATTTAGTAGGAAAATCCTAAAATCCTAGATTTAAAAAAATCGGTAAAATATGTTGAATTATATTATCATAAACGGGTGGGCTCTATTCTCATATATTCTGAATAAACTAATAATAATTAAGGTTGGAGTAAAACATGCAAAAAAACTGTTATTGTTTTTGTTTTTAAAAATGGGTCCTTTCATATGACAACTACTAGTATTTATTATTCATCTATGTTTTTTCCCTAAACTTTTGTTTTTATCTTTCAAAAATATATTGAAAGATTTCTAAGGGATTTAACTTATCACCCCCACCCCCAACCCCCGATACGATTGGATATTAAAGGGAATCCATTTTGATCACAGTTTTAGGCGAAGCATTCAAAGACGTGTTACTATTTTTAGATTCTGAAAAGCATATTGACTTGGTGTTTCTAAAAATGAAAAACTGTTATTTAATAACAAAGTGCTGATAGACTTCACAATACTCATAGATAATAAAGCTTGATGTTTCTTAAAAATTTAAATATTCAAATAATTTTCATAATCATTATCTTCTGTAATAATTAGTTGAATGAAATGTTCAAAGTTTTGGTTAAAAATCTTCTTTACAATAAAATATATTATAAATGATTTTCATAAATTATAATGAAACAAATATATTCTTTGAAATTATTACATCCCCCAAATTACTCTATCAATAAAAAGAAAACACACTTATGATAAACAGATTCTTCTGAGTTAAACAAGAAGACGGGGAAATCTTATGACTTGTTCACATTATTTTTGTTAATAGCCCTTTCATGAGGTCGATCCGTAGATATATCGGCTTCACAGAAAAGCATATCGACATCGCCCTTCGTGTTCTGTCTATAGATATACTTCTCTGTGAGGTCGATATATCTATGGATCCACCTCTTGAAAAGACTAAATTTTATATAATAATCGACGAATTAATAAAAATTAAGTTTGATATAAGATAAAAAGCTTACTTATACAATTCCAACAAGTATTTACTATCCCCGTTTAATATTAAGCCTTTACGAATAAGATAGTGTGACACCGCCAGAAAAATGATTATTATAATGTACAGTATTTGTCGGGTATGAGCATTAAATCATGTTACGTTAGTCATATGTATGTAACCATGGCCACTTGTTTACCGATTCCTGGTGATAAATCCCAAAACTATCCGAGTTTTCAGAAAATAGCAATGCTCTAACGCATGTACATTGACATACCACGGAAGATGATGAACGTCTACATGTACCGCTTCTGACTGAAGCCTGTTCGGTAATCATTTACCCCACGTAAACAGATGATATGCAACTTCGTAGAGTGCATGTTTGAATTAAAGAAATGTAAACGAAGAGACCAAAAAACTTCAACGAACCAACGAGGAAATAAAAGTCTGTTTACAAAATATCTGAAGTAACAAAAGTAATTTTTTAAGTAGGTTTGTAAGAGAATCGACGTGTTTTCATAATGAATCAAATAAGTAAACAAAGGATGAAATAGCATTGCTGCTGATCATACGATAAGTGATTTTCTCGGGAGGGGGTAAATTACATAACGCTAGTAGACCAAGCAGAAACATATGTACGGCAGAATTTATTATTTAAAAATGATAAATTATCATATTCAGTGAGGCTGAAAAAAACCCCCAAAGTTAACAGAAGTTCATTTTCCGTAGAATCTAATCAGAAATTTCTCTTTTCTGTCGGCATTTTACCATCTGCAAGTGAAAGCAAAACAAAAATATACCTGGTTCAAGAACCCCACGTGACGTACTTAGATCTTCTGCCAGAATCTGGCTCCGTTACTAGGGAGCTAGGTAGATATCATGTCCCGCGGAATTAATCCCGACATCTTCATCCCTCGCTGAATTTCCCCCGACAACAGATATTATCCACTTTCAGTGCAATCTCCCAACTTATCTTTGTGAGTTTTTGAGGACTATATATTTCTCCATTGTAGCCGTCGTATGACCGGGGATATGGCAGTGTGTCTAGCGGCAGAAGTCATGGATCAGTAAGTTCCTAAACTAATCATTTCTCCTCATTTATTAATTTTAATAGCCTTTCATTTCTCTCAATTTGATCACCCTGAAATATAAAGCTTAAATATTATGGAATATAATGTATCTGGTACAGTATGTTTGAATCTTGTAGGTTTTATTGTTTTTAAAAAAAACGTAGTCCGAAATACTAGTATCTGACGTTTTCCGGGCTTCTATTTTGATATTTATGCCAGTCTGGTGCGGTATGGTCGAAGTTTCGTATGTTTTATTGTTTAAAAAAAAACGTAGTCTGAAATACTAGTATGTGACGTTTTCCGGGCTTCTATTTTGATATTTACAGTTTTCCTGTCAAGTGAAATATCAAAGCCTGAAAAAACCTGGAAAACGTCAGATAGTTCGGACTAGAAAACATGTTACCCATCTTGTTAACAAAAATCGTGGTTACGTAACTTCAAATTTCAAATTTGTCTTTGAATGATGCCTGGTGATGCGATTTGGCACAATCAAGTGAATTAAGAGAGATTGTTTCCCCTCGTTTAATAAAGAAAGACTTTCAAATAAAAAATTACAACAAAAGCGGTGAGAAATACAACCGAACATTTGAAGTATATTTAGTTATTCGTAATTAGACACAAAGAAAGTCCCTTTTCCGCAATCCTATTTTATTTTGTTGTAATTATTCTGTCTGTAAGATGGAAATGGATATTGCAGAATATATATATTTCTACACAATTCACCTATTCTGAGTGCAAGAGAAGTATCACTGTTAACGCTATGTCTGAGATGAAACAGTCAATTTTTGATGGCACGTGTTATCCATTTCTACTAGGGTTTATGCCAAATCTTCAAACACATTTGATTACTTTCTCGGAATTATCTGATACTTCCAGAGTTCAGGATGATATGACGATGACAAAACAGAATGATCTCAATCAAACGACCCTCAAAACATATGCATTTTTTGGTTTGAAATTTTTCACTCCATTAAAGTTTCATTTCATAAAAATCAATATAATTTTAACTATCTAAGTTTTTCCGACTAAATATAAAACCTGTTATAACCTTTTGGTTTGGTTTTATTCTGCATTGTGCATTTTGGATCTTTGTCAATTGGTAGACTATAATCAACCCTGAACTGATAAGCTCAACAGGTATGTGGCAGCAATGGCTATGGTCCGTGTTATTCTTAATTGATGCCGCCTTATTTACGTTCCAAGGCAATATCCTTGATCACCTGCTTTTGATGAATACCATTAAACGGCCACATGACGAAAGACAGGTCCCGCGTTCTATAAAGGCAGCATCTTCACAATATTACCTTGCACCAAGACGCGCCTAGTCTATTCTCTGAAAAATGTTTCACGAAATTCCAATCATCTTGTCAAACCAAATTACACACACATGTGCTTCCAATTCATTTAAACAGTTATTTACTTTGCATGTTTACATTTGCATTCTTCACTCTGTGTTTTACAAAACCAGATTTTCTGCAAAAGTTCTAGGATTCAGACGCATCTTTTCTGTTTGGATCAAGTTTATTTTTGGAGAGTTTCTTTTTCGGGTAGGGTTTATTTATAGATTTTATGATCATTTTAAACAAATATTTACTTTTTTTTGTACATTTAGTTTCTTAGTCCCACAAACTTCAATGTGATTCTTCACATTAATCTTGATTGAACATTTTTATTCAAAGATTTAATTCTGTAGAAATTTTGAAAACGCTGACAAGGGATAAATTTGTTCAGATGGTTTGAATTTATACTTTACTGTTAAAAGATCATTTGACAAATATGTAAATGGCAAACGGTCGTTTTCTTGCAGTAATTATGCAAACTGACTTTGCCGCACTATTTGATCGAAAAAACAATTAATTTTAACCCATGGAAAAAGTTTTTTTTTTAAATCTGAAGAATACACAAAACTTTACTATCAATCTTTATAAATGGAGACACCATCGTTTCCGAAATTAATTACTTCTGGGTTTTGAAACGCATGGACATTCATGACTGCACAACAAACTACATGAGACTATGAAAAAAAGTTGGCTCTATCAGAGAGCTTCCCCCGAAATCAGTTCGGTAAGCTCGATGATATACTTTTATCTATATTTCAAATCGCCTTGTCGTGTAGTCGGATTGATTTCGATACAGAGCTAATGGGGCCCTGTTACATTATGGAGGGTGTAGCCCGCAGTTTCTCTGATAACAAGATTCCCATACTCAATCTGATGACAAGATAAACTCACTGAAGTTAGCGGTGATTTATCTTTCGCTTTTACACGTTATATTTCCAGACAAAACATGCTTCGTTCGACTTTCTAAGTAACTAAATTTTAGAATTCAAAGAAATCTTTAAAGATTTTAAGTACATGGCATAAGAACCGGATAAGGGCTATCTCTCTCCCCATAATTTATCCGACATGTAGTATGCTGTAAATAACAAAGCTCCTTTTTGAATGTGTCCCATCTGAAAAATTATTTCTGGTGACACCCCGTCCTCATTTTCTAAAGTTGTTTGCATGTCAAAGATTTTGCTTGGTTGTGCCCATCAAAACTAAAAATTGTTTGGTCGTAATTTGCTTTAAGTAAATACATGTATCTGCCCTATACAAAGATGTATTTACAGGATTGATTTGTCTGTCAAAAAAAGAGCAAAGAGTAATAGGAGTCACCTTTTTTTTAATATTCTGCAGTATGTCTTTTTGTTATCTTCAAATTTATTTCATATAATTTAAAGTCGTGATATATCAAAGCAATTTTATTATCTTCTACAGCTTCATGTACATGTACATTACACCATCGTTTTCGAAATTGATAACCTCTGAGTAGGAGACACTTCGGTAGAAATTTTACCAAAACCAAAAAAGTGAATTTGCCAGTAAAAAAAGTTATACGATATTGTTTCGCCCCATCTGTGCTCCCTTCCGGTCATAAGTCTTGTTGTTGGCAGGGAAGACGCGTTCGTCATCTGGAAAAACGCGTGATCTTACTTCTTGTAGATCACTCATGTTTTCCTGCAACCATCAATAAAATAGAATGGTTTACAATCTGCGAGTAAAACATCGTGCTTACAGATAATTAAAATAGAAAGTGAACCAAGATGATATACATGCAGTTTCAACCTCCCATTCTAAATTATCACTAACGTGTTTTTAATTTGATTTTTTAAGACAAGATAACATGGGATGCCTTTCAGATGATTGTTCAATTAATATAATCTAGGTTAACTAAATCTAAGTATCTTAATCAAAGACAAACACCGCAATCTCCTCGAAGACTGTTGTAGAGGTAATGTAATTATAATTAACCACTACTTCAATAGTATTTCATTACTTTTCAAAGTTAACATTGATTAAACTTGAGTATTGAATTCTTAGTCCCAAAGTCTAACTAATGATACTTGCATCGAAGATAAGTAAAACAGTCGATTTATCATTATTTTAGTCCTCTTCATATTAAAGATTTTCAACGATACAAAATGAAAACGTTAAGGATCACCCTACTTCACCACGAATATTAGTCGAACACTCTATAGTTCCTTCTTTTTGGAATCAGTTACTGCCAAATTTCTGACTTTTTCATGTATGAAGATTTATCCCAATTTTAGTCTCAATTTTCCCTGACACAGACAATAAAAAAAACTTTCATCAAACGGTCGTTATTTGAGCAATAAGAGTTATGGTTCGAAAAAGTTAAAACACTTCCTTTATTGATTAAAGTATTGAAGGTTTTCTCTGGATTGCTCTATCCGATAATGAGAAAGCAGTTGCAATGGATTGCCAAGGTTCGAACAAGGTTCCGGTCAGTTCAGAGAACTAAAAGCACAGAAAAACATCCATCATTACATGAAAATAAGCGTAAGAAGCAAAGCATACAAATGTAGCGAAAACAACTATTTATAATACATGCATGTTTTCACTCGTTGGCATCGTTACATCAATCAATGTAACGTCTTTTAGATGAACCCTTTAATGCATATGTTTAATTCTCTTTTCAGTCTTACGATAACATGGGAACAAGTAAAGGATATGGTTCACCTAGCAAATTCGGAACAGGGAGTAGCAACTATCTAAGTCCATCATACGGGTCTTCATCCAAAAATTACTCTTCACCCAGTTACCAGCCATCCAATCGTTATTCATACAGTGGATCTAGTCCATACAACAGCAGCAGCAACAGATATTCATCATACGGCGGAGGAGGCGGGCTATACAGCAGCCCCGTCCAGGAGCGGATCCAACGGTTCTCAACTGGAGAAAACCGCTCTTCGAGACAGGACATGTATTCACCACTTAACAGCAACCGTGCCCCTTCGGTTGGAAGGGACAATTCATACGGATATGATAAGCATTCCACAAGAAGTGCAAACTCTGACCCATACAGCAATAGGTCTGGCTATCTCTCTGACTATGGAGGAAGCACAAGATCATTCGGATCATATGATAATTCTTCACTTCGCTCAGGACGAAGTTATGGAGGGGCCAGTAGAGAAAGTTCCCCTGTAAGTAACAGGTCGTCAAGGTACGAGTATAGTGGAAGTTCACCTTCATACTCCACATACACCTCTGAAGCTTCACCACCAGTTTCACGAAAATACGAAAGACAACAAGCAAGAGCATCTGAGGCAGACCACGATCCGTATGGTCGTCGGCGATCTCGTGATTATGGTAGCATCCCACCTCCTCGAAAAGAGTTAGTAACCTCTGAAAGTGATACAGATGACAGTGCTCCAGAAGCTGAGAAAGATGGATTCAAAGGACGATATCTTATCTCTCGGGGAACTTCTCCACCTCCAGAAGGAGGAACGCGTCGCGATATAAAACAATACAGGCGTGGAAAATCAAACAGTATAGCAAAGACAAAAAGATTACGTCCTCAAAGTCGTGAACTCCGACGAGATGGTCGGTTTCGCGGTCGAACATCAACAAACGTTGTTGACTGTGCAACACAAACTCTTGAGCCACCGTCTCCCAGACGGGGAAGACGTGGTTCTGCCGGTAGTAATGCAGGCAGTGCCGGAGTGGACATGCGTGAAAAGGCAGCGTTAGCAGCTTTAGCCATGATGGAAGATGGAGGGGGTGGAAATGGAGCTGGAGAAGCATTTTACAAGTACAGAGACAAATTTTCGAATCCCATGTCACCTGGTTATAACGATGACGGCAACAAACCAAATAGATATTCTTATCGTGATAAAGAAGCAACTGTGGCCGATGTGCCAGGAGAGAGATCGTGGAGAAAAGCAGTGTATGGCGATGTAGAGACACCGAAATCTGTTGCAGATTCTGAAGACGAAGCTCCTGTTCCAAGAAGAAGGGTCTGGAATCTCTGTTTACATCCCTTTGTCTAAATCGGGGACTGACTGGTTCTTCTGTATTTACCTCATTTGGTGACTTAGGAGTGCTTGTTCTAGGCGCTCTTCTTCTTGGAACAGGAGCTTCGTCTTCAGAATCTGCAACAGATTTCGGTGTCTCTACATCGCCATACACTGCTTTTCTCCACGATCTCTCTCCTGGCACATCGGCCACAGTTGCTTCTTTATCACGATAAGAATATCTATTTGGTTTGTTGCCGTCATCGTTATAACCAGGTGACATGGGATTCGAAAATTTGTCTCTGTACTTGTAAAATGCTTCTCCAGCTCCATTTCCACCCCCTCCATCTTCCATCATGGCTAAAGCTGCTAACGCTGCCTTTTCACGCATGTCCACTCCGGCACTGCCTGCATTACTACCGGCAGAACCACGTCTTCCCCGTCTGGGAGACGGTGGCTCAAGAGTTTGTGTTGCACAGTCAACAACGTTTGTTGATGTTCGACCGCGAAACCGACCATCTCGTCGGAGTTCACGACTTTGAGGACGTAATCTTTTTGTCTTTGCTATACTGTTTGATTTTCCACGCCTGTATTGTTTTATATCGCGACGCGTTCCTCCTTCTGGAGGTGGAGAAGTTCCCCGAGAGATAAGATATCGTCCTTTGAATCCATCTTTCTCAGCTTCTGGAGCACTGTCATCTGTATCACTTTCAGAGGTTACTAACTCTTTTCGAGGAGGTGGGATGCTACCATAATCACGAGATCGCCGACGACCATACGGATCGTGGTCTGCCTCAGATGCTCTTGCTTGTTGTCTTTCGTATTTTCGTGAAACTGGTGGTGAAGCTTCAGAGGTGTATGTGGAGTATGAAGGTGAACTTCCACTATACTCGTACCTTGACGACCTGTTACTTACAGGGGAACTTTCTCTACTGGCCCCTCCATAACTTCGTCCTGAGCGAAGTGAAGAATTATCATATGATCCGAATGATCTTGTGCTTCCTCCATAGTCAGAGAGATAGCCAGACCTATTGCTGTATGGGTCAGAGTTTGCACTTCTTGTGGAATGCTTATCATATCCGTATGAATTGTCCCTTCCAACCGAAGGGGCACGGTTGCTGTTAAGTGGTGAATACATGTCCTGTCTCGAAGAGCGGTTTTCTCCAGTTGAGAACCGTTGGATCCGCTCCTGGACGGGGCTGCTGTATAGCCCGCCTCCTCCGCCGTATGATGAATATCTGTTGCTGCTGCTGTTGTATGGACTAGATCCACTGTATGAATAACGATTGGATGGCTGGTAACTGGGTGAAGAGTAATTTTTGGATGAAGACCCGTATGATGGACTTAGATAGTTGCTACTCCCTGTTCCGAATTTGCTAGGTGAACCATATCCTTTACTTGTTCCCATGTTATCGTAAGACTGAAAAGAGAATTAAACATATGCATTAAAGGGTTCATCTAAAAGACGTTACATTGATTGATGTAACGATGCCAACGAGTGAAAACATGCATGTATTATAAATAGTTGTTTTCGCTACATTTGTATGCTTTGCTTCTTACGCTTATTTTCATGTAATGATGGATGTTTTTCTGTGCTTTTAGTTCTCTGAACTGACCGGAACCTTGTTCGAACCTTGGCAATCCATTGCAACTGCTTTCTCATTATCGGATAGAGCAATCCAGAGAAAACCTTCAATACTTTAATCAATAAAGGAAGTGTTTTAACTTTTTCGAACCATAACTCTTATTGCTCAAATAACGACCGTTTGATGAAAGTTTTTTTTATTGTCTGTGTCAGGGAAAATTGAGACTAAAATTGGGATAAATCTTCATACATGAAAAAGTCAGAAATTTGGCAGTAACTGATTCCAAAAAGAAGGAACTATAGAGTGTTCGACTAATATTCGTGGTGAAGTAGGGTGATCCTTAACGTTTTCATTTTGTATCGTTGAAAATCTTTAATATGAAGAGGACTAAAATAATGATAAATCGACTGTTTTACTTATCTTCGATGCAAGTATCATTAGTTAGACTTTGGGACTAAGAATTCAATACTCAAGTTTAATCAATGTTAACTTTGAAAAGTAATGAAATACTATTGAAGTAGTGGTTAATTATAATTACATTACCTCTACAACAGTCTTCGAGGAGATTGCGGTGTTTGTCTTTGATTAAGATACTTAGATTTAGTTAACCTAGATTATATTAATTGAACAATCATCTGAAAGGCATCCCATGTTATCTTGTCTTAAAAAATCAAATTAAAAACACGTTAGTGATAATTTAGAATGGGAGGTTGAAACTGCATGTATGTCATCTTGGTTCACTTTCTATTTTAATTATCTGTAAGCACGATGTTTTACTCGCAGATTGTAAACCATTCTATTTTATTGATGGTTGCAGGAAAACATGAGTGATCTACAAGAAGTAAGATCACGCGTTTTTCCAGATGACGAACGCGTCTTCCCTGCCAACAACAAGACTTATGACCGGAAGGGAGCACAGATGGGGCGAAACAATATCGTATAACTTTTTTTACTGGCAAATTCACTTTTTTGGTTTTGGTAAAATTTCTACCGAAGTGTCTCCTACTCAGAGGTTATCAATTTCGAAAACGATGGTGTAATGTACATGTACATGAAGCTGTAGAAGATAATAAAATTGCTTTGATATATCACGACTTTAAATTATATGAAATAAATTTGAAGATAACAAAAAGACATACTGCAGAATATTAAAAAAAGGTGACTCCTATTACTCTTTGCTCTTTTTTTGACAGACAAATCAATCCTGTAAATACATCTTTGTATAGGGCAGATACATGTATTTACTTAAAGCAAATTACGACCAAACAATTTTTAGTTTTGATGGGCACAACCAAGCAAAATCTTTGACATGCAAACAACTTTAGAAAATGAGGACGGGGTGTCATCAGAAATAATTTTTCAGATGGGACACATTCAAAAAGGAGCTTTGTTATTTACAGCATACTACATGTCGGATAAATTATGGGGAGAGAGATAGCCCTTATTCGGTTCTTATGCCATGTACTTAAAAACTTTAAAGATTTCTTTGAATTCTAAAATTTAGTTACTTAGAAAGTCGAACGAAGCATGTTTTGTCTGGAAATATAACGTGTAAAAGCGAAAGATAAATCACCGCTAACTTCAGTGAGTTTATCTTGTCATCAGATTGAGTATGGGAATCTTGTTATCAGAGAAACTGCGGGCTACACCCTCCATAATGTAACAGGGCCCCATTAGCTCTGTATCGAAATCAATCCGACTACACGACAAGGCGATTTGAAATATAGATAAAAGTATATCATCGAGCTTACCGAACTGATTTCGGGGGAAACTCTCTGATAGAGCCAACTTTTTTTCATAGTCTCATGTAGTTTGTTGTGCAGTCATGAATGTCCATGCGTTTCAAAACCCAGAAGTAATTAATTTCGGAAACGATGGTGTCTCCATTTATAAAGATTGATAGTAAAGTTTTGTGTATTCTTCAGATTTAAAAAAAAAAACTTTTTCCATGGGTTAAAATTAATTGTTTTTTCGATCAAATAGTGCGGCAAAGTCAGTTTGCATAATTACTGCAAGAAAACGACCGATTGCCATTTACATATTTGTCAAATGATCTTTTAACAGTAAAGTATAAATTCAAAACCATCTGAACAAATTTATCCCTTGTCAGCGTTTTCAAAATTTCTACAGAATTAAATCTTTCAATAAAAATGTTCAATCAAGATTAATGTGAAGAATCACATTGAAGTTTGTGGGACTGTAAATAAGAAACTAAATGTACAAAAAAAAGTGAATATTTGTTTAAAATGATCATAAAATCTATAAATAAACCCTACCCGAAAAAGAAACTCTCCAAAAATAAACTTGATCCAAACAGAAAAGATGCGTCTGAATCCTAGAACTTTTGCAGAAAATATGGTTTTGTAAAACACAGAGTGAAGAATGCAAATGTAAACATGCAAAGTACGTTAACGTAGGTAAATAACTGTTTAAATGAATTGGAAGCACATGTGTGTGTAATTTGGTTTGACAAGATGATTGGAATTTCGTGAAACATTCTTTAGAGAATAGACTAGGCGCGTCTTGGTGCAAGGTAATATTGTGAAGATGCTGCCTCTATAGAACGCGGGACCTGTCTTTCGTCATGTGGCCGTTTGATGGTATTCATCAAAAGCAGGTGATCAAGGATATTGCCTTGGAACGTACAATTAAGAATAACACGGACCATAACCATTGCTGCCACATACCTGTTGAGCTTATCAGTTCAGGGTTGGTTATAGTCTACCATTTGACAAAGATCCAAAATGCACAATGCAGAATAAAACCAAACCAAAAGGTTATAACAGGTTTTATATTTAGCCGGAAAAACTTAGATAGTTAAAATTATATTGATTTTTATGAAATGAAACTTTAATGGAGTGAAAAATTTCAAACCAAAACATGTATATGTTTTGAGGGTCGTTTGATTGAGATCATTCTGTTTTGTCATCTTCATACCATCCTGAACTCTGGAAGTATCAGATAATTCCGAGAAAGTAATCAAAAGTGTTTGAAGATTTGGCATAAACCCTAGTAGAAATGGATAACACGTGCCATCAAAAATTGACTGTTTCATCTCAGACATAGCGTTAACAGTGATACTTCTCTTGCACTCGGAATAGGTGAATTGTGTAGAAATATATATATTCTGCAATATCCATTTCCCTCTAACAGACAGAATAATTACAACAAAATAAAATAGGATTGAGGAAAAGGGACTTTTTTTGTGTCTAATTACGAATAACTAAATATACTTCAAATGTTCGGTTGTATTTCTCACCGCTTTTGTTGTAATTTTTTATTTGAAAGTCTTTCTTTATTAAACGAGGGGAAACAATCTCTCTTAATTCACTTGATTGTGCCAAATCGCATCACCAGGCATCATTCAAAGACAAATTTGAAATTTGAAGTTACGTAACCACGATTTTTGTTAACAAGATGGGTAACATGTTTTCTAGTCCGAACTATCTGACGTTTTCCAGGTTTTTTAAGGCTTTGATATTTCACTTGACAGGAAAACTGTAAATATCAAAATAGAAGCCCGGAAAACGTCGGATACTAGTATTTCAGACTACGTTTTTTTTAAACAATAAAACATACAAATCTTCGACCATACCGTACCAGACTGGCATAAATATCAAAATAGAAGCCCGGAAAACGTCAGATACTAGTATTTCGGACTACGTTTTTTTTTTAAAACAATAAAACCTACAAGATTCAAACATACCGTACCAGATACATTATATTCCATAATATTTAAGCTTTATGTTTCAGGGTGATCAAATTGTGAGAAATGAAAGGCTATTAAAATTGATAAATGAGGAGAAATGATTAGTTTAGGAACTTACTGATCCATGACTTCTGCCGCTAGACACACTGCCATATCCCCGGTCATACGACGGCTACAATGGAGAGAAAAAGATAGTCCTCAAAAACTCACAAAGATAAGTTGGGGAGATTGCACTGAAAGTGGGTAATATCTGTTGTCGGGGGAAATTCAGCGAGGGATGAAGATGTCGGGATTAATTCCGCGGGACATGATATCTACCTAGCTCCCTAGTAACGGAGCCAGATTCTGGCAGAAGATCTAAGTACGTCACGTGGGGTTCTTGAACCAGGTATATTTTTGTTTTGCTTTCACTTGCAGATGGTAAAAATGCCGACAGAAAAGAGAAATTTCTGATTAGATTCTACGGAAAATGAACTTCTGTTAACTTTGGGTTTTTTTCAGCCTCACTGAATATGATAGTTTATCATTTTTTAAATAATAAATTCTGCCGTACATATGTTTCTGTTTGGTCTGCTAGCGTTATGTAATTTACCCCCTCCCGAGAAAATCACTTATCGTATGATCAGCAGCAATGCTATTTCATCCTTTGTTTACTTATTTGATTCATTATGAAAACACGTTGATTCTCTTACAAACCTACTTAAAAAATTACTTTTGTTACTTCAGATATTTTGTAAACAGACTTTTATTTCTTCATCGGTTCGTTGAAGTTTTTTGGTCTCGTCGTTTACATTTCTTTAATTAAAACATGCACTCTACGAAGTTGCATATCATCTGTTTACGTGGGGTAAATGATTACCGAACAGGCTTCAGTCAGAAGCGGTACATGTAGACGTTCATCATCTTCCGTGGTATGTCAATGTACATGCGTTAGAGCATTGCTATTTTCTGAAAATTCGGATAATTTTGGGGTTTATCACCAGGAATCGGTAAACAAGTGGCCATGGTTACATACATATGACTAACGTAACATGATTTAATGCTCATACCCGACGGTTTATTCCCCGAATGGCTACTGGAATAAAACAACAAGCAATTATCACACTCAATTAAGGGGCCCTCTAAGGGGTACAGGTAGACTTACCTGTATGAATAATCTACCAGAATTGAAACAAAATAAAATGGAAATTTATTTCATTTTTTTTTTTAAATTTGAGCACTATTTTTTGTTAAAATATTTTTTAAATAAATAATTTTACAAGCACAAAACATGTTAAAAACTATAAATGATCTTGAAGTTCTATTGATTAGCAGCACTGATTTTCACATTATATATGAGATAACACATTTTCACTTTCATAAATACATATTTACAATTTATTTAGTCCATTTCCATATATTTCTTTGCAACTAAAGGATTGCTATGCAAGGTGAAGAAGTTCATAAACTTCATCTGTATTTTATGATGATTTAATAGAATGTTTTGATAATTAAAAATGAAAAATAAATAAAATAAATTAAAAGAAACTTTATAAATACACTTTATTTATCCTCGTACATTTATATCTATATTATTTTAAGAAGAAAAAAAACCCACTTGTGTTAATTTATCTAAAAGAGTTTATCTACTTATATTTATTTATATTTTTATTCAGTATATTTTGGAAAATAGAAAACCCTCTGAATTAAAATAGAATTGAATGAGTATATCTGATTTATAAAATATTGCTTATCCAGGTAAACACAGGTAAGTCTACCTGTACCCCTAAGAGGGCCCCTTAATTGAGTGTGATAATTACTTGTTGTTTTATTCCAGTAGCCATTCGGGGAACACACCTACCCGACAAATGTACATTGATTATAATAATTATTTATCTGGCGGTGTCACACTTTCTTTTTAGTTAAGGCTTAATTAATATAAACGGGGATAATAAATACTAGTTGGTATAGTATAAGTAAGCTTTTTATCTTATATCTAACTTAATTTTTATTAATTCGTCGATTATTATATAAAATTTAGTCTTTTAAAGAGGTGGATCCATATATATATCGACCTCACAGAAAAGCATATCTATATAGACAGAACACGAAGGGCGATGTCGATATGCTTTACTGTGAAGCCGATATATCGACGGATCGACCTCATGAAAGGGCTACATTTATTTTATCATTTTTAAAAGAAATTATTAACAAAAATTATATGATCAAGTCATAAGATTTATCCGTCATCTTGTTTAACTTAGAAAAAAATGTTTATTATAAGTGTGTTTTCTTTTTATTGATAGAGTAATTTTGGGGATGTAATAATTTCAAAGAATATATTTGTTTTATTACAATCTATGAAAATAATTTATAATACATTTTATTGTAAAGTAGATTTTAAGCCAAAACTTTAAACATTTCATTCAACTGATCATTACAGAAGATACATAATGAAAATTATTTGAATATTTAAATTTTTCGGAAACATCAAGCTTTACTATCTATGAGTATTGTGAAGTCTATCAGCACTTTGTTATTTAATAACAGATTTTCATTTTTAAAAACATCAAGTCAATATGCTTTTCAGAATCTAAAAATAGTAACACAAGTCTATATGCTGCTATATATAATATTGGATGATTAAACTTAACATCCTTGAATGCTTCGCCTAAAACTGTGATCAAAATGGATTCCCTATAATATCCAATCGTATCGGAGGCGGGGGGTGGGGGGAGGGATAAGTTAAATCCCTTAGAAATCATTCAATATTTTTTTGAAAGATAAAAACAAAAGTTCAGGGGGAAAACATAGATGAAAAATAAATATTAAATACTAGTAGTGATCATATGAAAGGAACCAATTTTTAAAACAATAACAATAATAGTTTTTTGCATTTTTTACTCCGACCTTAATTATTATTAGTTTATTCAGAATATATGACTTGGAGAATAGAGCCCATCAGTTGATGATACCCTAGGTAATATAATTTAACATATTTTACCGATTTTTTTAAATCTAGGATTTTCCTACTAAATTTGACATAAAAAAGAAAAATGTGTTACCGTAATAAAGACAATACAATCCACAAAATGAAAATTATCCGACATTATCTATGATTTCACAATAAGTTTTCAAAAATTACATAGAAGTAATTACCATGGTCATTGATTTCAATTTCTTATCTCATTTAGAAAATCTTACTGGGGGTTCCGAGTTTATACCTTAGTGACATCTTGAAACATTTTTGAGAAACACGTTGGAATATAATTATATACACTGTATATGTAGACTTGTTACTGGGAATGAAGTTTATTTGAACAGCGTGTTCAGGACGAACAAAAAAATTAGCACATTAAAGGTTAAGTTATAGAAAACAGCCTCTACCAAGGTCCCGCAAAGCTGCCATTGGGTCATTAGCCTTAAGTTTACATCTTGTAGTAAGCTGTATTTCTTCTTATAAATAAGCACCTATTATATATTTATGTATTTTTTGATTTCATACTAAACAAAATGCTAGTTGCAGACTGTTGTATTTTTTTTTTTTTTAGAATATAAGGTACATTGCTTGAACCCGGGAAATATTTAATATATATTTATCCAGTTATTTTTCTTGAAAAATTGTAAAGTAGAACCATATTCTTCCACATGGTGTTTTGCAGAAAATAGCATGTTTAGTGAAAGCTCAGTTTTGCTATGTTTGAATTTGCATTAGATTTTTGAAGAATAAAAGAGTTCAATTTTAGCTTTCCATGAATTGGATTTACCGTATAGCGGCGCTAAACGTCATCATCATGGACATACCAATATTGTAGATCACTAGATTTTCGCAACATCTTTTTCGCTAGACTATTATTCACTCTTTATTAGCGTGACAATATTTTCACGAATTATGTTTATTGCTCTATTTAAACTTTAGAAAATTCAATATACGTAATAATGAAATTTTAGCGAGCACACTGTCTCGCATATAATTACGCGTGAATGAATTCTCGGGAATAAAGAGTCATTTACAGTAGTGTTGTGCATTTGAAATTCTTTTAAAACCGACCAATTCTGTTTGATTCTTTAAAATACTTTCGAAATTATTTCATTCATCGCTTCCACTCTCGCCGGTGGAGGGTTGCGAATTTAGACCTGTTCTCTGCATGTATGGTTTTAGAGCAGTAACCCAGCACATTGGTCAAAAGGTCTTAAAGATCCGAAGGACCAGTTTCTGCGTAACGCAGATGAAAACCTCAACGTAAGGATGAACTCCTTACTCCGCTAACCACTGCACCACGCGGGCGAAATGATGCAAACTGAAATTTAATGCAAAATAATTTATATAATCTTTGTCAAATGCCACAATAAAAATGACCAAGATGAACAGGAATGTCTGAAGTTTTCTGGAAAGATATTTCTTGCTACTTTACCTTAAAATTTGTTTTTATATCAATCAAAGGAATTGTTTTTTTTTCTGATCTACAATTCACTTTAAAAATGTTTTTTTTTCTTAATGAAGCCACAGCCAGGGGTTGAGGGTGGGAGCAGATGATAGTATATATTCTAGTAATTGGAATAAGAAAAAAATGAATTGCTTATAATGGAGCGAAAATTTGTACAGATAACCTGTAATACCGTTATAATGATTCAACTTCATCGAAATCATGTCAAGTAAATGTATTTTAAAATCATTGTTTTTGAATAGTTTAGAGAATTAAAAATTAATCAACTTTACATACAAATTACAACAAGAGGCCCAAGGGCCTTATAGGTCACCTGAGTATCATGAAACAACTTTCATACAGAATTAAATACCCAGAGCAGAGAAGAAGATTTTCAAAGAAATAATGCTTTTTCACTACATAATCTATATAGCCCCGCCCTAGCACCCATTAGAACACCTGAACCCAGGGCCATGAATTTCACAATTTTGGTAGAGGACTCAATGCTGATTACAATGATGCAAACAGTTTGATTGCTTGATGTTCAGGAGTAAAGAAGAAGATTTTTAAAGATTGTATTAATTTTAGTGGTTTTGGCCCCACCCCTCAGGCCCCAGGGGGGCAGGGGCCATGAAATTCACAAATTTGGAAGAGGCAGCATTTTTCAACATAATTATGTATTTGGTTTGTTTTTTAAATACCCAGGAGCAGAGAAGAAAATTTTCAAAGAAATAATGCTTATTCACTATATAATCTATATAGCCCCGCCCTAGCACCTAAGAACCCCTGACCCCGGGGTTATGAATTTCATAATTTTAGTAGAGGACTCAATGCTGATTACAATTATGCAAACAGTTTGACTGCTTGATGTTCAAGAGTAAAGAAGAAGATTTTTAAAGATTGCATTTAAGTTTAGTGATTTTGGCCCCGCCCCTCAGGCCCCAGGGGGGCAGGGGCCATGAAATTCACAAATTTGGAAGAGGCAGCATTATTCAACATAATGATAACTATGTATTTGGTTTGTTTATCAAATACCCAGAAGCAGAAAAAGAAGATTTTCGAAGAAATAATGCATTTTCACTATATAATCTATATTGCCCCATCCTAGCACCTAAGAACCCCTGACCCCAGGGCCATGAAATTCACAATTTTGGAAAAGGCTGCCTTATTCAACAAAACTATGTACTTGGTTTGTTTATCCAATGCCCAGGAGTAGAGAAGAAGATTTTCAAAGAAATAATGCATTTTCACTACATAATCTATATAGCCCCGCCCTAGCACTAGAACCCCTGACCCCAGGGCCATGAATTTCACAATTTTGGTAGAGGACCCAATGCTGATTACAATCATGCCAACAGTTTGACTGCTTGATGTTCAAGAGTAAAGAAGAAGATTTTTAAAGATTGCATTAATTTTAGTGATTTTGGCCCCCCCCCCCCCTCAGGCCCCAGGGGGGCAGGGGGCATGAAATTCACAATTTTTGTTCCCCTTCACCCATAGATGCTTTATGCCAAATTTGATTGAAATTGGTTCAGCGGTTGCAGAGATTCAAATGTTAACACACGACGGACGACGCACGTTACACGTCGCACGACGACGGACGAAAACGGATAGCAATAGGTCACCTGAGTTTACTCAGGTGACCTAAAAATGGACACTCTTAATCATTAAAGACATTTTTTAAAAATCCTTGCTACAGAACCCGGAACAAATTTTAGATTCAAGACCAAAAACGGGTTGAAGTTTTGCTTTGTTAACTTCATAATTTGATATCTTTAAATATATTAAACATTGGTTTTTATAACTACGGTACTCTTCACTCTCTCTCAAAATGTACCTAAAACACTCGGCTAGCGAAGATAAAAGACTACCAAAATGACAGGCGACGGACACTCTTCTAAATGAGCATAGGGACATGGAAAACATACTTACAATATATAGATCTATACTAAAAATTGTCTTTAATAATACTTTTTTTTTCATTTTTACAATATAAATGTTTGTATAATTTTCAAGACCTTTATTATTCTCCATATCTCCATACAGAAGTTATCTCTCTTGAGCTGTTTGCTCGCGTACCAAATACACGTGTATGCAATCAAGCACATTCGCGCTGCCAACTTTGATTAAGCGCCAACTACACTTGGGAATTCTGACAAACATCTGTTTTTTCTGACCTTGACCGCTGTTTTTTCAATGAAAACCGTGGTTTACATTCAGTTCATGCATAAGCCTAAAAGACCTTCTTATGTACAAGGTCAAAGACCGCGTATTGGCCGTGACATATGGTTTTGGTGTTAAAACACATTTAGAAATCTCCAATATAAACATTATTTGATTAATAAACTTGGGACATTTTTAAACTCCTATAATGTACATGTATATAGATTATACATTTTAAAAAGATGGAAAACAAATTTCAAAAAATTTCAAAGACTTTTCAGCCGCTTGAACTTTTAATCAGTTTGTTTCATTTTAGTAAGCTATTGATGTGGATAAATATCTCAGTTTAATGTTGGCATTATGAAAATACCAACAGCAATATTATATCTATTGCAAAAACACGTGGGTGCAAGCTAGAAATAGATCCAAGTTTGACGTCAGTGGATTAGATATCAAATCTTATCAAAATTTGGAAATCATCTCTTTAATAATTGAATATCTATATCGAACAAAAAGATTAAGAAAGCTTTCTTGCAGTATCATTTAGTTAAAACATTCTTGTAAAATATAAACGAGGATGATGGCTGAACAGAGTGTAGATCTATGACCATTTTGTACCTGCGCGATACGGTGTAAAAGTGTGCAATGCTTTTACTTCTTTTTGCATGTTTTATGTCAAAGAAACAAATATATATCCCACATAGTGAGTTTTTTTCTAACGAAATAAACATAACATATTTCAGTAAGATACAAATTTATGAAAACTTTTAATAGGTCTAAGAGTGAAAAGAGCTGCTCTACCATGTCTGTGATGAACATTTAATATTAGCTGTGTTCAGTGTAGAGCAATTTGTTTTTCTTGTTTTCTTTACTTTTTATCACTAACACATCCCTTAGGAATCTCAGTGTGCTCACTCTTGACTAAGATTGAAAGATTGTGGAGGAAGGCTTATAAGATATCGAAAACAATTCATCAGGGGTCCCGGAGAGAGAGAGAGAGAGAGGGTTTATAGCTCTTAATAAACTTTGCAGGATTATTTCGTGTCTTTAATACCTCTTGCTCACTTTAGAATATTAAGACACTCCTTGTATGCGTTTCTTTTCTCCTCCCACGTGTCTGGGTGTGTATTTGTACAAGGAATTCTATCATACAGTTTATTGACAACCAATGTATATGACTCACATCGGCTGATGGCAAGACAACAATTTGTGCTACTATGTCCAACATCAACAATCTTTCTGGATCGAAGTAATGTATGTCAAAGTTTTAGCTCATTTTTTTTAAATCAATAGATACACACTTGGAATTCAGTATAAGCTTTTAGGAAGAACTCGGATGAATGCAAATAGATATGGATGCCAACCCTGAAATTTTGACCTCTGAAGCTTTTTACAGTATAAAGCTTTTTTAAATATTGAAAATCTAGTTCTTTCACGATAATTTGATTATTTGAATATATAATTCCTATTTTGACTATATGTTAAAGAAAAACAATACAAACAATATTTTTCTCTTTTCCTGGAAGATACGAAGTTTTCGCAGAAACAAAATAACTTTACTAGGAAAGTTAATAATAAATTTGCATACTAAATAGTTGTAAAGATTAATACACATTGCACATAATTCAACAGACTGCCATATAAGAGTAAGTGGTGCTTGTTTTTTTCTGACAGGAAATAGAAATCACATCCACAGAACACCTTTCGTAGGAACCAAAGACCATGTTGTGAAGAAAAAAAGGACAGGAAGCAAAACCATGGAAAGCTAGAACACCACAAATGGACCGTGGTCGATTCGCTTCTGACAACTACTACACATAACAAATTATTCTGTCTCAACGTTTACAAAACAGAATCAGAAAATTTTATTTAGAGTCGGATTTTACAACAACTAGCATAAGCTTTGTAGAGCTTTTGACCGACACAAAACAATTTCATATTACCATTTTTTTTTTTAGAATCAAGGGAAAAACATAAGAGGAATCATTCACTTCAATTTATTCAATGATTGTGAACTCTGTGTTCTGTCCGTAAAAATGCAGTGCTTATTCGATTAAAATTGCAAGTTATAGCATATCAACACGAATTGGAATTACCGGTATTTTCTTTTTGGTCTTTTATACAGTAAAAGGAACTCTCTTCCCCGGAAAACTTCTTAAAGAAGAAAGGGGACATTGACAGAGAGCAAAATAATGGAACAAGAGAAAACGACATTTTTACGTAAATCGCAGCCGGACTGTTTAAGACTTATGATTGATTCCCTTCTAAAAACAATTCAAAACAATTAGAGTATTAACAGTTTATACGAGAATAAAAAAATATTCAAATTATAATCACATCATTATTTTTAAAGCTTTAACTTATTCGATGTTATGACATTAGTATATTTTTCTGTCTTCCACCTTCTATTGTGTCAGGCAAGCACAAAATGGTGTTTTAATAGAGATGCAAGCACTGAACCAGACAGGTGTGAATTTTCCAAAAATTTCACTTTACAGTATAATTGTTTAATAAAGGGAATTTCATATAATTGAAGTATGACTTTTTATTTTCGATTTTGTAATCTGTATAACACGGTAGAAAAACTAGAAATTAATTACATTCTTGTACCGGGAATCAGTTACTGATGCCTGTAAATGTGCTATACTAGTATTTATTCCACAGACCTTTAGATCGCCTTCATTCAACTTGCAACCATTTGAGCTGCCAGCACGGCGCAGTGGTTAGAGCGTCTGCTCTAGAATCGCGAAGTGAGGAATTGATCATTACGTCGCGGGTTTGAATCCCGCTTTGGAACGAGGTCCCGTGTCGCAGTTGGTGCTTGCACGAAAAAGATCCCTCACTGCTCAATGGTCCTGAGTGCCGAGCATAGGACAAAATTTGCAGCTCTCCACCTGCAAGTGGTGGTGTCTGAGAGGGACGTTAAAGAACATACGAACAAGATAAAGAAGAATACCATGAAAAATGAAGTACAAAAATCGTGCGCACATGGTGTCCATTGGGCAACAATATGGTTTGTTTATAATACGCACTTCTACAATTTGTCTTTAAATTTCAACCTTAAAGCTCTGCTAATTTATATACGTTTTCTTTTAATGCTACGGTAATATTATACAGACATTTTTCTAGTGTAGCAAAATCTTTGGAGGAAATTTAGAAATAAACCAAAGAGACAAATATTTACCTACATCAGGAGCGATAAAAACAGAACATGCAAAATAGACAAATGTCGGCCATTCTTTGGAAGAAAGATAAGAGGAATAAGTAACTATAGTCTGGCTTAGGCAATGGAATAAAAATAAAATTATTGCCCTGTTAATTCTTCTGAAGGCTAATATTAATACCCAGCAATGATGAGTGTATACACGTGGACGAGGATGAAAATAACTACTTTTTATAGCTTTTTGTCTTCATGTTTTAAACGAAGTAGAAAATCATCTGGCGCAAATTAAATCTCCCCAAAGTTAATTTTTTCTTAGATAAAAGACAAAAGCATTGTAATGAATGCGTTATCAGTATGGTACAACACGTTGTCAATTAATTAGCACATTGACTAGAGCAGGGGCTGGTGTGTTATTTACCGGGTAATATTGCTATTATCTGCACTCCCCTACAACTTCTTTGCCAGCTCTAATTACGTCATCTGGAAACGGTTATTAATCCGGACTCTTTTTCTTCCGAGGGATAAATTTTATGCATTAAATTCTTTAGAGGTCAATTTGTGATTTTTGGGTTAACTAGTGGTGACTGGTTACGATTAGGGTGAAGAATGATTTTTGAAAGATTGACTTCATTTAACAACTTTAACAAAATTTAATCATTCTAGTATATACTGACATTCTTGTTAAGATGGAGGTCGACAAATTACAACATAGATTTACCTTACAATATGAAACTTAGTAAAAAGAACAATATAGCAAATGAAAAAAGCAATATTCAATCAAATAGTATTATTTAAATATCTAATTTCATGCAATTTTAAGATCGAGTTCTTTTCCTGGAGTTTTAATGGCTATAACTTTACCCATGCCTCTTTCAAAAAATTGTCATGCAATTTAAAAAATCAACAACAACAACAAACGAATATTTGCACTACAAACGAATTTCCAGTAAGATACATAGGCATAAGCACTCGGTGAAAGTACCAAAAGTAAATATCTGAGTACTGCACAGTTTGTTGATTGTGTTTTCGACCCTATTTTTGACTATTTCTATCGCGTCTGTGGCTTTTTAACGTATAAACAGTCATTCAGAATCAAGAAATTGAACAAGAAGATCATTTATGCACAAATTTCTTATGTTTAACCGATTCTGACAAGCTTCGAGATGAGTTCTTGTACAATCTAAAGAAGAAAAAAAACCCATTCTGACTGCAACGTTCTGATGCATCATCCACAACTGCAGACATGTCTCGTTCAACTGGCGTCCGACCTTAATTAAAGTCAGCTGACTTTATCATCTAGAAAATCATCCTCACCATCTACTCTCTGTTTCTTTACACTATGAACTTTTTAACAAAAGCTTATTAGATATATTTGTAAATTCCAAAAGCGTTACTCTTAATTCATATTATTCTGATTTACAAAATAAAAATTTTAAAGGGGCAATTTCAGATGACCCCCTCCCCCATTTTTTTTATGTCCAAGTTTAAAATTGTATATTGTATATATTTAGTGAGTACTTACCGAACTACCTAAGTCTCTGGAATAACGTCTGTAAGACATGGTGAAAATTGGTCCAACGGATAAATGTATATATGTATATATAAAGTCCTAGGCACTACATCTCTCGATTCTTCCAATGCATTTTCCGATCTACATGTGGAACCGGGCTGAGTTTTGATCTCTAGAGACGGATCGAGTTAACCAGCCGGGGATGGCACCGACCCAATGAATGGATCTCAGACACCAGCGCCGTATCCTTCACTACTCCCAATCAAACGCACCGAAGATATGTCTTTTAAACTTATCTATCAAAAATAGAAAATATTTGATAAGGAAAATCTTGGCGAGTCGTCAGTTGTTGATGCATCATAAGTTTTCCAATTTCTTCGCTTGTTGCTAAAGTTTATTTACACCCTAAGCAATCTGCTTTAAACCTTACTCTGGAACTGCACAGAAGGTACGAACGAAAAAACACACAATACGATGTCTGCAGTTACTGAACTGATATGCCAGACGCGTGCCAAGATAATGTTGCATTAAAACTATAAGTCAATGTATAGATGTACAAGAAATAAGTTTGTTTCTCCTTATGTATGCAGATGATATGGTGATTATGTCTGAAAGCCCAGAGGGTTTACAACAATTGTTGAATTCATTATGTAATTATACTACTGTGTGGAATCTTAAAGTTAATATTCAGAAGACAAAAATAATTATTTTCAGAAATGGTGGTAAGATTAGAGAGGATGAGAAATGGATTTATGGTAACGATATAGTCGAAATTGTTAACGAGTTTAATTATCTTGGAATGTTATTTAATTACAATGGAAAATTTTTGAAAACTCAAAAACATGCCGCAGAGCAAGGTAGAAAAGCTTCATTTGCTATATCTAATTCATTAAAAGCACATGCATTCAATGTTGAAACGCAGTTATCGGTTTTTGATACTTACGTAAGTAGTGTACTTTTATATGCATCAGAGGTATGGGGATGGCATAAAGCCACTGATATCGAAAAAATCCACCTTAACTTTTGTAAAAGAGTCTTAGGAGTGGGTCAGAAAACAGTTAATAATTTCATATATTGTGAATTAGGAAGATATCCATTAGCAGTAAAAATGAAATTAAAAATTTTTAAATATTGGCTCAAGTTAAGAGGGACTGATAATTGTATAATTAGGGCCTGTTATGAAGATATGGTTTTACGTAACGATAAGTGGATTAAGTGTATTAAAGAAGAGTTGGAGAGACTAGGTTTGAGCTATTTATGGGAATCTAACATTGTTGATAATTGTACATATAAAATAATTGAACAAAGGATGACTGATATTTATAGACAAAATATTTTTTCATTTGTAACTTCATCTTCAAAAGGACAATTGTACCAATATGTTATGAATGATTTTGTTTTACAAAGATATTTAACAAAACCTATTGATGATAGATATAGGAGAATGCTTACAAAGATTAGATTATCAAACCACCAATTAAAAAATGAAACTGGTAGATATAATAATACACTTCGATCTCAAAGAATTTGCACACTTTGCGCCTGTAATGATATTGAAGATGAATTCCATTTCATATTAAAATGTCCATTTTATGAAAATTTGAGAAGTATGTACATTAAGAAATATTATTATGTCAAACCAAGTGTTTTTAAAGTTGTATGTTTAATGAGTAGCGAAAATGTTAAAGAGTTGTCTAATTTGGGGAAATTTTTATATAAAGCTACTGCTCTAAGAAAGTCGAATTTGTAACTACTATTGATATCTATATCCTTTGTGTATTTTTGTATATATAATATTTATTCTGTTCTCTTTATTGTGTGTATATGGTGTACATGTAAATCTGATGAGCCTTTGGCTTAAAGAATAAAGAAAGAAACTAGAAAAAAAAAAAACAATAAGCATTATAATCTGACACTCATTTTCTATGAATAGTGATTACTAATTAAAGTCCAACAAAATACATTGCAGGCGTGAATGTTTTCTTCTCATCCGACACGGTTCACTTACGTAAATTTTCAAAAATACCAATTACAAAATAAAAATTGAAAGCGTATAGGTTATTCCTGAACAATAAAACTGATCCTGTTTACGTTAAGAGTTAAAGACACATTGTCTCGAAGTATTTTCCAAACACGACGCAATTGTACTCACTCCTACAACTAGAATAAAAATACACAAAAACCCGCAACAGATGGATTTAAGAGAGGTAAATTGAATTATCTAATTAGTGCTTAGGTTCAAAAGGGTGTATTCGAAGAAGGAGACATATATACAGCAACCGAATGATTAATAAGTGATTGTCTCGTCATTAGCCTAACCAATATTTTACGGCTTTCCCCAACATAAGCAGTAAACACAAGGGGCGGAAAGTTCTTGTTTTCAATCACTCACAATAACCCTCTCAACTTCATGAAGTGTTTAATATATCTATATCTCGTCCATTTGTTGGACGAAGGAAAGCGACTGTTCCATGCATCATCAATTCTCAAGGAACGGCTACCGTAAGTTATATCGTACGTTTCAATAAAAAAAGGAAAAACAAAAATTCTTAATTTTAATTCAGTCAACTTATGAAAAGTGAATAACTATATATAGCTGCAATTCAAGAATATTTATGCAAATCATACCAAAAATTTACAACTCTCCAAAATCTATATACCCCGCATATACCCCGAATCTTCGATTACCAGGGGCATAAAATTCTGAGGAGTGATTTAAAGGGTTTACAACATTTAATATATACACTGAAACTTGTCTTATCTGAATGTTGTATAATCCGAAATCTTGACTTACACGCAAAAAAAGTTGTCCAATTCGGAATGTTGTCTTTACTTGCTTTTTATTCCCCCGTAATCGAAGATTAGGGTCATATGTATGTAGTTTTTACCTTCTCCGTCCGTCCGTCTGTCTGCCTCTTTTAACCTTAGCCATAGCCTTTAAACGGTTATATGTGTATGTAGGTTAAGGCTTTCATACTTCACATATGTAATCCTCGTGACAAGACCTTTAATTTAGACCACAGGCACTTGTTTCGGAAATAAATTTTAACCCATAGTATACTATGGGATAAAACTTATTTCCGGAACAAGTGCCTGTGCTTTAGACACCAATAACTTTGATACTCTGACTTTGACCTGAGTGTTTGACCCACTTAAAATGATTTAACCTTGACAATAACTTTTAAGCCGTTAGTATACTATGACTTTCATATTTCACATGAGTATTCCTTGTGAGAAGACCTTTCTTTGGATACCAACAATTTTGACCTTTTGACCTTGACCTTTGAGTTTGACTTGCATTTGAGAAACTTCTACCCTCGCCATAATTCAAGCTTCCATATGGAGGCATCAGTTTATCGACATTGAAATATGCACTCAAATGGAGTTAACCATTCTACTATTTATATTTCATTAAAATAAACGAAAGTGTATAAGAATATATATATACCGGTATGAAGACGGATATATGATGCCTTCCTTGATTTAAGTACACCCTGCTAGTAAAATTAGCCCTCGTCATAGTCAGATAAGAAAGGTTATTAATTCGGTTTTTGTACCCCTATCGAAGAATTTGGGGTATATGGCTTTGGCCCTGTCCATCCGTTTGTCAAGATCTCTATCTGTCTGTCTGTTTGTTTGTCCGCAAAAACATTAACATTGCCCATAACTTTTGAATGGGTGGGGCTATGGCTTTCAAAATTTCACAGGTGAATTCCTCGTGACAAGACCCTTCTTCGGGACCGCAAATTTGACCTCATAAATTTTGAACAGTTGATGCTACGGCTTTCACACTTCACATTGGTATTAATTGTGAAAAAACCTTTCTGTGGGTTGACCCTTCGACTTTGACCTTAGATTTGATCCTTTTTTTCATTTAAACTTTAACATTGGCCAAACTTTCGATTAGTTAGTACTAGGGCTTTCATATTTCACAGGTGTATTCCTTGTGATTGAACCTTTGTCTAGATACCAACAATTTTTGACTTGCATTAGAAAAATTTCAATCTTCGCCATAAGCTGCTATACGGGGTATCAGTACAGTATTTCATAAACGCATCTTGCTTCAAATTGTTTTAGGTTCACATAGAAATGCTTGTGCAAAAACCTAATTTGTTATTTTTTTTTTACAAGTCCTCCACATTGATGTTAGTTGGATGGATCAAGGAAAAATCTTCAATATTTAAATTGTTGCAAGATATTTCTACGCAATTAAACATGTACATTAAACTTAAAAACTCAGTAACAGAGATTTAGTTGTTCCATATGTTCAGAAAAAAAACCCCTTTTTGTCCAAAACCATAGACAACGGAAGCTTTGCCGACATGATTGCGTAACTTCAAGAGACTTTTGGAGATACTGGTAACATCAGTTGTGGAATCCGTGTGTGGGAAAGAACCGAGGGAACCAAACCTGAACCATCACCAATTTGAAGTATCTCTTGCTAACATAATAATTTCCCTCGTTTCCACTTTTTATTTATCATCTTTAATGTACCGTTATATTTAGTCGCCATGGAAACGGAGTTAAAATAAATGTGGAGTGATAGTTTGTTTCTTTGAGCATATTATTTTCGCTGCAGGCGTCAGTAAATCAACATAGGGAATAGATGAAAAAGATGGTTAGTCGGAAAGTGTAAACGCTAATGCGATTTTAGAACGTTCACACCTGGAGAAAAAGTCACGTGATCTTATTTCAAGTATTACAAAGAACCTGAGCATGACTCTCAACTTAAAACATAATATACTTGAATATAAAAGAATAACTATACCTTTTCATTATAAAGTCATAAAAATAATTTAATATTGACTCTAAAGACGGGTTGGTAATTTGTGTTCAGGATAAATGAAGCATAAGTCTTTGTGTATATGCCTGCTTGCGCAAAAAAACTCAGAGAAAAAGGTTTGAAATTAAGAATTAGAGCCAGTTACATTACAAAGTCAATATTATAAACATGATTTAATCTTAAAACGCCCATTTCTATGGAAATGCTTGGTAATTCTAAGTGAAGCATGTCCCTTTAATTCCCATACATTTATTATTATGACAAATCATACATCGAATGAAACAGACCAAATACCAATCGACCATACTTTTGTGATTGTGCGGCTCCAGCATTTAACATGATTGGCCTTAGAACATAATTTTAACACTTTTAATGTACAAAATACGGTACGTCGTGTAGATCGTTTTATTTCGTTTGAAAAATAGTCTTTAATAATGATATTTTACAAAATTTGGCCTATAATATAACACAGGATAATGATATAAAAAAACAAGATGTGTTTTTGAAACATTGATGCCCCCGTATGGCAGGTAATGGCTAGAATTGTATTCTCTCAAATGTATCTCAAAGGTCAAGATCAAAAGTGTTTTTACCCAATGGAAGGTCTTCTTACAAAGAATACACCTGTGAAATATGAAAGCCCTAGTTTTAACTGTTCAAAAGTGATGACCAAAGTTAAAGTTTTAAAAAAGTGGGTCAAACTCTTAGGTCTGAAAGGTCTTGTCCCATTAAATACACAATGTAAAGTATGAAAGCCCTAGCTCCAGATCAAAAGTTATGGACAAGGTTAAAGTGTGGTATTTTTTTGGTAAAAGTAGGTCAAACTCCAAGGTCAAGAGGTTAAATTTGGTGATACCAAAAGAAAGGTCTTGGCCTAAGGAATACACCTATGAACTATGAAAGTCATAGCCCTACACAATAAATAGTTCTGGGCTAGGTTAAAGTTGCAATAGACAGACAGAAAAACAGACAAACAGACAGGCAGGACAAAAGCAATACCTCTCAGGTTCTTTTGATCCTTGGGCATAATTATGCTGGCACATTGATTTAAATTTTAAAACTTAATTTTTATGTCCCTGGATGGAAAGATCTTGGAGGTATATTGTTTTTGTCCTTCTCTGTTTCTCTGTCTGTGTGAAGAACTTGTGTGAAGAACTTTAAGCTCAAGTCATCTATTAAAGCTGAACACCACTCATAAATAGGCATTCACCTTTTTTGAAATTTAAATATAAATGAAAGAAAAAGTGAGCAAGGCACCCCACCCCCCTTAAAAAACTCGAGGTGCTGAAATTGCCGGGGAAAATCATGAAATCGGAATTTCCTGGTAATATGCACATCTACACATTGTGTCCTAATATCTGCAAATTTTGACGAAATTCTGTGCAGCAGTTTAAGAGCAGTTGCGCTGACAATCTGTTCATTTCTATATTCAAGGTAAGATGAAAAGTGTCGAAATTTCGAGAAAAATAATGGAATCGGAATTTCCTGGTAATATGCACACATACACACGGTGTACTAAATATCTGCTAAGTTTGAGCACATTTACACATTGTGTCCTAAATATCTGCAAAGTTTGGCCAAATTCTGTGCAGCGGTTTATGAGGAGTTGCGCTGACAAACGGTTCATTTCTTTATTCAAGATATGGCGAAAAAAGTGTAAAAGTGCGGAAATTCCCGGAAAAAATAAAGGAATCGGATTTCCTGGTAATATGTACAACTACACATTGTGTCCTGAATATCTGCAAAGTTTGATGAAATTCTGTGCAGCGGTTTATGAGGAGTTGCATTGACAAAAAAAAAACAGGACTGACGGACGGATAAAAAACATTATACCTCTGCATTCTGCATTAGAAGAAGTAAAGTTATTTTTTGTTGCTACGGAGTGCTGAATAGCATATGTCTGTCTAAACCAGTGATGACTGATTACACTGAACAGTGACAAAGTCAGCAGCTTTATGTAGGGAACCTTAGATATAGCGAGAGTCCAAATGAATGTGTTGGCTACATTCCTTTTATGAATCATGTTCAGCTTTAACATCATCTGAGCTTCTCATTGAAGGGAGTTCAAAAACCATGGAGACAGCATTGGCAATTTATTCACTTCATTTGTAATTTTCACAATAATCTGGAATGTAAATCATTTTGAAGGTTGGAAATTGTACTTTTACTATAACATTTCAAGTTATGCACTTTCTCTCTCCTTTTGAAAATGACAATAAACACATTGTATATATAATTGATGGCAAGCGGTTTGTAGGTGCAATGGCTGATGTTGAAGCGTGATAACAAGTCTGGGTTTACATGTCTGTATTTGAAGGGAGAACACATTGTCTATTGTTTAGAGTGTTTATTGAAAATCTGAAAATTTTGGAATACACAATATGAAACAAAGTACAAAGATGCTATATCTAATGACAAATTACATATTATAACCAGGGTGCTATATGTTTTAATATGTATAACTAATAATTAATGCTGTCCTTTAGATATTCATTTTTTCTTTCAACAAACAAAAGTTGAGCACAGTCCTATAAAATTAATGACAAGGAAATCATTTTGATATACATGTACAGTGGGAGGTTTTCAATTAACATTTGCTATAGTATAGGTAAGGTTGGGAAAAAAAGTGGGGGGGCCAGGCCCCCTGGCCCCCCCCCTGTTGCTATGCCCCTGCATGTATCTGACAATTTACAAACACAATAAAAATGGCATTTTACAAATAGCACTTATTTCAATGATACCAATAACTACCGGTAATCACTTTTTGGTAAGGAATTTGACTTTTATGCTTGAAATAATACTGAACACAGACTGATGATAATTTCTACAGAAGCAAGAATTGTCCTCTGAACACTCTGTAAAAACAGAACTTATTGAAAAAAAGAGAGGAACAGAAAGGAGGCATGTAATATACCTATGATAAAGTATTAATATACTTTAAAAACACTAATTTTAAAATTTCAGGGTGGTTAATTTTGGCAGTTTTCATGATGTGAAGAGACATGAATTCGTGTGGAGCATGAAATATTGGAATTTCAAAGTAAGACAGCAAAGCATTTCTGCAACCATGAAATTAAATCCTAGTGAACCTACATTTTCTGCCAGATTTTGTCACAATTTAATGAGTTCAAAACCTTGAAAAGAATTACCTAGAAAATGATAAAAAGTCACCTTTCTAATAACCAAAGGAAACAATTTCTTTATATATTTAAGGTATTGATAATTGATGTAATTTCCTTCCAAAATATGTCAAAAAAATTTAATATAAATCTATAATAAATTTTTTTTGTTTGAATTATGTATCCTTAATGCCACGAAAATATGTTAATCACTCTAACATATCTAGGAAAGTTTTTCAATTATCAAATGTTCATTTATTATTTAACCCAACATACATAATTTTTTTTTTAGATCAAAACTTTTTTACGCCTCAACCAATGTCATGAGGTACATGTAACAAACATTCAATGTCAAATATTAACTAATCATTGTAACAATATGTCTGACACTTAAAGGGTATACATATATACATTGTCTGTTCTGGCAATGTATTATTCTTCTGGGGAAGAAATTGATATGCAGAATAAGTTATGACATTCAAAGAACAAGGATAAAGGACACAACTAAAACAATTAAGATGGGACCTGAATCATCATTTTTGGCACAGCATGGAATAAATATTGGAGATGTAAGAGCTGCTCTTAATCATATATAAACTTAACAATTACTGGTGATGTCATATTAATGAGTATAACAATTGAAGATGAAATATAAATAAACAATACAAGGTGTGATTTGAACAATACATTAAGTGTTTCAATGAAAGGCATTTATCAAAACCTTCATCAGTTTTTAAATAACATTTTATACATCTCTTCTAGTTATTGTAATACTTACAATGCAAAGTTTTAAGGATAATGTAAAATCACTAATTTTTGTGGGGGTGAACTTTCACAGTTTTCAAGGTATGTGACATGACCCATAAATTCTTATCTTCCACAAAATTCTCATGTTTTATATTACATTATCAAATGTTCCTTTTTCATCTATTTAATCAAATTGCCTCAATCAGTAAAATGTTTCTCAATCCATGAAATAAATGAGAAATGTCAATAAATAATATCAAATTTAGGTACAGCTTGGACTTGTTATTGTGCTTTTGTGTCTATACAAATAGTAGCTTTTAAATCCAATGTTTGCAATGAAATACATTGTTGAACTCAGCAGAGAATCCAATGGTTATAAATACATGTACTGGAATGTAAGACTTTGCATGAACCAAACTTTGATACACTGTTCCGTGTCTCTGGAATTGCACAACATTGTGACCTATGTATGTGAGGATCCATTGGAAATCAAGTGACTAGTATCACTGTTAATGTCCTTCTGTGCCTGTAAATAAATCAGAAAAGTCACTATTGGATGATATAAAGGAATTACATTATCAATAATGCATGCCAATGTTTGAAATTGTGAGCGGTTTAATATTTTAAAACTTTACCAATAACCTTATGAAATGGGCTTCTCAATATTTTATTCTCTTGTATATGTAACCTCAGGATTTGTTGGCATCCAAATTAATGATATAACATTTTAAATGATTATGAGCATAACGTCCCTCATTAGTTTTAGCCATAAATAACTAAACATGACATCTGTATTGATGCTAAATGTTCCTGATAATCTAATATATTTGAAATAATCTGGTGTTGTTTTATCAATAGAACTCTGAATGATAGAAATGATTTCCTGCTCAGTTCTTTATCATAAAATCAAAAATTTCTGGAGACCTGTATGTATCAATGGATACATTTATATATGTATATCATTACTTTAATCAAGACAACCCACACATTTTCAAAGCTGATAAAATTCTGACCACACAATATACATCTTTCATATGTCCTTGACATACTTCTGCATATGATTCAGTGCAACCTGTTTCAGAAATTTTACAGAAAAATGTGTCATGTTTTTCTGTTTTTAAACCACTTTGGTTATGTAAGTTGGGGGTTTTGTTTCTTTTATTTCATACACCGTCATAACACCAGTGTTAAAGCAATGTTCAAACACTGAAAAATTTCATATGTTTCACAGCATACTGAAACAGCTATTGTGTACCTTGGGGGGGGGGGGGGGGGATCTTTACCCACATCAGCATTCAGTTTTGTTCTACATGGTAGTTTAGTTCCTGTATACATATTATCTGGCAGTTCAACACTTTGGTTCAATGTTTAGTACTGTCAAACAAGAGGCCCATGGGCCACATCGCTCACCTGAGAAGCTTTGGCCATTTCGTTCTTTACCAGATTTCCCCCTTGTAATACATATTGTGTCCCCAACCTACCCCAATGATCATAATTTAAACAATTTGAATTCTACACTATCCCAGTATGCTTCCACATAAGTTTCAGCTTTTCTGACCCAGTGGTTCTTGAGAAGAAGATTTTCAAAGATTTTTTCTATATATTTCTATGTAAAACATTGATTCCTTATTGTGGCCCCGCCCAACCCCCGGGGGTCATGATTTGAACAATTTAGAATCTACACTACCCCAGGATGCTTCCACATAAGTTTAAGCTTTTCTGACCCAGTAGTTCTTGAGAAAGAGATTTTCAAAGATTTATTCTGTATATTTCTATGTAAAACTTGGATTCCCTATTGTGGCCCCGCCCAACCCCTGGGGGTCATGATTTGAAAAATTTAGAATCTACACTAAAACAGCATGCTTCCACATAAGTTTCAGCTTTTCTGGCTCAGTGGTTCTTGAGAAAAAGATTTTCAAAGATTTTTCCTATATATTTCTACGTAAAACATTGATTCCCCATTGTGGCCCGGCCCTACACCCGGGGGTCATGATTTGTACAATTTAGAATCTACACTACCCCAGGATGCTTCCACATAAGTTTCAGCTTTACTGGCCCAGTGGTTCTTGAGAAGAAGATTTTTTAAGATTTTTCCTATATATTTCTATGTAAAACTTGGATTCCCTATTGTGGCCCCGCCCAACCCCCGGGGGTCATGATTTGCACAATTTAGAATCTACACTATCCTAGGATGCTTCCACATAAGTTTCAGCTTTTCTGGCCCAGTGGTTCTTGAGAAGAAGATTTTCAAAGATTTTTCCTTTATATTTCTATGTAAAACTTTGATTCCCCATTGTGGCCCCGCCCAACCCCCGGGGGTCATGATTTGTACAATTTAGAATCTACACTACCCCAGCATGCTTCCACATAAGTTTCAGCTTTTCTTGCCCAGTGGTTCTTGAGAGGAAGATTTTAAAAGATTTTTCCTATATATTTCTATGTAAAACTTTGATTCCCCATTGTGGCCCCGCCTTACCCCTGGGGGTCATGATTTGTACAATTTAGAATCTACACTACCCCAGGATGCTTCCACATAAGTTTCAGCTTTTCTGGCCCAGTGGTTCTTGAGAAGAAGATTTTTTAATGACCCCACCCTATTTTTGTCTTTTCTTGATTATCTCCCCTTGCGAGGGGATATGTCCCTTAATTTTAACAATTTAAAATCCCCTTTACCCAAGGATGCTTTGTACCAAGTTTGGTCAAAATTGGCCCTGTGGTTCTTGAGAAGAGTCGAAAATGTGAAAAGTTTACAGACGGACGGACAGCTAGACAGACGGACGGACGGACGACGGACGGACGACGGACAAAATGTGATCAGAAAAGCTCACTTGAGCCTTCGGCTCAGGTGAGCTAAAAACCAACATAGTCAGCCTTGACCTTTAACTTCATCTGTCTGATAAATGACTTCTTTTCCAATGATCTTGTTATTTGCTGCAAAGGGAACACAGTTTCCATTATCTCTCCTTGTAATATTGTTACAGGTCTGACAATAATGCTTTATGATACAGACAGACACCCCTTGTGGCCTTTCTGCACCTTATTTTTCATCACACTATCAAATAGATCTTAGTCATATCAAACTAGTCCTTGTCTCCTTTTTATCCTAATTATCAGCATTGGTCATCCTTTCAAACAGTAATTCTTGCCACTGCATCTCAGAATTATTTCCTTTGTCAATTTAATGCCTACATCCATGTGGTAATATGGCGTATGACATCATGTTCTTAAAACAGCACATTATCTCTGCTGGATCTGGGAATGTTTACTTTTGTCTACCCTTTGCTTGAACTCTGCATCCAACCATATTATATTTTGCTAATCATTTTCTGTAGAGGCAACATTCACCTTAATGAGTTTTAAGTTGATGACAATTTAAAGCAAAAATCTTGAAGTTAAGGATAGCTAAACAAACATCCTGTTTGAACTACTTCAATATGACGGTATAGTAGGTCTCTCCATGCAAAGAGGCAGAAGAGCAGATTAAAGCTGTAAGGGAATTGCTGTAGGGTGTTGCCATAGAAGGAGGAAAAATAGAAGCATATTCTGCTTAAATGTTGAGTTCTTAAGGTTTTATACACACACACTTTACATACACTTGATTTGCCAAAAATTATTTTGCTTGATTTATTAAAAATTCAATGGTTTTCACATAAATAATACAGCAACCTTTGGAATAATTCCCAAATTTTTGAGAAATTTTTATCTAAATATGACATGAAATCTCAACCCCCCTTTTGTCAATGAAAATAAAGCTTCTAATAACTCCTCTGACTTAAGTTTAAAATTTGTTTACAGAATGTAAACAAGTAGCAAACCAAAGTAATACATTGGTAGAACTTTCTATGGGTCAGAGAGTAATCTTGGTACACACGGACTTGTAATGAGCGACTCACCAATTTTCTTTTCTGCCTCTTATAAATGATGTAACAAAGGGATACCACCACCAAGAGGGAGCCACCTGATATGAGGACTATCTCCATCACATGCACCACCTTAAGGGGCGTGAATAACATGTTCTGTAGCATCTTAGCATTCTTCTCATCTATCACGGCACTCTGGAAAAGTCAACACAGATTTAAAGGCTGTAATTAATTGATGCTTTTATAGATGGTTACTTGCAGAATGTAAACAATGAAACACAACAGTACAATAGGTACATACAGGATTTATGATAAAAGTCAGCTGTTTGTTTTCATTTCTTTCTCAAAATTAATGTAATTGGATCAACTCACAGAAGTAAAACCTAACTCAATGGATGAGCCATAAAGATACTGTCATGTTTCTAAGATTCTAGGATATGCAGTACTCTTATAACCTTGACCTTTTTACCATGACTTGTGATCAAATGACCTAAAACCTTGCATGAGTTTTTTTTTTCAGTCATCCTGTTTTTCTGTTGTGACTGAAGTTAAAATGAATTTCAAAACCTTGTTCTTTGAAGAACCCTAGCTGCTTATTTTGAATCATGCAGTTTCCTGGCTAGAAGGCCTTAAAAAAAGATTGTCAATAAAAAAAAGTTGAAAATACTAGTAGAAGGCTTGAGAAACAGTGAACCAAAAAATAACAAGAGGCCCAAGGACCTTGAATCGCTCTTCTGATAAATTGTATAACCTATCACTTGTATTTGAAGCCTCTAACCCTAAGTATCCTAAGACCAAAGTTGCATCACCTGACAAAGTTTGATGATTCTTAGCCAATTAGGACTACTTCTTGGTCTACATTCTTGGAAAACCCAAAATGCATCAACTGACAAAGTATGATTATTCTAAGCCAATAAATACCTAAGATACTTAAATGTTGCCATAAAATGTCGAAAGTAGGTCACTGTGACCTACTTTTTGGTCGACATTCTCCGAAAACCCAAGATGCATCAACTGACAAAGTTTGATGATTCTAAGCCAGTAAGTACCGGAGATACTTAAATATAGCCATAAAATGTCGAAAGTAGGTCACCATGACCTACATTTTAGTCGACATTTTTCAGAGTCCAAAGATGCATCTGCTGACTAAGTATGATAATTCTTAGCCAATAAATACCTGAGATATTCAAAAGTAGGTCATCGTGACCTACTTTTTGGTCGACATTCTCCGAAAACCCAAGATGCATCAACTGACAAAGTTTGATGATTCCAAGCCAATAAGTACCGGAGATACTTAAATATAGCCATAAAATGTCGAAAGTAGGTCACCGTGACCTACATTTTGGTCGACATTTTTCAGAGTCCCAAGATGCATCTCCTGACCAAGTCTGATGATTTTAGGTCTGAAGGTAATCAAAATATGCCTTTTAAACAATTTGAAAACATATGCCTGCAAAATTCTAAAAGTAGGTCACAGTGACCTACTTTTTCTTAAATATGTTTTAAGGTCCCAAGATGCAGCAACTTACAAGATTTGATGATTCTAACCCTTTCAGTGCCTGAAATAATGGGATTAAATGTTTTAAAAAGGTTAAGTCATAAAGTTCAAAAAGTAGGTCACGGTGACCTACTTTTAAGTTGACGTTGTTCAAGGACCCAAGATGCATCAACTGACTAAGTTTCATGATCATAGGCCTTAAAGTGTCCAAAATATGCCTTCAAATCAATTTGAAAACAAATGCCCGCAAAATTAAAAAAGTAGGTCACCGTGACCTACTTTTGAGTTAACATGATGTGAAGTCCTAAGATGCATCAACTTACAAGATTTGATGATCCTAGCCCTTATAGTAAGCAAAATATAAACATTTTTATTAATTGTAAATTTAGGTCAACTTCAAAGTGACCTTGAGGCCACGCCCTTTGCCCCAGGGTCATGCCTTGAACAATTTTTAATCTTCAACATATCCTGATCCTTGTATGTAAGTTTGGTGAAAATCTGCCTGGAGGTTCTGGAGAAGAAGATTTTTTAGCAACTAGTACTTTTGGTTTTGTTTTCCTGATTATCTCCCCTTGTTTTAGGGTCCCAGCCCTTATTTTAGTATAAATGGTAGCCCTTGGGCCAAGGATACCCTGTGGCAAATTTGGTACTGATTGGCCAAAGGGTTCTTGAGTTATGGCCCATATTCTAAAAAGTTAACGCACACCGCACACCGCACAAATGGCCATAGCATTAGCTCTTTGAGCCTTTGGCTCAGAAGAGCTAAAAATCTTAACATTCATCAATAAAAGTCAGGTGAAATGTAAACGGAAAAAAATCAAACACATTAATCTATTCTTATCTTCCCTGAGAGTTTCTGTGATTCATAAATGTACCTTAGCATTCTCAGCACCATGTAGTTCATGTCTATAAAAACAAATTCAAATCTCCCCTAATATCTGACAACATTCCTCTATCCTGGATATTTGCTTCAAACTTAAAACATCTCAATTTTAAGATACAGAAATTCGAAAATCTCTAAGACTACAGATAATATCCTAAAGGAATGAAGAATATCATATTTGTGACTATTTTTAGCATCCATTCTAATTGAAAGAAAAAATAAATGGCACAACATATGTTGTTCTGCTCTTAAATATACTTTCATAGTATTTATTCTTCTAGATGAAAGAAAAATATTTAAATTCTCTGGCAGAAAAGCAAATTAAATTATTCTTAAACAAGAAGGAAAAATACACTCCAAAAGAAGTGCATGAAAAAGCTTTCAAATAAAGAAAAATGAAATAACTACATGTAGATATGCAGCATGTTTCTTGTGTATCTTACATAATGTATTAATGAATTTTTATCAAAAAAGTTATTAATTGGACTAATAAAGTCACACTACTTTTACTTTCATTTGTCATATCATTTTTGCATGGTATTTTTTATCCTTCAGTTCAATTTTTTTTTTAAATCTGAACCTTAAGCTACAAATGATAATGATTTTTCCCTATGGAAATGTATGAACCTAAATCCAGCTTTTCTTGAATCTCTAATGTAACCCAATACAAATCATCATATATTCAAAGTATTTCTGGCTTTATGCATCCTTAGTTATTTGGGAATGGACTTACTCTTAAAACTTCCACCAAAATATTAATGTCAATTCGATATTGGGTATAGTTATAGAAAAGCTTATCTTGACTTCCTAAGATAAACTAAAAATCAAAAACAGAAAAAAAAATCTGGAAAAAGAGAATATTAATGAGAGGAGTGACTTAAATGATGAATTACCTCATTTAGCCACAAGACAGGTAAGAAAACAGGCCTGATTCCACTGGTGGTGCTGAAATAATAAGTAAAGGCATTAAAAGACATGGCCTGATGCTCAATCACTTCTCAATCTGTTTAGCCTTGGTTATTTATAAAATTTATGTCATCAGAAACTATTTCTGTGCATGATAATGATACATCTTAAAAACTACAGACATTCATTTCTCTGATAAAGGGCACCTGCCATATTGTCAAACTTTAATGGCTGATTTTAAAAATCTTTACTCTAGATTAACTAGGACAGAGACATAGACACATGTGGTGTGAATGAAAATTCTAAACAGGGTGATAATACTTTATGAGAAGATACTTTTGGACAAAGTGAACTAAAACACTTAAATATTTCAAAAGACACGTTCTGTTTTGCTTTGGATTTTTGCATTATTATAATCCACAGTGATAAATTATATTTCATATTGCTTATTTCTTCAATTTTTCAAAAAAAAAAAAAAAATAGCAAGGGAATCAGAACCACAAAGGTCCCCAGTAAATCAAGGACAGTCTCTGGTTTCCTGAGAGCCAGCAATTTATAGAACCTCAATTTAGTACATTGTACATTAATAGGTAACCAGAATAAACCTTACTAGTATTTTGAGTGAGCCCAGAAAAATAACCATGAGTGAACTTAGAAAAGATAACCTTGGCTACAATTTCTTGAAGTATTTTCTATTAAACATGTGGTAATTGTGAATTCGAACTTGCGAAAGTGACCTTTGTTAAAAAAAAAAGATATATTCTATGGTCATAAGTAATCTTTTGAGTGAAATGTAGACATCCACTATTACTCAGAAAATTATAGATCTGTGATGAATTTGACACTTACCTGCCAGTAACCTTTATCTTGCCACATTGACCTTGAGTCAAGGTTAAGCCACACCCTCAGGCCATAAATATCATTGTACCAAGAATGAGCAAGGATGGGTAAGCTGATTCCTTTATACCCCCCCCCCCCCTTTCAATCTTTGTTTGTGGGGGATAGGATAAATTTAATAACAAAGGACATTTATAGAACTAACCTGACATAAAACTTAAATTTGACAGATAACTTAGGCTTTTTCTTCATTCTGCTTTCATATGTTTTTTTTTATCCCTTAGCTACCTACTTGAAAAAGGATAAAGTTCTTCAAGTATGATTAAAATATGAAATGAAAGACAATCTATAAAATATATTTCAATTAAAATTGACCTTTACCAGTATTTTTTCCAAAACTGCAACAGTGCTTTGAACTTTTACTTATAAGTTATGTCTTACATGATTTGTTACAATTTCTAACTTGTGTAGTATCAGCATCATACAATTATATTGTCCCATCCAAGACAATTCATTCAGAAGCCCCGACTACTGCACAATAGCCAACAAGTATTGAAAGATATCCCAAATTATTGGCAAAATTTAAAAGAATGTGTACATACTCAAAGCCTTCGATTGGTTGCATATACATATTGATTTGGATTCTTTTAGCAGCTCTGAGCACCCAACCAATATTCTGAAAATAAAGAATAAAAAAGTTCCATATCAAGATTTGTATATAAATCATACAAATGCTTTATTAACCAAAACAGTTTGAATGTGCTTAAAACTGCTCAGTTAAATTATTGACATATCAAAAGTTAACATAATTTCCTTTTAATACTTTTGTAACATAGGAAAAATTATTTCCATAAAAACTGTTTATTGGCTAAAGCTTTAACTGTGTATATAGCCCTGTGATATTATTACATTGATAGATATCTTACAGGTTCTGCATCAATAACTGTCTGGTGTTCTTCCTTATTTGGTCTCATTCCTATCACGGCCTTCTGGTATTTCTCAGCTCCAAGGTAAAAATGGGGCAGGGAAATGGCAACAGGGATGTGGAAAAAATCAACTAAAGGAGGAAATACAACACATAATCATATGCACACATAAGAAAGTGTTTAATTAACCCTAACAAGAGGCCCAGGGGCCACAGCGCTCACCTGAGCACATCAGGCTTGAATTTACTCCACCCCCCCCCCCCCCCCCCCCCCCCCCCC
>PRKT01000002.1:4872722-4943183 GCA_003671525.1 Saccostrea glomerata | reverse complement strand
GGGGGGGGGGGGCTTGAATTTTAATACTACTTGAAATTGCCTTCATATTAATACAGCATATGACTTTGCTGTTCTTGATAAAAAGATTTTTTAAAAACGTTTTCTTCCTATATCTAACTTCATAATAATTTGAATTTGATTCCCCATTGTTTCCCTCCCTACCCCAAAGGGCCATGATTTGAATAAGTTTAAATCTTCAATACATGAGGATGCTTAAATGTCAATATGACTAAACATAGCTTTTCTGTTCTTGGGATTTTTTCCTTTATTTTTCTATATAAAACTTTGATCCACCATTGTGGCCCCACCCTACTCTTGGGAGTTATGGTCTGAAAAAAATTAATTCTACACTACCCAAAACTGCTTCCATATAAATACTACTATCACTAATCATGACTTTGCTATTCTTGAGAAGATTTTTTAAAAATATATTTTAATGTAAAACTTTGATCCCCCATTGTGGCCCACCCTATCCCTGGGGTATTGATTTGAACAAACTAGAATCTACACTACCTGAGGAGGATTCCAGATAAATATCACTAATCATGGCTTTGAAGTACTTGAGAAAACGATTTTAAAATATTTCCCTATCTAGTCCAATGTAGAACTTTGATCAGCCATTTTGCCCCCCCCCCCCAACCCCCAGGGGTCATGATTTGAACAAACTTGAATCTACACAACCTGAGGATGATTTCACATGAGTTTCATCTTTCCTGGTTCTTGAGTAGAAAATTTTTAAAGATTTTCCCAATATATTCTTATGTAAAACTTTGATCAACCATTGTGGCCCCACCCTACCCCCAGGGGTCATGATTTGAACAAACTTGAACCACACTACTTGAGGATGATTTCACATAAGTTTCATCTTTCCTGGCCCAGTGGTTCTGGAGAAGAAGATTTTTATTAAAGATTTTTCTTATATATTCCTATGTAAAACCTTGATCGGCCATTGTGGCCCCGCCCTGATTTGAACAGACTTGAATGTACACTACCTGAGGATGATTTCACATGAGTTTCATCTTTCCTGGCCCAGTGGTTCTTGAGAGGAAGATTTTTAAAGATTTTCCCTACATACTCCTATGTAAAACTTTGATCGGCCATTGTGGCCCCCCACCCTACCCCGGGGGTCATGATTTGAACAAACTTGAATCTACACTACATGAGGATGCTTTCAAATGAGTTTCATCTTTCCTTGCCCAGTGGTTCCTGCGAAAAAGATTTTTTAAAAATGCCATTAATTTTTCACTAATTCATAATCATTTCCCCTTGGAAAAGGGCTTGGCCCTTCATTTGAACAAACTTGAATTCACTTCACCTAAGGATACTTTGTGATAAGTTTGGTTGAAATTGGCACAGTGGTTCTTGAGAAGAAGATGAAAATGTGAAAAGTTTACGACAACGACAGACAATGGACAAATTTTGATCAGAAAAGCTCACTTGAGCCTTCGGCTCATGTGAGCTAAAAACTAGGACTGATTGATTGATTGTATATTGTTTAAGGCCCCATTCAAGAATTTTTCACTCATATAGAGACGTCACCTTATGCTGGTGAAAAAATTAGGAAATGTTATAAAATTGCATACAAAACATTCAAAAAGAAAAATAACTCCCATAATTGCTAGCAAGATGCTCACAGATGCATGGTAAAAAGCATAAAAAAATATTGAATGCATTTATATCTCTATTACATTTCATTATTTCTCTTGAAGGTATGACAGCAGGAGAAAAAACTATCATTTAAAATATTTTTTCTATAATGTTAACAAAGCAAGCAGTGCTTACCTGCAAATATCTGAAGAAAATGCATATGACACCCGTGATTTCTTTGCAAATGGTGGATTTATAGTTGCATCTGCAAATGATTTGCTTTAATCAACATGTTGGCTTTTAACAAATTGAGTCAGAGAAAATATTGTGTAGAAGTAAAATTGTATCCCATGCAATATTTCATAGCTTACCTGTGCCATTTATCATGTTAGCCCACTTTGATGACCAAAAATTCAGGTACCTGACAAAAAAAAAAATGAAATAAGACCAAAAAAGGAGACAGACATATACCTTATTTACTTGACTCTACACTAAGGATGCATTCTTTACTGGTCTGGTGTAAGTATATATATTATTATACCTCATTATAATTATTCTATACAACACATTATCTGACTGGTTGTAGATTATCACATGACAGGGCCATAAAACTTCATATTTCCCTGACATTGGAATACTTTTCATCATATCCCACCTCTTCAGAAAAATGGTGCATTTTCCGGCAAATGTTATCGCTCATTGAACAAAAACTCCTGAGAGTAGTTGACATCACAATAACCTGGTTTAGGTCATACACATAAAACACATCTATAAGTAAAAAGCCTACCGAGATCCGTTATACTGGTCTATGTGTCCTAACTTAGTTATGTCATTCTCTCCTGTGAAAATTGTATAGACTCCATCATTGGTGGCATTTTTCTGCAAAAGGTAAACAGGTTACATAATGTTTTTCTACAATGCCAATGGTTGCAAATGTTAATCCCGCAAGAACAAAGGAAAAAAAAAAACATCTTTTTGTTTATATATACATCTATATAAAATATTAAACAATTATGGACTTCAGTGTAGGTCAATATGTGGTTATAAGGACTCATTGCAAGTGATATTGACATCAGACACAGAAAGTGATAGCGACAGAGCCTGCAAGGTCACTATCGTTTTCTGTGTCTGAAGTCAATATGAATTGCCATGAGTCCTAAGGCTTATAACCACATATTGACTGTTTACTGAGGTCCATAATAGTTGCATTATATGATCACTCAAATTGAATGCTCTGACACAGTCCTAACTGAACAGACTTGGCTGTCATTATATCACAATGGTAAAAACATGCTTCTTATATTATGACATCATGTTCCACGTGACTTTGGTGCAGCCAAACAGTGTATCATGTGATACGATATTCTGCAGATGTGCTTTTGCATCGATATCACAAAAGAAGGAATATCATGTGACATCCTTTTAGCCAATGAAAATTATTAAAATAATCTGATATAATATTATATATTATTATGCTTCCTGTCAGTTTGTCTCTATATAACCCATACCCTACTATTCTCGCATAGTGGTCTAAGGATTTATATAGCGTAAGTATACTATGCCGAAATAGTGCATGGCTTTATTTCCTGAATAAAATTCTTCCATACACACGGCGGGTATCGAACTCACGACCATGCGGTTGCTAGTCCGATGCCTTATCGATTACGCCACATAGACGATCACTGATTGGAGGGATTTTATTACGTATATAAACTTAATTTATACAATTGACACAAGAAGGAGAAAATAGACAAATATGATTTGAAAACAGTTATATTATTCTAAGGAACCTTAGATAAATGTGTACAACAAAGTTTCAAACTAATTACATACAGATCGTTAGATGAACTGATATCATGGGGTCATTAAAACGCTTTTTTATATAGCGCTTGATTGAAGGATGTAAAAGAAAAATATCAATGAGAATCGACGTCTGCAAACAAACCAGTCTTACTAACACAACGGAAAATAAAGATGAGTTGCTTTGGGACAGAAAATCCCGACTTATTTAGAGAAAATACTAGTAATCAAAATAACAAAGCATGCAACCAATTTTAGTATGAAGATTTTGAATCAGTTCTTGCAGGTGCGTTGTGTTAGCACCGATGTTTTCAGGAAAAAGTTAAATATATTGCCGCATAAATCATTACAACAGTCAGCATAATAATAACAATAGTGTTGCATTATGCATGTACTATGCCTAAATAGTAGGCAGGGTTTGACACATAGTGCACTCGCCTCCGGCTCGTGCACCATGTGTCAAACCCTGCCTACTATTTAGGCATAGTACATGCATAATGCAACACTATTATATAATTATTCCTTATAAGTAAGTTGTACTATGGAAATATTGTTTTATTGATCTCTATGTCATAATATGTTTTCTTGATGGAAGAAACCACATCTATTATCTTAAGAACTCTTTCATACCCATGGCCTTGAAAAACAGTTCTAACTCTTTAGCAATGACATAAAAAAAATATTCAGTGGATTTAGATATATAAAATACACAAACTTACATTTATAAAATAGCCAGCTATGTCTGTGTAGAACCAGTCTGGAGCCAAGCCTTTAGCTAAATACAGAGCACGGTCCTGGTAACCCCACAATATCTCCTTAACTGTGCGATTCATGAAAACACCCTCCTCTGTGAAAGTTGTCACATAACTGATTAACTTACTTATTACAGGCTCCTCCCACTTAAGGGCAGTTATCAGGCTCTGTGGAAATAAATCACTACTTAGAATACTGTAGATCAACAAATGCTGAACCTTATTTTTGTGAGATAGTTATTATGCCCCCCCCCCCCCCCCCAAATCGAAGATTCAGGGGGAAAATAGTTGTTGTCCTGTCTGTTTGCCTGTCTGTCTAGAAGTCTGTCTTTTAATCTGTTTATTTTTGAAAACTTCTTCCTTGTTCATAACTTTTGCTTGGTTGGGGCTATGAATTTAATATTTAACAAGTATATTCCTTGTGGGAAGACCTTTCTTTGGATATAAATATATTTGACTTCTTGACATTGATTGACCTTTGAGTTTGTCCTACTTTTGCAAAAAATTATCAAATTTTAACCCTGGTCATAACTTCTGTACAGTTACATAATTCGTTTATCTGTAGATAATAGATAACTTGTGTATACTTTACCCAGAATACTGGATTAGGGGAGATAAATCTGTCACTCTCTGGTCCCACAGACATTTCAGGAGCAAAGTGGAAGGTCCTGTTCTGTTTATATGTGACAGTGCCATTATTGTTGTGGATGACATCATATTTAATTCTCTTCTCTCTGTAATAAATGTACAAGACAATCAATGGCAAATAATTAAAGTATTTTTTATGTACTTTTTAAATATCCCTTTCTACAATAAAATTCTTTAAACAAATACCATCATAAATGTCAGGTTTTTTAGAAACAGAATTCTTACTGGTTTAAACTTTATGATAAAATATTGCTATATATACAGAGTATATGGACCCTTCTCAACCTGACTTGATGGACTTACATGTAAGTGTATGAACCTTTTTATGGGCCCTTCTCTTTATGACTTGACAGATTTACATGTAAGTGTATGAACCCATTTCCACCTGACTTAATGGACTTACATGTGAGTGTATGGACCCTTCTCTACCTGACTTGACAGACTTACATGTAAGTGTATGCACCCTTCACTACCTGACTTGATGGACTTACATGTATGTGTATGGACACTTCTCTATATGACTTGACAGACTTACATGTAAGTGTTTGACCCTTCACTACCTGACTTGACAGACTTACATGTAAGTGTATGGACACTTCTCTATATGACTTGACAGACTTACATGTAAGTGTATGGACCCTTTTCTATCTGACTTGACAGACTTACATGTAAGTGTATGAACCCGTCTCTATATGACTTGACAAACTTACATGTAAGTGTATGAACCCGTCTCTATATGACTTGACAAACTTACATGTAAGTGTATGAACCCGTCTCTATATGACTTGACAGTCTTACATGTAAGTGTATGGACCCTTTTCTATTTGACTTGACAGACTTACATGTAAGTGTATGAACCCTTCTCTATATGACTAGCTGCAGAACTGTAGCTCTCCTAAAAATATATGGTATATTGACACCCCGGAGAGCTACAGTGCCATCCATTGAAAAAACTGTGAATTTATTGCGCACGAAAAAGGGTGCTGTTTCTCAATTTATTTCTCAATGATTTCAAAACTGTCCCTCAAAATATTACTAAGTGTTTGTTTCTAACAAATTCTTTGATTGTTTCCACAATAAAACATTCCTTATCATTGTTATTAATAGCGCTTCTTGGCCTGAAATTGAGATCATGGAAAATTTTATCTATTTATTCGCAATGTTAGTTTGCAAGATGATACGGTCCAACAGGCCTCGTGCAGATGTCAACTACGAGAAAACCTTATAATTGAGTATGGATATTTTGAAATTTAGCTTTTTTGCTATTGAGGTAAGAATTTGGAGGAATAAATCCAGAATCAAGCGCAACTTTTTGTGAGCAATAAATACACAGTTTTTTATGGGTGGCACTGTAGCTCTCCGGTCTGTCAATATATATTTTTTGGAGAGCTACAGTTCTGCAGCTACTATATTACTTGATGGATATGGACCCTTCTCTACCCGACTTGATGGAGTTACATGTAAGTGTATGGACCCTTCTCTATATGACTTGTCTTACTCACATGTATGTGTATAGACCCTTTTGTACCTGACTTGATGGAGTTACATGTAAGTGTATTGACCCTTCTCTATCTGACTTGATGGACTTACATGTAAGTGTACGAACCTGTCTCTATATGACTTGACAGACTTACATATAAGTGTATGGACCCTTGTCTATATGGCTTGACAGACTTACATGTAAGTGTATGGATCTTCTCTACCTGACTTGACGGACTTACATGTAAGTGTATGAATCCTTCTCTATATGACTTGATGGACTTACATGTAAGTGTATGGAAACTTCTCTGTTTGACTTGACAGACTTACATGTAAGTGTAAAGACCCTTCTCTATCTGACTTGACAGACTTACATGTAAGTGTATTGATCCCTTTCTACCTGACTTGTAAGACTGATTTATAAGTATATGAACCATTTTCTACTCGACTTGACAGATTTACATGTAAGTGTATGAACCCATTTCCACCTGACTTAATGGACTTACATGTAAGTGTATTGAGCCCTTTCTACCTGACTTGTCAGACTAACCTGTAAGTGTATGAACCCTTTTCTACTCAACTTGACAGACTTACATGTTAATGTTTGGACCCTCTTCTAACTGACTGACAGACTTACATGTAAGTGTATGAAACCTTCTCTATATGACTTGATGGACTTACATGTAAGTGTATGAAACCTTCTCTATATGACTTGACAGACTTTCATGTAAGTGTATGAACCCTTCTCTATATGACTTGACAGACTTACATGTAAGTGTATGAACCCGTCTCTACTTTACTTAACAGACTTACATGTAAGTGTATGAATCCTTCTCTACCTGACTTGACAGACTTACATGTAAGTGTATGGACCCTCCTCTACCTGACTTGACAGACTTACATGTAAGTATATGGACACTTCTCTATATGACTTGACAGACTTACATGTAAGTGTATGGACACTTCTCTTTATGACTTGACAGACTTACATGTAAGTGTATGAAACCTTCTCTATATGACTTGATGGAGTTACATGTAAGTGTATGAACCTTTCTCTATATGACTTGACAGACTTACATGTAAGCGTATGAACCCGTCTCTATATGACTTGACAGACTTACATGTAAGTGTATGAACCTGTCTCTATTTGACTTGACAAAATTACATGTAAGTGTATGAATCCTTCTCTATATGACTTGACAGACTTACATGTAAGTATATGGACCCCTTTCTACAACATCTGGCTTGGCTCCTTTCTTGACTTCCTCAGGATTTGTTAAGTCAAACATGTAGAACTGCATGTAAATAGGAATAGGAAGGTCTCTCCATGTTTTGTACAACAAGTTTCCTTCTTTGAGGATCACTGTCTAAACAGAGACATTAGAGTTATATACTAGTAAAAACTGGAATGACCTTGATAAAAAAAAACTTATCAAATTTGTGTCAATAAAAAATCAGCTTCTGGAATATAATAACTTTGATCATTTATTTCAGGCACAAAGGATACACATGATACAACTATTTCTATAGTATTGAAAAAACACCTACAGAATATGCTATCCTTGATTCGACCCATCCATTAATTTTTTTCTTCAATGCAATTCAATTGACATCATATAACAAATACCTATGCTTGTCAATACAAACTGATTTTTCAAAACATCTTCTCAAGGGTAACATACAAATAAAATTATATTCAAATTCATAAATTGACATGTATGAAGTGGATTGGTAATGTAAATTTTTTATACACAATCTAAACAATATGGAAAAAAGAAATGTAGGCTTACTTTTTCAATTTCTTTCCTAACAATGTAATCAACGATAGGAATGAGTGCCACGCCCAGGATTACAAACAGGACACCAAACACACAGCCACAGTAATGTAGCTTTTTCTTCACACCCCACGCCATCTCTCAGCTGTCCTGACGAAATAAAACATTCAACTAACTGGTATATAAAAAATTAATTTTATTCAGAAAACAACCCTTCATGAACAATTGATCTTCAACGTACTTCTTCAATTTAAAGTGTGTAAGTTATTTTATGTTCATTTAAATCATATACATGGTTTTCTGTCTAATCAAATTAATTATTGCAGGAAAAAGTCATAGATTTCATCGAATTTGGTGGTTGGGGTGGGTGAGGGGCTGGCAAATGGGGCAAATAAAATTTATGAGAACTTATGGTGCACCTTGAATTTTGCACAGGGATGTACACAAACATACACACATGAAAGATAACCATACTCCTGTCTAAGTTATACTTGCACTGTATGTCGACAAGGGTCAAAAACTGGTGGATCTTAATAATCATGCAGTCATGCACATTTGTTTCCTTCATATATTTTATTTCCAGTGTACCAAGACTCACTTATTGAGTACCACTATGTTCCCAAGGATCCTGTAGCTAATACCATAAATCTGGAAATTTTTGCTGTCGATAAATTTTTAGCAAATAGTTCATTGCATTTGCAGAAATATTTTTCTTAAAAATAAATCACCAATAAGAAAATGTAAACAAAGCAGTTGTCATTCGTAAAATTTTGAAGCGTAAAAATTAATCAACAGCATTTTGACCCAAATTCGCAAAATAAAATTGACGTAAAAATTTCCAAATTTAAGGTAGTCCAAAAAATCTTATGTTTTCCAGGCTTTTTAACAATTTTGATATTTACGTGCCTAGCACATAAAATTTCAAAATCGTAAAAAAGCTAGGAAATGTCATATATTTCGGACTATGTACCCTCTAAGCTTTGCACTTTGAATTTAAGTTTTGATTTAAATGTATGCACATTTGGACATTATTGATCTGATTTTGGGAAATAATTAATTTTAAAATATATACATTCAGATTATTTAATGAACATAATGTAATAAATTGTTTCCGGAAATTAATAATACATGTAATAGTAAAACATATATTTTGAAAATTGGACAAGTGAACGAGTAATTGTTACCTGAACATGCCAATTCTGGTAAATCAAACCCTTATATACAATGAAAAGTAAAATCAATCTTAATAATTTAATTTAAAAAATCTTACCAATTTTTACTTACTTTCACACTTAAAAGTCTACACTATTTCCAATAGCATTAATGTTAATCTTCTAAATGATACAGTACTGTGAGGCAATTAATCCATGACTAATCTAAAGAAATATAGATATTTAAAAAACCAGGAACATTAATAAACAGGAAGATATGGAAATTGAAATTTTTTTTTAATCATGTATAAAATTTAAACCATAAATTTTAAAAGAGATTCATAAATAAGGTGCAATTTCCTTTCATATAAATTGATAATTATACATTTTAATATTGTATGAATGTTAAGGAAATATGAAAATTCATTCAGCCAAGAAAAGTCATATTCCCCAGTGGTTTCCCTCTGAGGAATATGATTTGACTGCATGAACAAATCTTCATTTTTCCCAAACATTAATTCAATAAATTATTACACTGAAACATCCAACCCATTCAAAATAATCAGAAAGTTTCAATTTTAGCACTGCATGGTGTCATATTCATTCACTAAAAAGTCACTGCTTTACCAAAGTTCCTTAGACACAAAATTACTTTGCATGATTTCTTTTGCTACACTACTTGAAAGAATATAGAAGAATTAAAGCACATTAAAAAAAAAAACAGAGAAATATTAATTTTTATGGCTTTGGCCTGTGCTGTCCTAGCTGTTTTTTTTTTTTTTTTTTGCTTAAAGCACCGGGCTCACAAAATCAATGATACCCCCACCTCAGATATGATTACATGTATTATAAATAATGGCAAAGTTCATGTTTTGCTCTGGGAGACCTGAAATAAGTGTCAGATCAAAAAATAAATTAGTAGGTCACAATGACACTTAATGCAATAAAGATTCCGTGGAAAAGATCAAAAATTAAAATAAGAATTGAAAGGTGGCACTATGTAACAAAGATTCTGTGAAAATCTCATTAAACATTCAATTTTTTGGAATTTATCAGGTGACCTATAAGGCCCATGGGTCTCTTGTTTAAAAGTGCTATCATCTTAAAGTAGGAAGAGGGAAGGAATTGGTTTAAAGTGAATTAGTGATGGGATCAAAATACAATGAGATAATGACTGATCACTGAGATTAATGACTGATCACTGTTCATTTCAATTGTATATATATACTGACTGTTACTGCTGAGTTTTTTTTGCATGTTCATGTTAATCAATTGACAATTAAGATTCTTCATGTTCTACAACTTCAGGTTCTACAACTTTTCCTACAGAAGAAATGTAAAGGGGCCTGGACACAGTTTCAACTGATTTTTTAAAACCAATTTTAATTTTAAAATTCCTACCTAAGGCATCATCTGTTGATTGGCAAAAATTTGAACATCATTTGTTGATTAACAAACAATATACAGAACTTAAAGTTCTTCAAAATGTTAACAAGGCATGTGCCTTGTTTTTGTTTACATATAGAAAATATCATATTATAACGAAATGAAGTTTAGCGAATCAATAGTAACTGTCAAAATGCATTCAAATTTAAGTTTTATTTGAAATCATCTACTTTGAACGAACATATATTAGTATATTAACCTGTGTAAACACAAACAAGAAACTAGCCTTGTTTACATAACAAAGGTTTGGAGCTCTAAATCTCTTTTATATGGACAACTGGCATTCAAATTTTTGATGATCATTAGAAAGACCCTAGTTAAATATTTGTAAAAATGGAAAAATAAATTTTTGAAATTTAAGTTGAAACTGTGTCCATGCCCATTTACAATTGCTTATGAAATTTCATTTTAACGGGTCCACAAGATGGGAAAGTTCAGTAAATTCAGTGTTAGACCAGAAATTTTATTGCAAAATTCACCTATTTCAAGGACAGGAAATACATTAGAATCAAAGTGCCACATAAAATGTAAAGATTGGGTCAATGAACAGTTCCCGGATTATGTATATCTTATACTTGTACCTCTGACCTGAATTTATATGCTGGATCTCCCGGAAATATTTTTCATTGTCCTCAAATATGTACCATATATTTTATATAGTTTTAAGTGAATAAATGAACTTGAACTTGTGTGGATAAGACATATAAAGCAATAAAACAAACAACCACTTCCAAATTGTTTTAACTTTAAGATATGTCAATTGACCAAAAAAATCATCAACTCTAAATTTTCTGTTTTATGTACATCTCAATCAAAGTATGTACTTTAATACTTTTTTCCATTTAATAATCAAGAATAATTTACACTATGTGGGCAGTCACAATTAATTTGCAGATATATGTGTCAAATCCTATACTTTTACATGTAATTTTACATACATGTGCACTTAGGTGAAAAAAAAATATATATATCAACGGTTTCTCTCTCATGCAGGCACTAGCTGCCTCGAATTTGGTCAGAAATTTTAAAATTAGCTTTTTATAGTTACATACAGACAAGGAAAAATCTCCATTTTCTTTTTTTTTTAACTATACATGCATGTACATGCATGCAAAAAGAAAATTGAGTTAAAGTCATCCCCTTTTAAATTTAACCGGTATATTCTTGAAAAAGCACATTAATTTGTTTTAACAATACATTTACTATAAGGTTAAACAAATATTTTAATTACATTTTTTTAAAATTACGTACGTATCATTATATAGCAAGATTCACGTGCAGGCATAAAGGCTGTCTGAAAAATCTGCTATTTTTTCTAAAAGCTTTAATTGAACAGAAATTGTGATTTGATCCCTGAAATTAATTGTTGAAAATGGTATATTGCATCCTAAACCCTAAGACTTATGTAATATGTCATTTCTTACCTTAAAGATAAACTATAGTGTTTTGTGGTTTCTTTTATCCTCACATGCATACTCAACACAGTAACACATTCCCTTCGTAAGTAAAGTGATATTCTTCAGTAGTTTTGTAAAATTCACTCCAACTTGCACAAATCAAAGTTCTTCATAAAAATTTCATTTCATCCTTTAGAAAATCAGTACAGGTGAGCGAGGTGTTTGTAGATACAGCAGGTTATTGTCACCTGTATATATCTGATGTGTATTGTGTGTTATCAGCAGTCTACCTGTCTATATTGTTAGTTCTTCTGTTTGTATCTTGACTAAGTATGATAACCTTTAAAGTGCATAGTGTCACTGTACATGTACGAGGGTTGTCCCAAAAAGTCGTAGACAATGTTAATAACTTTTTCAGCTCGCAACCAATACTAACCAAATTTTGCATAGACATAATACATTTAATGTTCTTTAAAATTTTGAATTCTTAATCATATATCTTTCATATTAATTGCATTGAGACGATTTATATGAAGGCCGATATGGTCTGTCGGCGCACGACCAAAATTCGGAATAATTTACACATATAACTATTACATTTGCTTTTATTAATTTGGTACTATGTAAAAGATTGAACTAAAATTTAAATCAGTTAAACCAAAATCAAAATCTTAATCATAAGTGAAAATTTCATATAAATTGAATTAGAAACAGACGACTAATGACATGATTTTCAAAGTCTTGTTGGAATTGATATTTATGAAAATGACGTTGTCGAACGCGTACCCGGCGCACGGAAATGTGATAAATTGTTTTTGGTATGTTTTATATTCATCAGAGACGTGGAAAATAGTACAGAAACGACATTACACACTAGATTTTAATAAAGAAATTGTTTTAAAAAGCACGAGATTCAAAGATAGTTTTTCCTCTATATCGAAAAAAAGTCATTGCATGTAAGAAGTATAATACTGTTTGTTAAACGCAGACATTTGGGAACGTTCTGGGCCATGAACGTCGTCAAACAAGGTGTATTCACTGCTGCCTTAAAAGTAAGGTGATCTTTCAATTAATTTTTGACTAAAATTTGAATCTGCTTAAGAAAATGGACAGTAGTGAATTTAGATAAGTCCCATAGTCAAGGAGTGGTTTTTCATGATAAAAAATATTCATTTGGATGTTAATATCCGCATGTGAAGCATAAAAAGAAATCATGACATCATGAGAGACGTAAATTGCTTTGGTGCGCCGATGTACACTTACATGGTTTCTTTATTTTTTCCTAGTTTTCTTATTAAATGTGGTATCGTCATGAAACTTGACATGCATGATCATAAAATGTTACTTTTTACCATGACAAGAATAGAAATTTGATTTGGCAAAGAGAAAATAAACTATGTTCCCTGTCTACGACTTTTTGGGACAACCCTCGTACATGCTTATCATCCGTGTTACTATATTTATGGTTGGGCAGAAAACTGGGCAGTGAGTTTTGTTGTGGATCAATGGGCATTTTTAATTATCATTAAATCATATACATTTTCATAGATGATATATGGCATTTTCTTCGTTTTATTAATTCTTAAAAGTTCTCCTTTATTAAGTTTAAATGAATACACTAACATAATTACTGATTGAATCCCATAAAATATGATTAAATGTATGTCATATCTATCTTCTATGATAAAATTGATTATTCTTTGTTACAAAAATGTGCAAAGGGTACTAACTCTTACCCAATGTTAAAAAATAATTTTCGCACCTTCTTTAATAAGGTTTAATTGCATATTCAGGTCTCCCAGATATACAATTTTTTTATACATTACTTTTCATTAGAATATTAAATCCCTATTAATTAACTTAGACTTCTGTGTTTTCCACAAATATTTTTCATTTTTTTACCAGTCCCAATAGACTAATTGCATGGTAAATTTAAGTCACTCCACCAGAATTTCAATTGATAATGAAATATGACAGATGTTTATTTTGAGCCCTGAAATATACATGTTGGTAAACCAGTTGTGAACATGCAATATCTCTCATTTAAGGTAGGCCCGTACTTTCAGAATTTTCTGTCAAACTGATCATTTTTTAACTTGAATACCTTGAATAACTCATGAACTAACTAAAATACCCATAAAAGACATATGTTTGCAGGTTAATTTTCATACAACATGTCTCAGAGTACATACCTCTAAAAATTCAACAGCCAAAATTTAACATTTAAAGAAGTGTGATATCATATTTTATTTAGCCATGCCCCAAATCACATCAAATTTATATCAAAAACTTGTGGAAACAAAAAATATTCATTTGCTAGGAGAATAGTTGAATTTTTTCCAGGAAAACATTAACAAATTGATGTTAAATCTGTCCACGTCTTTAAGAATAAAATCTCGAAATTTCTTTATTTTTAATAATTCTCAAAATCTAAATTGTTTACATGCCATTTTTTCTTTAAAATTAGTAAGAATTATATCTTAGGTTAACAGAAATACAAACTTTATTATGATTGACCAGAAATTTTTAACAAAACAGCCCTTTAAACACGTATATCCCCATTTTTTGGGATATCAAGTTTATTCAATCATTTCTTACAAAATTTAAAACGAAAGTAAAATTTAAAAAGATGATATTGGCCTAAAATCTATTAAAATAGATCTCAAATTAATTTGTTTTAAAATAAAATAAGAAGGGTTTAGGTTCATAAAGGCAATTAAGAATTTTGTGCCTGTGTATGTGCTAAAAGCATATAAATATCCTATGGACAAAGTGTAAAGTGTGAATTTCTATAGATAGTATATATTAAATGCTTTGTATTCAAATTGATGCTATAATTAATATATATTTACTTATTAAATAATTTTCAAGCAACCAAAATATTTTATTACAAAAAAGTGATAATCAGAATTTTATATTGGTGTGTAAAATTAAAACCGGATCCGTAAAAGTATGGACCTTCCTTAAGCAATGATGAGGTAAAATTTTCCTTTGAACACGTTGAATGCAATAATTTGAGCTTTATTAAGAATGTTCAATGATATCATTATAATAAAAAGCTGTCATGTTCATGGTTCATGCAATTACCCTGGGCTGGTAGATACTCTGTAGATACAATAGCGACCTGAGCAAGGCCATCAAATTGACAGACTACCAAGCAAACATGCGTCTGACCAGAGACATATAAAACCTTTATATGTCTCTGGTCTGACCAATACACGTTTTGGTACCTCCTAGCAAGCTAACACATGGGGAATGTTCTTGACCTATTCATACTGTCTCCACTTTTGTAAAACCAACTGAGCTACCCAGACTAATATCCACGACCAAAACCATTACAACAGAACTTCAACTTCAAGGTTTCTTTTTTTTTTGCTGAACATAAACCTTTTCTTCATGCACATTTCAATTCAAAATAGACCACATATCGAGAACCTGTACCTACATTCTAAAATTTTCATTGGCTTTCTTATAATTTATCAATTGTGAATTATGCACGTGATAAACGAGATAATACTCACCTGAGACTGTGCTCACTCACTGTTTCTAATTACATTTTGAAATCAAAAGTGAAAGTCACCGGTGTAGCAAGCAGTTGATCTGTATACGATTTACATCGCCAGACAGTTCGTGGAAATGATTATGAATATATGACTTGCATGCAGATATAAGTTTTTAAAACATTTAAATCTGTTTTTAACATATTTCTAGAACTTACATAATTTTAACATGATAAAATAAATGATTAAATATGAGAAAAATACATTCACCTCTATGTTACATAACTATACCCGTAGCAAATTCTATAGATACCGCTCTATCGGAACACTAATGATTTTTAAAGATTTGGGGGAATCCGAAAGGAAAAAAAAACATGTCGGAACTTTTGGCTTCCCTGGAAACATGAAACAGGTATTCTTTTTTGTATGTTTTTTCTGAATTATAGCCTTTACTTTTTATCTTAACATAAAAATACGAAATATACTCTGACTTAGCACGTTATACCTAAGACGGTTTGATTTTTCCTATTTATCTTTTATGTTTAGCCTCCCATTGGAACATGACTCTGAGACATGAACCACATTTTTAAAAGAATATTTAGCTTAGGCCTAAATAGAAGACTACATCAAAGCAGATCAATACGCCATCTTTTTGTTTGCTGAAAATGTCAAAAGGGACAAAGGTAAAAAAAAAAATCCTGTTATTTATGCTGATTGGAGTGTCAGATACATTGTATAACCAGAGGAATAAAATGAATTTTGTGACATAAATGTAAACCTCTTATTTAGGTCCCTGGTTATATGCAGGGGAAAGGAAGCAGAAATCCCAGGGGAATCATTGGGTAAAGTATAATTCAAGAAAGTAAAATGGTAAAATTATAATAAAAGGCATGCACAAAAAACCCCCAAAATCAATATTGACATAATTATGTTGCAGCAAAAATAATGTCAATATATCTGTAACTCATGATATTCTCTTCCTAATAATTGGCAATAATTAGATTATTAAAAAAACATTATCATGTATTTGTTGTTTCCTACTCCAGTTTACTTGAAAAGTTCACACTAGTGTAGGGATGTTAACTGCATGAGGCTTTTATTGTAAGAGTAGCTGTTTCTGTGTTAACTTTCACTGTTACTTAAGGAATTACTGTCTAGTTAATAAAGTATGCCAGGACATCAACAATAGTTGGTGTCCCTGGCATACTATACTAACTAGACTGTGATTCCCTATATTTCCATTTCATTGTGATTTAAATTAAAAAAATATAGACATAGATTTAAATTACACGTTAAGGCCGGTTTACACTTTGCATCTTGACACATGCTTCAAGATGCATGCATCTTTTTAGCCCCATGCATCTTGTTATTTACACTATGTGTCTTGACACATGCATCCTCTGAATACATAATAAATATTCAGTAGTTTTCCTCTGATTTTCCCGCCACTCTATCAAAAACAATGGAGGTTGAAGACGTTATTTTGCCAGCATGTTTAATTATAATTGCTGCTGCAAAAACCATAGTTGAAAAGAGAAACAGAAAGAAGAGAGTTTGGGTCCGTCCCTGGATTCAAAGAAGAGAAAAGTTTGGAGCTTACAATTCCCTCATGAGAGAACTTTCTTTGGAAGACCCATGTGGTTTTAAAAACTTTTTGAGAATGACCAAAGAAGACTTTGATTATCTGCTAGAAATGGTCTCTCCTCTTATTCAACGTAAAGACACAGTCCTTAGGAGCTCAATTTCTGCTGCAGAGAGATTATCATTGACACTCAGATTCCTTGCATCAGGTAATTTTAGTGTAAAAATTAAATGGATACAAATTACATGTACTTACAAAACAATAAGAAGACACAGAGAAATAAAATCTAAACATTTATTTTCTAGGTGATAGTTTCAAGTCTTTGGAGTATTTATACAGAGTACCGGTTTGCACACTTTCGGCAATTATTCCTGAGACATGCTATGCTATACATAGAGCTTTACAAGAAAAATTCTTGCAGGTATGTACCTTTGTTCCTTTACATTTGAAATTCAAGAGCTTAAAAATTGTTACAAATGTGTGTAGGTCATATAAGATGAGGTTTCTGGCACATTATTCGGTGTGTTCTGATATTGTGGATATGACTGCTGAGATGTACCAAATTGACTCTCAAATATAATACCCTGTATTTTATATTTTATGAGTCCTTTAATTCGATCATCTTTAATTTTTTTCAACTCATTTGCTACATGTTTTCCGAAAATATCATCTTCATCTTCTGGTAATTTCTCATCATTTTTCTTGGTGTGTAGACTTTCCAAAACTGAAACAGCTTTAGCCATGACATTGTCTGCTGAAACTTTTCTTTTCTTGGGAAAAGGGTTCGGGGTAATTCTTCCCTCTGAATTTGAAGTTTCTGAACATTGTGATGAAACCTCCACATCATCGTCTTCATCTTCATTTTGTAAAACAGATGTATCCTATAAAAATAAACATTTATTTAAATTCAATTATATTTTATTATAGGTTCCAAAATCAGAAGAAGATTGGCTTGACATTGCAAAAGAGTTTTATTTGAAATGGAATTTCCCAAATTGTATTGGAGCTATGGATGGAAAGCACATTGCCATTAAATGCCCAAAACAAAGTGGTTCAATGTATTTCAATTATAAAAACTTCTTTAGCATTGTACTCTTTGCTGTTGTTGATGCAAATTACAAATTTATATATGTTGATGTTGGATGCAATAGACGTATAAGTGATGGCGGCGTATTTGCAAATTCAGCTTTGAACAATGCCTTAACGAATAATTGTATGAAAATTCCTTCTGATAGAGAACTTCCTGGAAGGATGAAAAAGATGCCCTATGTCATTGTTGGAGATGAGGCATTTCCGCTGAAGAAGAACCTTATGAAACCTTATCCTCAAAGACAACTTGATGTGTCCAAAAGAATTTTCAATTATCGGTTGTCAAGGGCTCGGCGAATAGTGGAAAACGTTTTTGGAATTTTGTCAAATAGATTTGGTATTTTTAAAAGAACAATAACTTTGGAACCAGAAAAGGCTGAATATCTTGTGCTAGCTTGTTGTGCGCTGCACAATTTCCTGCGTTCCAGAGAATCTGCTACAATGTACAGCCCCCCTGGAACTTTTGATGAAGAAAATGAGGACGGAAGCTTGAATTTAGGAAACTGGAGGGAGAATGCATCATCTCTTTTTGAAACATACCTGAGCAATGTGCAAACAGATCAACTAACGATGCAAGAGAAATTCGAGATGAATTTTGTGATTTTTTCAACACTAATGGTCAGGTACCATGGCAGTGGGAATTGATATAATTGAAACGGAACACGCAGACATAAAATTAACTTACCAAATTGGATTTTGAAATTCTTGGAGTAATCTGACTTCTCAAGAATTTATCAAGCTGATCAAAATAGGCCCATTTACTGACATACACATCATCAGTCCCAGCACCACTCCTCTTGGACTTGTTTACCTTCTGCAATTCTCTGGAATAGTATCCCCTGAGACTGTGTATCTTGTTCAGAATTTGCTCAACTAAATTGAAAAGCAAAAAATAAATAATGAAAAATAACATGTAATTGATTATTTATTATTGTGTAATTAATTTTTAGCATTTAAATGATACTTTATTTTACCTTATTTACCTTTATTACTCACAATATAAACTATGTTAGGAAAGAGTTTTTACCTGTAATAAGGAGGCCCTCAAACTCCTCTTCTAGACTTCCTTTTATTTTTACAAGGGCTTCATTTCTGGTGTCTTTTTTATGGTAATTTTGAGATCCTACATTCCATAGGCATTCCTCCTCATAATAAAAGTCAATAAGTCTTTCTAATTGTAGTTTGGATAAATTTATATCCTCTTTGTTTTGACTCTTTTTGGATGCCATTTTGGAAAGCACGTGGAGGAAAATTGTGCTAATTATCTAATCCCACCTCTGACCTTAATTTTAATTGGTCAGTTCCATGCATCTTGAAGCACGGAATAGAACAAGTTCTATTCCATCGTTCAAGATGCAAGACCCATTTAATTTGACACAAGGGGCTTTTACACTGTGAATCTTGACACATGCATCCAAGATGCATGCTTCAAGATGCATAGTGTAAACCGGCCTTTACACAAGGACTCCCATGCAAATTTCAATAGTCCTGAGCCACTGATGTCAAACACAAAGGCAGCCACACAAGATTTACAGGCATATTTTGCCTCCTTAGCGTCAGGCACAGAGACAGATGCGCATGAGATTTGCATGCATATTAGGCCTCTTTTAAGCTCCTGACTTATCGACCTGCCTTATTTAAATTCCATTAGAATTATCAAGAAATCAACTCTGTAAACTTTAAAGAGTTATCACAGAGAAAAAAAAGTTAAATGGAAATATTTTGATTTTAAATTTATATTTACAATGTATTTTGAGTAATGAACAACAATAATTTACCTCACAGAATTCCACTGTGCACAGTATTTCTTTATTCAGAGATATTTTGGCATTATTACAGAAACCTTAAAAGACTGATAGTTATACTTGCTATAATTCTTTTTTCAAGGGACAGGGAGATCCGGTACAAATGTTCCCTACAGAACACGATTCTTGACGTGCTGCGAGGGAGACCAGGCTGGCAGGAGGTCCCGGGGTAAGATTTTTCTGGCTGTAATGTTAACGGGGGTGAAGGAGCATGCTGACGAAGCATGAATCTGTAGTGATCGAGGAGAGTGGCAATTGGCATGACAATTAAGAACCTAATTAATATTGTTATTCCTAACAGTTTTAAAATGTCAATATGCTTATAGACCACTGCACCAATAATTTTACATTAGATGAAGAAGTATGAGTAATACAAGCTAATAAAACACACAGAAAAGATAGCAGATATATTTTTTAGCATTACATTTTAAGATGAGTCTTTCATTTTGATCATTTGCCATTGATGTGTGATGTTATATGTGTTATGTTGAGTGACTGTGACTTTACTGCTCTGTGTTGGTTTTTAGTGAATTGTCTGGGTTTGTCTATAGAAATAGAATGTATGTTTGTTGTTTGCTTTCATATTTCAGTCAAAATAATGTACAGCAAAATGTACAGACTAATGCAAAACAACAGGGGTAAGTCCAACACTTGTACTTATTTTACCATATTTGATTCACATTTAAAAAAAGACAGGAGTTAAACATTCTAGCTATTATATTGGTTGAAAATGAATTTTATGAAATAAATGGTTATTATGCTTAATTCCTAATATGCAATTCTACTCACATTTACATAATCTTTGATACATATTTATAAATTGGAATCGTGGTATAGTTCATGTCTTTTTAATAATTTTATGTTACTGTCTTAAATTATTAAATCACTTTTTCTTGAGTGTAATGTTTGTTCATCATACTTGATCTTGGTTACTTAATGATTTGGTTATCAGAGGAGGCTATGAACAAAAAAAATAGATCTGGAAACAAATATACCATTAATTTGTATTTATTTCATTAATAATTTTCAAATAATGAATGCTGGGATATATGACTTTTAACCTATATGTACATTGCCATATGAAATTTGAAATCTTAAGTGCATTGGTCCTACTTTTTGATATTGCGATGCTGCTGCGCTTAGCATTCTGAGGTCATAATAGGTTAGGAAATTTTTCTAAATATAACATGTATCTTGTGTGTTTACCTTGTGTCATTATATGTATTATGTAGCAGCACAATTATATCAGGTTTACTGTGGTATACATGTATGTTTTATAAATGACAGGAACATCTTTATCATAATCATATTTTGAAAATAATTCTTCTATATCATAAAAATATCAGTTAGGCTGTAAATCTTAGAAACCTATCGGTCTGGTTGCACTATTATTAAATATACATATATACATACAAATACCTAAATCATAATTAAACTGATTGTTAACAGAACGACACCCCAGTCATCAAAATCAGGGTAAGCTATTATAAATTGATATTTAACAAGGTGAAAGGTTACAGGTGAAAGGTTATAGGTGGTCAGTTATATAATGCCTAAATTTTGCTGCATGCATATACTTGTTCAAATATACATGTAATCTTTTTATTGTGGGAAATGCCTGTGGTGTTTGATTTTCTCCCCATACATATACAGGTAGTTTTATTTTCAAACCCAAGGGTAACTTAGATACTATGCAATTATGATGAAAAATTTAGAATTCGTAAAAAAAATTCTAGTTTAGTTTTTCATTTATGAGGGAAGTAAATACCAGGGTAGTTAATATAAAGTATGACAAAAATAGTTTGGATTAAGGATCTAATGATTAATTCAATAACTCTGAAATTTCTGCCTCGATTTCAGTCAACAAACCTCTGGCCAGCCATCAAGCAATACTGGCAAGGCAGGGTAAGACAATCAATAAATAGTATGTAAAAATCTGATTTTATTTTGACAAATATACAGAATTCACACATTAATAATATAATACCAGTATTTGCAAACATATAAGTATCTCCAGTCTTTGACCAACCCAACCCATGCATAGAGAAAAAAGTCCTTGCCCAATTTAAAAAAAAGGTCTAACCCAAGGATAGGTGAATATTTTTCAATGTTTGGGTGAATTACAGATCAGGTACAACTTCAACACAAGGGACGACCTCTGGGAACAAGGGAAGGTAAGGTCATTGCCATGGTAATAGTTGCTATGTTTAGCACTTTTTTTGGAATTGAGGTGTCTCTTCTACATGAAGACCTGATTTACTCTGACTTTTTTGTTTCTTTTTTACAATTAAAGGATAAATCATTACAACTTTTCTCACTAAAATTATAGGTTATTTAAAATTTTAAAAATCCCATAAAATATTGAAAGATATACCAAAGGATGAGATTTGAAAATGTAAGATAATGTTCTTAAATACATTCTATTATAAAGACATAAAACATTAGTTTGAGTAAGTAAGCTGAGTTTTCTGCTTAGTGTAAGAATTCCCCAACAAGGCCAAGCTACACAAAACACAGTGCCCACAAGAATGGGGTGAGTTTTAAGTAGGACAAAACATTCTACCTCATTTACAACCCTGTCTATATTCAATCCTTTACTAAATTAACTGACTTTTCTTACCTTACAAGCATGTTAATTAAATATTAAACAGGCATGGACTCCCTTAGCTAGGATGATGGTATATAAATATTTTACTTTTATAATATTAAAATATGTCTGTCCATCTTTTCTCTGATTCAGCAATATTAAATACTAACCAGGATGTAGGACATCCCTGTACATATAGTATACATATATTATCTACTGCATGTCCAACTTCTTCAATTTAACATACACTAACAGTTCAAAGGAGAGAAATTGATATTTACATAAACTTCTGTTTCTTCATGTTTCCTGCGCATCTTGGAATCTTTTTAGCTTTTCTTGTAAGAGTTTCTTAGCGCTGTACAGCTTTTTCCACATTGGCTAGATTCATTCAGTTTGGTTTTTGCATGCCTTTTATTTATTTGTTTTCTTGAAAATTAATTTTTCCAGATACGTGCGCGTTGAATTTGCATCCTATGGTACTGTTGTTCGCATTGCACTGTGTTTTTATCGTCACATTTTTTATCAATGTTTTTCATTTTCTTCAGTTTCAGCTGCTTTTACTGTTTTATGTTCATGAGTTCTTTTCCCCTCAATACATATTAAACGAGAGTTAATCTAGTAGTAACCTTTGACCTTTCAGTTTTCAAAGCATTCCTCCTATCACACGGAACAGGTAAGTTCTCACCCTCTCCGCTGACTTTCCTTAAGTTCCTTACTCCTTCCCTGCTATCTATTAACATCTCTGGTCCGTGTATATAGAAAATGTGGAGAAGAGGTGGATGGGGTTAAAAATCTATAGTTTTGATAATGAATATGAAATACATTTTCTCCGGTAGACTGAAAGGTGAAAGTCACGGATAAAAATTATCGATAATGCCACCATAGTTTCAGGCCCAAATTACTGTACCCTACACTGCATTTAGTTTTTATGATATATTTAAATCACACGGACCATCTTTACACTAATATCACTTTTCACAGGTATTTATATCCACAAGTTTCCCTTTTTGACCATGCCTTTCCTGCAATTTATTCGGAGTATCTCAGAAATTACTTTAATATTATTTCAATTTTCAGGACCATATTTGTAAGCTCAACAGCTGCTTAAAGCTTACAGATCTATAGTTTTTTTTATTATTAAGATTATTTCAATCAATTAAATGTATGATATAGTAATGTGAAATAAGCTTCAGTTTACAATTATATGTTCCTGACTGTATATATGCATGTACACTGTATATATAATCAATTTTCATATATGCACGCATATCTATGTACAAAATATTATTAAAAATGTCTTTTGCACAGTTCTTTAGATATGTAACATTTATTTTAACGCTTTTTAATAAATGTTTAAATATGACGCTTGAAACGTGAGTGTGCTCGATTGAATTTCGTACTCTCGTCTGACGTAGTTTAGTACATGTGTACTTGTAGTGATGGGGACTGGGATTTTTACTGGTGCGATCGGGAGTGGCTCGCCCAGAATTACGACACCATGTTCCTCTACGAACATCAGAAAATACTACACTTTCGAAACCACTATGAGGTAACATACGTCTCTGTTAATTAATATATTGTATTATTCACGTATCATATGTTTCCCATGACGGTACATGTAATTAAGAAAGCTTCAGTCTCAGTAGTCTCGGTAATTATTTCTGGAATCATGGAAAGAGCTTAATTGTTTATAGTTGACAAGAAAGAATTTAATGGTAAAGAATCTCAAACGACTGAAGAAACAGACGGAGCGAGAACAAGGCAAAGCTGAAGGACTGAGGTTGGACAAACCAATTTCATATGTATCACACTTTTACAAAAGAATCATTTAATACTACAATTGTATGGCAAGTAAAGTCTAATAAAAGTTTCTTATTTGGTAGCTTCGAGTTCTTTCCAACAACCTATGAACTTCCGGTGAGTGAGTAAGCATTTAAAAAAGAGAGATCTTTTCTTTTTGCAGTCCCCAATAAACCGTCACTTTAATACTCCTTTTTTCAATTGCGTAGTCTGAATACCACATATTTGTTGAGGAGTTCAAGAAAAACCCTGGAATTATTTGGATTATGAAGCCTGCTGCCAGAGCTCAGGGGCGTGGTATCTTCCTGTTCCGGCGGTTGAAGGACATTACGGACTGGAAAAAAGTACCGCTTCTCTCTATAGCATCAGCCATTTAATGCTTCATAAAATTATGAATCAAGTTTTATTTACAACATTCATGATTGCTTTTACAGGGAGAGTACCAGCCCTTGAGTGACCCAAACCGTGAGGTACCAGAAACGTACGTGGTCCAGCGGTACATAGAGAACCCGTATCTAATTGGTGGAAGGAAATTCGACGTTCGAGTCTACGTTTTAGTAGTTTCAGTAAGTTACATTTTACATAGCCGTTCAATTTTTTTTATGAAATCATATAAAACTACACACATATTTGTTATTTGAGCCCAAAACAAATTTTATATTATAAACAACTTTTCCTGTATTCTGCAGTATAATCCCCTGAAAGTTTGGTTGTACAGGAGTGGATTTGCTAGGTTCTCCAACACTAGATTTTCTCTGGATTCCATTGAAGATACATGTATCCTACTTAATATTTTTATTGAAAGCAATTGATCACCACGTATACATGTTAAAGTGACGATGCGGCGCATCTCTTCAAAAACAGACTTGTTAAAATTTTCCTATAGGATTTGTAATTTTTTTCATACTCATAAATGTATACACTTTCAAATTTCATAAGTAAATAATTCTGATTATTTCATTAAAATTAATAATTATTTATGGTCCATAAATATATACATCGCAATGTGTTCGAGGTTCCACATTCCATGCTATCAGCATGCGTATAGTTTTCATAAACAAAACAGCATGGTAAGAGAGGGAAGCCCGGTAGGCCTGCTACATTGACAAAGTCGACCAAAACGAAAAACAAAACCGAAAATAGGCCTTGAAATTAAAAAGCAACTTTGCTGACAAAAATTTAGTTGGGAGATTAATATAATCATTGGATGAAGAAGAAACGGGATCTCGGCGACATTCACGTGGGGCTAGCGAAGGTTCTACCCTACAGGTTTGTTAATACATGCTATCATTTCTCGTATCTCCATGGCTTTCAAAGAAAAAAAAACAGTGTAAACTCAACGTTAAAATACGGTGGTATATTTAGGACACGAAATTAATCTTTTTTTAAATACTGAAAAAAAATTATCCTGTGAAAACGACATAATTATCTTGTGAAAACGAGATATTATCTTGTGAATACGACTTATTATCTTCTGAAAACGACATATTATCTTCTGAAAACGATTTATTATCTTGTGAAAACGACTTATTATCTTGTGAAAACGACATATTATCTTGTGAAAACGAGATATTATCTTGTGAAAACGACTTATTATCTTGTGAAACTACATATTATCTTGTGAAAACGACATATAATGTGAAAACGACAATTTATCTTGTGAAAACGACTTATTATCTTGTGAAAACAACATAGTATCTTGTGAAAACGACTTATTTTCTTGTGAAACAACATAGTAATTTGTGAAAACGACTTATTATCTTGTGAAAACGACATATTATCTTGTGAAAACGAGATATTATCTTGTGAAAACGACTTATTTTCTTGTGAAACGACATATTATCTTGTGAAAACGACTTATTATCTTGTGAAAACCAGATATTATCTTTTGAAAACGACATATTATCTTGTGAAAAAGGAATATTATCTTGTGAAAACGAGATATTATCTTGTGAAAACGACATATTTTTCGGCTTTAAAATATGTTACATACATTGAACTACCTTATTATTTAGTTTTTTGCTTTTCTTTGTCAAAAAGGCATATGGATGAAGAGTACAGGTAGATGATGCATGTATCATTAAGGAATACTTGAAATAACATGTTTATAAATGTTCCAAAATACAATCATCTCTGATCTTTAAGAACGTTCCTTCAACGTTAACGGATGCTAAAGCGAAAAATGTACATTGTATTCTTATATTAATTTTTTTTTTCGATCGTATTTCATTCAAATACAAGAGACCCAAGGGCCTTATAGTTCACCTGAGTATCATGTAACAACTTTCCAAAAATTGAATTCAGTTCGTGTTTAAACCAGAGGCCATGAAATTCAAATTTCGCGGTTTATAAAGCGTAAACTGACCCAAGTTATGATATATCGTATAACAAAAATTGAAATCAGCTTCATTCCTTTATTTAAGGTCATATCTGTAAAATGTCTGCTTGTATTAATTATATTCATGTATTAATTGGATTAAAAATGTAATTTCTTGGGTCCTAATACTAAAATAAAACATCCTTTAACTTTATGTCCACAGTCATACAATATATTCTGTGGAAAAACAGTGTTTACTGCCTCCTGTAAAGTACCAAAATTCCATATACGACCTTTCATTTCCACGGCGTCTAACGATATATGTCGTTTTCACAAGATAATATCTCGTTTTCACAAGATAATATTCCCTTTTCACAAAATTATAACAAGTCGTTTTCACAAAATAATAAAAAGTCGTTTTCACAAGATAATATGTCGTTTTCACAAGATAATAAGTCGTTTTCAAAAGATAATATCTCGTTTTCACAAGATAATTATGTCGTTTTCACAAGATAATTTTTTTCCCAGTATTGAAAAAAAATAATTGTGTGTCTTAAATATACCACTGTATAAAAATGCACTTATGACATATAAAATTTATTGCCATTTGAAGTGCAAATTGTATTGGAACTACAGAAAGGTATTTTATTTGACATTTTGCCGCCATGACGTATGATTTGGTGGATTTGCCTTTCCTGCACCCCAATACACAAAACGTCAACATTTGTACTTAATCATGTTAAATTCGTCTGAATGCAGACAAATATGTTGAGTATTATTAAATTACCGGAAAGTTAAGATATTTTGATTCTCAGAATTGATTTTACTTAATATTCCATTATAACTGTACACCCTACATTGTATGCACGTGCCATTTTAGACCCTTGTACGTTAATTTTGTATGAGGAGGGAATATTTATTTTTCTCAAGTGCTTAATATATTGGGTAAATTTGAATGAAAAAGCACACGATTTGCAGCCGTATTGCCGCTTTAAATAAATAGAAAATTATGTAGAACTATAACACAGTCGTTGTTGTTTAATTCTTTAACTTGAGTTAGATGTACATTTGACAAATGTTGCCGTCCAGAAAAATGCCCCCGATTACGACCCTGACAAGGGATGTAAATGGTCCACCCAACAATTACGGAAGTACCTCGCCGCCAAGCACGGCGTGGAGGCCGTAAGTATAATGTCTTCACCTAAAATATACTGTTCTCTAATGGAAAATATACATGTACACTGCTTATTTATACTTTGTGCCATTTTCTTTTCTAACAGGTCAAAAGAGCATTTAAAGGGATTGACAACATCATCATTAAATCATTGCAAAGTGTTCAAAAAATCATCATCAACGATAAACATTGTTTCGAGATGTATGGTTATGATGTTTTGTTTGATTCTGATCTCAAACCGTAAGTATAGGTATGGTTTTCATTTCTAGTAAGCTACTCCTTTTTAAAGCCATATATGGCGTAACTGATAAAAAAAAAATATATTTTTGAAAAATACAAAATTAAGTAAAGAAATATGGTTGATACAGTTAAATTAAAGCTTTTCATACAATTCTGAACACGGAGAACACCTCGTTTCATCTAAAAATACGATTTTATCTTCTCTGTAATGTGTTATTTAAATCTTTTGTATTTTCTTCCGAGTCGGAGAAAATTCCGAGAATCCAAATCAAATTGTGATATCTTTATAACGCAATTGACTTAGATTTTGTAATTTACGGAAAAGTTCTATCTTTATATAAAATAATGATACAAATAATAAGTTCTTATAATTTTAGTCCATTAATTTTCAATCTACATACGCCATATATGGCTTTAATATTACTAGACATTATTCTTACTATTGAAGGATTTGATTTGTATACCCTCTATTACAGGTGGTTAATAGAAATCAATGCCTCACCCTCGCTCACAGCCAGTGGGAAAGAAGATTATGATCTTAAATTTGGACTCTTAAATGACCTTCTAAATGTTCTTGACCTTGAGAACCGACTGACGGGAAAAGAAAAGCGGGTAGGGGGCTGGGACTTGTTATGGGAGGATGGACCCATTTTAGCTGACGATGGAAACATGGAGTGTACTCCAAACGGGACAACAGCTTCCATTCCTAACTCATTCCTAGGTAGGTTATACCAAAACTCGGACCAATTATACAACAAACAAGTATATACTGACAAAAAGTCAGAGATACTCAAGCTGTAGAAAATCAACCTGGAAAAATCATTAATAATCTAAAATGGTATAATGTGGGCTATTGAGTTCAATCTCATATTGAATAATATACATGAAACAAAATTCATGTAATGTTTAATTAGAATAGATATAATCTATCGTGCTATACGATGAATTTACGTTACTCACTTTCAGGAAAAATTTTATAGAGCTTGGGCCGTTTCTTAATTTAATAAAATATTTTTTGTAGACATTTAATATACTTCAAACTATACGTTTTTTTGTATAATGTGGGCTATTGAGTTCAATCTTCTATTGAATAATATACATGTACATGAAACAAAATTCATATAATGAGTCTAATTAGAATAAATCTAAATTTTCGTACTATACGTTACTCACTTTCAGAAATATTTTATAGAGCATATTGGCCGTTTCTTAATTTAATAAAATATTTTTATGTAGACATTTAATATACTTCAAACTATACGGAGTTTTTTGTTAATTGACGTACATCGAAACATTTAATAAACATCTATCCATATAGCTTGTTGCAAGTCGGTAGAAAAGTTTTTCAAAGTGAAAGGGGGGCTCCGGGCTACAAAAAAGCCACGTTACTACCGGTATACGGGTTCATTTAGCTGTGCAGCATGTCCAGTACATATTCCGTACAAATCCTAAAGAAGTTATATAGGTTCCGTTACCAATGCTGAAGATAGTAAGATTTTTTTAAATAAAAAAAACGTATGACGGAGAAATTAACATTAATTTTGCGCAATTTTTTTTACTGTCACTCAAAGTGCACATGATTTTCAAACCCGTTAGGCGTTAGAGGCAATTTCAGTTTGAGGGTACAGCCATTCATTTTCTGGCTACGCATTGTTGAAATCAGACCAAAACTGCGAGAATAAGCGTTTTGAAAATTTGTTAAGAGAAGGACAATTAGAAATGGGGTAACCTGCATCACCTTTCAGAGTAACCTGTGGACTCGTCTAAGGAAGTTTTGTCGGCGACTGTAAAAATTACCTGATATTCCTACGCAAAGGAAAGCGCGAAATCTCTGTACAGAAACTGTTGCGGCTGCAACGCTTCACTCATTGTTCATTCGCTGTAGAATAGAATCCGACTTTTAACGCTATATATTTTTGAATATACAGACGTTTTCAACATAAGCTTCAGTTTTGTTTCTAGAAATATGTTTATCTACAAAAATAATATATTTTCGTGTTTTTAAACTGAGTAAATCGATGACCTAGCATCGTATTAGATAACTCAAGCCCCTCTAGGGCTTGAGTAAAAAAACACGGAACCATTACCCTCCTTACAAAAAAACAAAAACAAAACTCGGACCCATTATCCAACAAAATTAAAACACGGACCCATTACCTATCAAAAAGAAAAAAAAACACGGACCAATTATCCTACAAAATGCAAAAAATGCATAGATAGAAAGAAGTAACCAAACACCTGTTACAGTTTTCATTTGGGGGGATTTTAGGACTTGTTGCTTTTTTAATATTGACTGCTTTTTTTTTATTTAAGGTTGCCATAACGAAAGAAAAAGACAGCTGAGGGAATTGTACACGGCTGCCCAGTCCATTAAGAAGTCGTGACACGATAAATAACAACTAAATATAAAATATACCCAGGGTCTGTCCTGTGATTCTATATAAAGACTAATTGTGTGAAACATTTCAGCTTTCACTTGTTCAGTAAGGATTGCCTCAGTTTTTTGGGAAGGCTTGCTCAGTTTGATGGAATCCCCCTCCCCAAGATTGAAATCTTACAAATAAAAAAAACCTGCAATTTTTTTTAACCATAACTGAAAATAAAAGCAATTCATGCATATATTGTGGCTTCTTGAAAATGCTTAAGAACATTCAGACTTGTATTCACATGTCTTGTCATTATATTTTGATTTAGACTTGAGCAACGATTGTTGGTTGTTTGTTTGTTTGTTTTTAATTGACGGTCGTTCGAGAATTTATTACTCAAATTGAGAATCAACAATTTCTAAATGTGTACTGAGTACCGGTTTATTAGGATTAGGAATGAAAACTGATAAAAAGTTAACGCATTTATTTGATATTTTAAAAAGATGTCAAAATACAAACATGAAGAAGCAAGATAATTTGTACTATTATAATTGTACAGTTCAAAACCGGGTAATGTAATTATGATCTTGCAGTATAAAACTGTACAACATTAAAATTTGTATAACATTGAGAAAAAAGTTGCACAAATAATTGCATTATTTAATCTCGGATTTAAAAATACAAAGACGTATTGCACAACAAATATTGCATCTATGATGGATTATGTAACAATGAATAATTATAGCTTTTACAAATATATGCAAAACAGAAAATAAAATATCCAGTACTGAAAGCAAGAATATTGCTGTTTGATGGTGGTAGTAATTTAAGCATTCAAAAACACCTTTAAGACGTGTTTCTGTCACTGTCCATAATACCTCAACTTTTAATGATCCCTAGGGTGAAGGAAAAGTTTCCTTCTCATTCGCAGAATGTAATTTCGTGTTCTCCGGTGTTAATCTCTTGTTTAGAGTCTTGTTGATTCTTTCACACTATCATCGTCTGTTTCATCTTCAACAAGAACACGAAGTTCATCTCCAGATTTCTGTTCTTCTTCACCCGACTGTGGAACAAGTGACGAGATTCCGGGGATGGACAAGGCACGCTCTCTAAAAGCAGCAGGCATCGGCTCCAACATTCCCGCCGTGGAGAAATCTTCTCTGAGCAGGTCATATTCCTCATGAATACTTCCCACAGAATCCGACTCCTCGGTCGCCGCTACCTCAGACTCGTCAGACTCTTTCAGAGCAAGTTTTACTTTCTGTTCGAGAATGTCTTTCCTGCTGACCTCCTTCCGGTCGAGGGTCCCTTCAGGGGTTCCAAGGTCCTGACCGGGAGTCCTCTGGAGACTGATAATGCTGGGGGGTCTAGACAGAGACCTGTCGGATTTCGACTTGATGACAATTTTATCACTAGTACTTGTCTGTGATTTTACATTGTCATTTCCGTTCTCTTCGTCCTGAATTCCAAACATGAACTGACGGTGCTTTTCTTGCCACCGCTTCTGTTTCATTTTTTCTGCTCTACGTTTCTTTTCCGTTTCCTGCAATGCAAAGTGGATAATTCTGAATATTGTATACATGGTTATTTTCGTCCCGCTCCATTTTCGCACTTGCAAACAAATTTGCTCTGTCTTAAATTCGCCCAGTCATCTTTAAAAGAAAACCGCAGTTATTTGCTTAGTGTAAATAAATATACATTAAATATTACCTCCTCTTTCTGTTTCAAAGCTATTGATGTGACCCTATTTAAGAGTTCGTCTATTTTGGACTCCGTTGAGTCGGTGTCTATGGAAGTAAGGCATAGGGCTCGATTCATCGGAAAGAAATCATAATTCTCCAACGCAACCTATAAAATTTGCGACTCTATCAATATGAAAGTTTTAGAAAATCATTAAACAGATATGTTTGTCTATGTTAATACTTGTATCGGCATTTGGCTTTACTCACAAGTTTGTGGACGTAAAGTTCTAATGCTGTGAAGTCACTTGTCTTTACATCCTCAAGATGTATCAAGAAAAATACGTAAGCCCACATGTTGTGTTCATTCCGGACATGGTGGTCAAAACCCTGATTTAAAATAGATTAGTTTTTAACAAAAGTCAAATGATTCTTATATTATTTTTTTACTAATTATTGAGTAGACTACAAGTATGTAATAAATGAAAAATTTGACCGTACCTTCCCTGTGTGTTCAAAATCATAACTATTTCTGCTGCAAATGAAGCATGTGTCTTTCATGTCAGACTCAGCTCGCCACTAAAAGGGAAGTTTCAAATAGTGATTAATTAATTTTCTGCCTAATCGATTAATTATTGAATATGCAAGGGTATAAATGTAGTGATTTGTACCTTAAGGTCACGTAACTCCGAGAATGTGTCGACAATGATACCAAAAATTATGTTTAGACCAATGGTGGTGATGAATATGAAGAAAGACACGTGATACAGAACAAGAGGCCAAAACGAGGCAAAAGTATCATTCCTTGTATTTTGCTTGAGATTCTGTAAAAAAAAAAAGAGAAGTTTTAGAAAATAGGCGTTTCGATGGTTATTTTATATTAAGTTTAAGATTTTGAGACATCATTAAGTTGAAGATACACATGTAATAGAATACTAGTACTTACATCGAATATGTCCCCAATAAGTCCATAGCGAACGACTGTCAGGGTGCATTGCCATAAAGTAGAACAGTACAGATAATCGCCAGGATTGAAGAAAGCACGAAGTAACGAAAAACCAATAAGTGCATAAATATATATCACAATAAGTCCAAGGATAGCCACCCACAGTAATGAAATACCTGGAAAAAGAATCGACAGCAAACGTTAGCTTTTTTTTTTATAAGGCCTTAACCTGGAAACAGATGAGAATTTATAAGAGGGCCTTACCATGGAGAGTTGCCGATAAGGTTTTATAAGAGGACTTTACCATTGAGAGTTAGTGATGTGAATTTGCAAGAGGATTTTACCATTGAGAGTGATGGATGAGACATTATAAGAGGACTTTACCATTGAGATTGATGGTTGAGACTTTGTAAGAGGATTTTACCACTTAGAGTGACCGATAAGGTTTTAAATAGGACTTTACCATTGAGAGTGACAGCTCTTATGACTCCACTGAGAAGCTGGTTGTTGTTGACAATGTTCAAGAGATGGAATGCGAAAAAATATCCGTGAAAATATGTCCCAGCCGCTGACATTGCTAGGAATAACTGAAAGATGAAATTAATGGAATGCGAAAAAATATCCGTGAAAATATGTCCTAGCCGCTGACATTGCTAGGAATAACTGAAAGATGAAATTAAAAATGATTCATAGAAAAGGGAAACCTATATTATATATGATTGATTTCTAAACTGAAATGATAAATTACCATATAATAAAATGTGGTGAAGCTAAAGAATTTAACATCTAGTTTAGAGATTTCATCCGTCTTTTTCTGTTGAAGATCTTTATCGTTTTTCTTGCCTCCACCACAAAGCGTCCTGTGAAACAAGAAACGACAGGGCTACGTATGTAGAATTAAATATTACGTCTATTAAGGAATAAAATTAGCTTCATACACTGGATTTGTTCTTCAGTGAAATCCTCAATACCTGAAGGGAGCTTTGATCTCCTCTTTGGTAGGAAGTCTAGGGTGGTTGGACAAGAAGTAACTGATGAGGACGAACAAGGACAAAAGATTGTGTGTACCTCCCAGTGCATACATGGTCAGTATGTAATGGTCAAGAGGAGTGTATGCAATATTCGGAGTTGGACTGAAATATACAAATGGTGTCATTTTATTGCATTCTGAAAAAAAATTCTTACAATGAAGTTATTATAGGTTTTAGTAACAAAACATAAAATACTTTAGGAAATACAACATACTCATCAAGCAGTGCCCAGTTAAATGTCTCGTTTGTACCATTGACGACCTTTTTGTAGTCCTCAAGAGAGGCTTTTCCATTCCAAGTCACCAACATGAGCAGATTGATAGCGAGGCTAAGTATGGTTGCTCCATGATTCCAAAGCAACCTATGATAATAAAGGATTTTAAGTGTATTGTTATCTATCACTTGTAATCGATTTTTGTTCAACACTAAAGATATGTCATGCAATAATGAATATACATTGGAATAAGAAAATATTGAGAGTTGAGTAAGAAAAGACTTTATTTTTTTTTTTAAATCAGGATACAATGCTTTACCATCCTTTTGTAAACATCATGGCTATAGGATTGCACAGGATTTTTCTCTGGTAGGATATATCCTGCATGATGTCTCGTGTCCATTTCATAAGATCTCGGATTTTATTGCTTGGTGATGTACGATCCACATTCCACTTCAAATTTTCTTTCACCTCTTCCCGAAGGAAATTCTGCACATAAAGAAACAATGAAACATATGGAGATAACAAACAGTATTCAAGATCAAAAGTCCATAAAAAAAAAAAGGAGCAGAGCAAACACGGACCCCCAACACATCAGAGGTGGGATCAGGTGCCACGGAGGAATAAGCATCCCTAAAATCTTTAAACAATGTCATGTAGACTGTTTAAGGACAATAAAATCAATTTAATACATTACTTAAAATGGTCCTACCTTATTTTTGACACGGAAATTAACTTTCTGCAAAACGTCATCCTTGATGATTTCGATTGAAAGCGAATTCTTTTTGTAGAATTCATAGGCTTTTGCTTGATCTGGGGTTATCTGCAAAGCTGTAACAAGAAGAAAAAACTAGAATATATACATTTCAGATCAATGGATGAAAGTAAATTGTCTCGAGATAAAGCCAGGACGTACTTGCACCCATGAAAGGATCAATATCTTGCATTCTAGCAAGAATAAGGAAGAACGTGAACCCAACCTCCATCAACGTCTCCCTCAGCTGGTTTTTCTGCGAACCCTGTAATAAAAATACGCATTGTAACATGTTTTAATTTAAAGAGCAAATATGTGCATCATTTAAGAAAAGATATTATATCTCTAAAATTATACCACAAATCCTTGAATTATGCTGCCTCCCACAACAGCCAATGAACGAGCAGATTTCAGAACACTCCCGTCCTCGGTTGGAGACAGATCCTCAAGAGAAGGTTTCTCTGATTGGTGGGCCTCATAACACAACGTCATACAGCGAAATATTGCCCCCTTATCCAGTGTATCTTTCACCTCCTATAACAATAACAATATTAATATTTTTTTAATAATAGATCACAGTAAAGAAAGGGACCTCTGAGGTGACAAGTTATATATAGTTTGTGGAATTCGAATGTGATTACCTTAGCAACCTGTGTTTTTCCTGGTCCATTCTCTTCGATTAAGGAGATGATCACTGAGGCAATCGCGTGTCGTAGCTCGAGAATCTAGATCAGGCAGAATTTTAAAGAAATTATTAGTTTAGTATAAGAAGAAAATAATCAACATATAGAATGGCAGAGAATCTGTCTCACCTTTTCTGGTGAACAATCTGCAATGTCCCCAGCTCTCAGTATAAAATTGATGTAATCCACTAGTTTTCTGTCATAAACCACAACCCTGTTTTCCTGATTTCCCTTAAACGTAAAATTTATCTTGGTGATTTTTTAAACTTATCAATGCTTGAAAAGAATCGTATTGATGTTAATTAAAAGTTGTATAGTACTATCTGTCGCAGGATATATTTTTCTTACCGAACAAAATTCATTCAGAGTGTTAAAGAGTTGAATGATTAGATTAATTGTCTTCTTGTTGATGGTTGTGTACACAACATTGAGGAATTGTGCTGTTTCTCCAACAATGTTAAACGATTTAACGTTGTCTGGCTGCTCTCGTAAGTAATTCTAAGAAAAAGATAAATAATAACCAATCGCTTGCAGCTATACCCACACTCTATTTCAATGAAAAAACAAATTTTGACAGTAATATGTGAACAAAATTTTCAGGTAAGATGTCCTACTTGTAAGCCAAAATGCTGCCCATCACATATTCTGGCCAGTAACTTGAAGATGAGCTCTATATAGCCATCATCTTTGTACTCTAACATATCGACCACGCCCTCGTTCATTGTGGCTATCATTTCTTCTGCCGCCTTCTCCTCCTGCAATTCAACGAAATATAAAGACAAAGCCAAGTGATCCTGCTCAAACGTCCATTGAAGCAGTACAAAACAGAAGCAGAGCAAACAAGGGACTCTAAAAACAACGGAAGTGGGTTCAGGTGCCTTTAAGGGGGTAAGCATCCACTTTCGTCTGATTACATCCGTCGTGTGCCTCTGATAATGGTCGGGAAATAAGAGAAAATAAAATAACAAAATTTGCTAAAGTTAAGACCATTGGATTGTTACATTTATAGATAAAAAGATTATATGGGTAAAAAATGTTAATATTTACATCTTCCTCTACTAAAACGGGCATAGGCTCTGGCTCTAGGACAAATAACGTGACGGGGTTCTGCAAAGTGTCGGGCGTGTCAGGGTGTTTAAGTAAAGCTTCGTTACTGGTATAGTCACGTTTGATTCCGTTTGAAATCACCATATTCTTTCTTTTCTGATCCTTTATTCTTTTCTTCTTCTTCTTGGATTCGAGGACAGGTGCTTTAGCTCTACTTAGAGCAGCCTGCATAAAGTTACAAGCAAGAAAATACTTAGAGCGACCTGCATAAAATAACAATAAAGAAACATTTTCACATAAATCATCTTGATCCTGATCATATTTACAGCATTAATTTATGTTTCTACATACCCATCCTTGCATCTTTTCTTTCTTCATTTTAATTTCATATGCTTGAATCATCTACGAGAAAATGGAATTAAAGGACTTAAGGCATGTCATGAAAAAGATTTTATAACACATTTTTACACAAGTAAGAACAAAGGTATCGGATCATTTTATGTTTTCAATAAACACCAGTATTTAACAAACAAAACAAAAAAGAATTTCAAAAGAACTCACCTGTAAGGCCTTTCTCCCTGCTGAAATACTGGTTTGGAAAGAACTTAGATTCTCTAAGGCTTCCTTGACACGTCCCTGATGCTGAGCAAGCAATGAACGTCTAGGAAATAGAATAGTTATGCAATATTATACTTAAACGATGATATATATTGTAAATGTTTTAATAAAGAAAAACACTTCGAACACTGCAAAAATGTTAATTAATTTTATACACTTCAATTCCCTGTTATTCACACGAAATATAGACCAGAAAGTGTAGAAAAAATTTATCCATTCAATTAGATTATTCTCTATATTTGATAGAAAGATTTTAAAAAGTGTCACACTTGTTACCGAATACTCGCGGTTAGAACGATCCTTTTTTGTGCATCATTGGAATACTAGTAATATATTACCTCTTAATACAGATAAGTATATGGGCTATTGTATTACATTTTACGTCTATTGTATAGAACGTCTACCAAATCATTAGTATATCTATTTAATTTCAATTTATTACTTTCTCTTATGTAATTTGATAACATAACAAAGCAAGGGTTTTCTAGTGATAAACTTAAAATAAGCTTAATGACAGTTATAAGTAAAATAATGACGATATTATACACATATATGGGTATTGTCCTCAGCTAAATGAATAATGTATAAATGTTTCTGTGTGACGTCACCATCGCTGCGCTAATGACAACAAAACGTAAACGTAAGTTATTTAAGCATGCAGATTTTGAGTTACCCTTTTTGTTGGAATTTTCTCCTCAGAATCATTCTAAAATTGATACAACAGCGGTGAAGAATTACTCTTTTATGATTTGTTTTAATAATCCACATCTAAATCATTTGGAAAATTGTTTTTTAACATAATACATGTATTGATGCTGTAAAATATATTTAAAATAAGTTATTAACAATTATTTATCTTTTTCCTACTTTTCTTTAATAGAGTTGGTTGAGATCTGCATTCTCTCCCGGACAGCCATGAAGAATACCTCCTCCCTCGTTGATAAGTAGTAGTCGAGCATGGATTTCTATCAAGATGAAATGATAGAAAGATGTAGGCTTATATTCACGAAAGGCTCTTATATTCATGAAATGAAATAAAAAATTATGAAGCCTTTCCTTACTTGTACGTCCCTGTTGGCATTGAACAGCATGATAGAAAGGAAGGCTAAGACCTCTCGACAAATACTGTCACTTCTCCGGGCAATATGAGGCAGAACCTTGTTGACAAAATCGTGGGCATTTATAGCATTTTGAACCTCCTTGATATGCCCAAGTTGACTGTAAAGGAACGCACCTGACTTATATCACGTTCATGTACAGAAATACTAAGGGCTTATTATTCACAACTCTCGTTTTAAACCATCAACAGCGCACTTTTAATTTTTATAACGTCTTGATTTTTTTCCTATTTTTTTTTTAAAACCCTCGTCTTTTGATTCATTTTTTGTATAACCTTATAATCACATTACCTCTTAATTTTGCTTTCAGCAGTTTTGGTATCCCAGTCCTCTGGTAACTTCCGCTCCTCGTTGTGTACTAGAGCTCTTAGAAGCTGAAGACATTTGATGTCCAGGTCCTCTTGTGAAGTGTTACTTGGTATTGCATTCCCCTTCCTCACCGTCTTCGCGGAAATTCTGATACGGTAAAAAAAATTATTTATTAAAAAAATTTCATCATCAATAGATTGGATGCATTTCACATTGTTACTATGAATGTGTACTAGGATATGAAACCAAACTAACTCTAGTTGTTGTAGTAATTTCTTTGCTGGGTTGTATCGTTTGGTGCTCTTTTTCTCGTGGTGATCTATGAAGCATTTCAACAGACTCTGAAATTCTTCGCCCAGTGGTAATTCCTCATTAGAACCGATTTCGGTGTACTCTTTGAATGAGAAAAAAAATGATGGACTCTTTTAAAAAAAAAACCGATAAATTTTATTTCGGTTAAGTAAACTGTTCGTTAGAGAGTACGTAAACATTCAAATTGAGATTAAATTTAAAAACATGCTATAAATGGTCTAGCTTTGAATTTCTCGACTCCGGTTGTTTTTTTCCTTAGGAGTATAGTGTCCATCACTTTAATATTATTTATATTATAGAAAATACTTTAAAATTCAATGCTTTGTAGCAAATCCTATTAATTTTTTACGGATATCATATAAATCAATTTAAACACACACTTATTACTGCAGTATATATGCCCACACATTTTGCATAGTTTCATTTTCTATCTTTTTAAAAAAGAATTGTTTCTTAATAATGATGAAATTAATGATATACTTCGTGATTTAAGTCACATTTTATTTAATGATAAATGAGATAAAACACTGGGCAATTTATTTTTAAATATAACTTTAATCCCTTTAAAAAAATTTCATGTTCGCACGAACCGCTTAAACAAATAAGAGATTATCCGAATATTAAATCATAAGCACAAAATGCAAGAATTTTTTTTATATCAAAATAATGTAAAGAACAAAGTTTTAAAATCTTTATTGCATTCTCAATCATAGTCGAAAAAATACGTTTTACCTAGAATTTTTTCAATTTTAACGATATTCAAGTACCTCTTTTGCTATTGTTTTTGTACTTCAGTTGAGCCTGTACAGTGTTATGACCTCTAAATAGAACACTGCTGTTGGTAGCAAAGGTGTGGAACTTCGCATTCAGTTCCAGTTCTGAGGCATAGTATTCCATGTTCCCCTGGTAAAAAAAAGTCACATTACTAATCGTCAATCTAACTTAAAGCTTAAACAATTACCTAAAATTCTACTCGTAGTATGTTATTATATACAATATACCCATATACATACATAATAATCTTATTTATTTTTACTTTTGTCATAAATTTATAGGCAAGATTTCCTTTTACATACTTAATAATTAATCATAATTATATATTTAAAAAGATAATTGTATCATAGTGAGTACCTTTCGGACAGCAGTTTTAGTGTCCCCTAACTTCATTTCTGTACTGAACTTTTCCAGCACTGAGGTTAAAGCCTGTTTGATTAATAAGTTGATACTTAATTAAAGAAAATTATACAATAAATAAATACAATTATAATAAAAGAAATAAGTGAGGACAGGTTCTATTTTGAGGTATGAAATATATGGAGATAACGAACAGTATTCAAGCTCAATTTTGTTTTTTTATTTTTTAGGTTCTTACCGCTTTTGGTGAGGATAAAGACGAGATGAGAATGGTGAGTAAGGATACAACAGATTTCATGTGAGCTGGATTAGTCAAGAAGTAACCAATCACATCCGTAAAGGCCTGAAATGTACCAGGTAGTTTTGTACTGAATATAATTTTGCATCTAAAAAAATATTTTTAAAGCAGATAAGAGACCACTGAAAGAAGTTATTTTAAAATAGATGTTACTCTTCCATTATAGAAAATAGAAGCAGGGATTATTTTAAACAGGAATATTCTATCCTTAGAATAGAAAGATAAAAAATATTATTGTTTGCTTAAGTATGCATTCTTTCTTTTATCTACATTCAATAACTGGATAGATTAGAAACTGTTTCAAAGAAATCTATAATTCCACTTCAGAACAAGGAATCGTATCAGCTAATTTTTTTAAAATGGTTTTTAAAAATCATGTTAAAAAATGCACTTGAATGTTTTTTTATGCGATAATTAAAGCGGGACGAACGTAAAATACATATAACTGAACTTTAAAATACCTCCTTCCTTATCATGATTATAGAGGTTATAGGATGTAAAGAATTCGGATGCGTAATTTTATTTCATTAGTTTAATTTTAAACGAAATCCAAAAGCAAAGAGAAGAATCATAATTTATTTTTCCCTTGGTGCATCATACCGTTAATCCAGTAGCCAAGTTGTCTGTGACAAGGACCTCATTGGGATATAAATCCTTGTCTGGAGCATAAAACAGAGAGAAGAAAACCTGGAAAATAATTATGTACTTTTTATAAAAATTATGTACTTTTCTTTTCAAGGTTATGCAAGGGTTTCCATTACTGAAGGAATTGGGAGATTCCTGAAATGAATGACACACTTCCACTGTTCGTAAGTTCATACGAATACTTCATAATTAGTGGCAATAAACGCGTGATTGTGCAAATCTTTAATATTCATGTATACAGATAATTTCTCAAACACGGAGAAGATAAATATATGTGATTTAGAAGCCACAAATTATTTAATTCTCTTAACTACCTCGAAGAAAGGTAATGCTGCGTCTAAAATGAAAAACACTCCGCCGTGAACAACAGATCGGGGGTCATGGGGATCGTCGATAAAACTGAAATAACAAGGCAATACAAAAACATGAAATGAAAGCAAATAATTGCAAGAGAATATTTATTTTTTTAGAAACCAGAATCCTTTCTCGTGTACCTTTTTGAAGGTGGTGCTTTAAGTACTGTGGATGTTTTTTCTCCCTGGATTTTGATTGCTTGCGTGACTCGATTGATCACATCACTAGCAGTTTCGATGAACTCCCAAAGATCCCTGTACAATAAAGATATTTTGCGAAGACTCATTATAACAGATTTAAGGTTTTCGTAAATTTTTTCGAGGATTTTTACATGTTGCTTTGTTTATCCAAACATCTTTCTTATTCTTCAGGATAACTGAATATTTAAGATCACTTATCATTTCAAAAAAACAAGTTTGTCAAAAAATTGAAAGAAAGAGAGAAAAAGATATGAGAAAAGTTAAAGTGTCCATAACCATATTGAAATCTTTTATATATTTAGTTTGAGGAATGCTTTGTTATGGATATACTTTCTTATGAAACGCGTCATAATATTGATGAATATTTAAAAATTCTTTTCATACATTTTTATTTGAAATAAAAGAAATCATGATTAGATTACAGTATATTAAATGACACTATTGATTGACATTCATCATTGTTTAACAAGTCTTACATCCAAATATTTTGATCAGTGCTAATAACGGAAAAAAACTAACCTATTGTGTTGCAGATCTGCTGCCCCACTTTCGGTCATACTACCCACTGGTTTCATGTAAACCCACATTAGATATTTCACGAACGGCTTCTTTAGATTGCATGCAATGTTTGGGTGGTTGATGACCCATAGAATGTCCTGCACCGGCAAAATAGTCTGACAGAGGGACTCAATAAACTTGTTCTCCCCCTTGAAAATAAATATTAAAAAACTCATTAATTGACAGGACAAGGAATGTATTCTCTTACTTGATTTGTAACTATTTATTCCGTTTATTTACCTCAGCGCATGTAGCCAGGAGGTCCACTAGATCAATGTAATAGATCAAATCTCCCCTTTCACCTTGGTTGGTTAAAACGATCTCTCTGTCATTAAACCAAAAGATACTTAAAATTATTTAAGGAATCACTGTCTAGTTTTGAGAGTATGCCAGGGCATCAACAATAGTGGGAAACATGGGATATTTTGCATAACGGGCGAAGCCCGTTATGCTAAAATTATCACATGTTTCCCACTATTGTTGATGTCCCTGACATACTCTCAAAACTAGACAGTGATTTCTTATATTTCCATTTCATTGTGAAATAAAATTGTAGATTTAGACTTTAATCACACGAGGACTTCCATGCCAATTTCAATAGTCCTCCCTCTGACGTCAAACACATAGGCAGCCGCACGAGATTTACATGCATATTTGGCCTCCTTAGTGTGAGACACGGAGACAGATGCGCACGAGATTTGCATGCGTATTAGGCCTCCTTAGCTCCTGACCTATCGACCTGCCTAAATTACATTCCGGCAGAATTATCAAGAAATAAACTCCGACAACTTTCAAAGAGTTATCACAGAGAAAAAAATTAGAAATGGAAATATTTTAAGAATAATTCTTCTTAAATAACATTCAACATTTACTACAGTAAATACTGAACAAATTACAGAAAAATGACAATCATTTTAAGATAGTGGTATAAAGTAACGAATATATGGAATGGCAAATACCTTTGATCTCGTGGTTGATCCAGGACATACGCGGCCTTTCTGTAATTCTGCATTATGTACTTCATGACTAATGCCTGGTTTCTCTTTATGGTCATGTCTAGGCCTTCAACCTTCACAAGAACACTGAGAAGCTCCAGGAACTCCGGAGCCTCGTTCTGGTGGTGCGAACACAGCAGGACGATTTTCTGAATCTGCTTTGATGACACTTTTAAGCAGGTAGTCTGATTTGCGATGAAAAGCTACAAAACAGAATAGAAAAATTCATTAAATAAAGTTTTCAAAATAAGGTTAAATAAGGAACAATGAACAATTCGTAATTTACTATGAAACCTGCCTCTTTCAGAGCTATCGCAAGATTGGATGGGACTATTTGCACATCAAGAAGGTTATCAATGTGTTCAAATAAGGTCTCCTGAACGGCAGAATTCTCACGTGCCAACAGCTCCATCAAATACAGGGTCTTTTTGAAAATCGTGGCCATTCCCATATATTGCTGCTCCTTTAAGGTAAATGTTATAGCCATGTATCAAGTTTATATCAATAATGTATTTAATTATATGTATCATCATAATAATCTAAAAATGCTGTACATACGACCAGTCTGGCATCGATTTCTTGTGAGAGGATATCAACAACTATATGAAGGATTCCTAGAAAAGAAAAAAACCCAGTAAAATACACACTATATCATCTTTCCAAATTTACGTATCTTGGCATCCATTTCCCCTTTGTTCTTTTTAAACTGTAAAATTGTAACGAATACTTTATTTTCTTTTTTATTAAACTATGTTATCTCTTACATGACTCTGATTGCTATCGGAAACAGTGAGTTTTATACTTAATCACCCCAATATTCGACGTATCTAAGAATATGTCGGCTAAAAGGAATTGAAAAGAGAACAGCGCCCATTTGTAAGGTATATTAACTTTTAATTTAGTTTAACACATGTTTTTTGTTGCTTTAAAGACAGTAATTATTTAGATTTCTTTCAACAAATGCCCAGAAATGTTAATAAAAAAATATATTTTAATGAATAACTGAACTATATCAAGACTTGTATTTAGTGAAGTTGGAAACCTACCATGGCTGATCATTATGTTCTGGTTCATGAAATGGGGTTCTTTTGGATACTTCGGTAAGTGACAGAATCTACAACACAGAAAATGAAAGAGAGACCAATGTCAAATTCAACGCAAGTTTTTTTCAATTTAATATTTTTACGACGTTGAAAATGGAATAAAAACTTGAAATTTTGTATAAATTTTTTTGAAGACGATGATTGAGCGTTCACATCATTGACAGTCAATATCATAAGAATTATTTTGTAAACAGTTTTAAAGCATCTTACTCAGCCAATTCATCCAGAATTTCGCTCATTAGTTGGACCTGTTGGTCATTGAGCTTTTGCTTGGCGAGTCTTCGCAGTACGGGGAGACTCCTTTGTACCTCTCTGTGTACTCTTGCAGAGTCATGTGTCAGAAGAATCTAGAATTGAAAATAATGGTTAACTTAATTTAATTACTAGTGATAGTTCATTACATAATTCAACGTAATATATAACTATCAAAGTGATTTTGTTCTTGGACAAAATTTGATAATCAAATTTAATATTTTCGTTCTGCTTTGTTACCTGTGCTCTATCTGCTAGCTTAAACATGTCTCCTTGAGATGAATAGAGCTTGTTCAGGATGTCCAGGGATTTGGTCACCACCCTGTCATACTTGTATTCGGACAGGTCCTTTTCAATATATAAAAAAACCCATTTGAACTACCCAATATTTCATTTCAGATTTATTATCAGTATTAAAATACCAGCATTAGAAAATTTAACATACAAGTAAAACATGTGTTGTATTATCCATATCAAATATGGAGGACATTGAAACCATCTCTCGAATTTCTTTCAGGACTTTCTTCTGGCTTTTTAGGGCCTTCCTATGGAAACAAATTTATAATTGTCTTTATTGCAGAGTAAATTTCATTTTTTCTATTTCTTTAATTTCAAACATTGACATCTCATTAAGTTAATTGGTTAGCACTCTAAGCATACTTGGTCTGGACTTGTGGGTCGTACGTCTCGTACATGAGTTGTTCCATCACCAACAGGGATCGGTGTCGTGACGCATTCTGCTCACAAGTTTTGAACTTGGAGACAAAGGCCTACAACATTAGTGTTTTATTTACTAGTACTGTCCCGGGGTTATATGAAATCATGTTTTTACATAATAGACAATCCATTTTATATGTAACTTTTTAAAAAATAGAAGATATAATAACAGTTTCTAATACCTTCAATCGCAAGTTTCTTTGGAATGTAAGAAGGAAATCCAGAACCTCCATTGCCCTAGCAAGAGCCAAACATATACATTACAAATACAGATGACTAGCTATGTCAAAGAAAAAGATGAACAATGAAAATTTAATGGCAGACATACTGGTATTTAGCATTAACTACTGCCTCGGCCTCTTTGCTTTGTTCAAACCTTCCACTGGTTCTGTATTGGTTTACGGCTTTTTGTGAGTCCTTTGAATATCCTAAAGAAGAGAATTTGAGAAACAATTCAAAGGGGCTTCTATCTTTTGAGAGATAAATTATGGATGAAACTTTCATGATATTGCAAGAAATGCTATGCTTTATCATACCTGTTTGAATCAGTTTCGCAATTATCAATACTTTTTTGTCCATATGAGATCGTTTTCCAAATTGTTTGATTACAGCTTAACATCGAGTTAACAATAATATTTTAGCCATTTTCGGACGGTTGATCGAGAAGACTTCTCCTATTTTAATACCTTTGCCCCTGTCTTTGTCTTTTGGAAATGGGACATCGTGTGTTCCGTCTAACAGACTCAGCAGTGGTGTTAATAATTGTTTGACATCCTCCATATCCATGTAGTAACCAAACTTCACCAGGTGCTGAAGCAAGCGTAGCACCTGAAAATCGAAAATATTAAAGATAATGTAGAACACATACTTCAAAATACAATGGCAAATGGTTCAATGATATTTCAATTACGATTGTTTTTATACCTGTTCTATTAACAGGTTGTGGCCAATCGCGGAGGCAGTCATCTGACAGTTCCCAGCCAGGAATTCTGCCATCCAGTCTCGGAGCACGGGAAATATGGTAACCAGGTCCTTCACAACCTATAGGCAATTAATATCACATGTCTTATAATCAAAACTTGTAACTTATCGGAACACAAAATATAGGAAAATTTTGTTCATTTTCCCACTGTTTTGATAAACCAGGATGGAAAAGAAACCAATGTCATTTGAAAGACGTGATTAAGAATTTAATAGTAAATGAAGTCTAAATTAAATTTGATCTTTCTTTTAAAAATCAATTGAAAATTATCCCCCTTTTATCTCTAAACTTCAACACATGCAAATATACAACGTATATCCCTGAAAGAAAGGTGTAAAAAGAGATGACATCATGCAACATAGAAAAAAATTACATTGTGAATTGTTACCTCCCCAGGGCCTCTCTCCTGACATCCGGCCGTCTGCATTTAATAATTTTAATACAGTCTTCAAACATTTATCCAATGAATTGTTATCTTTTAAACAACAAACAACACAAACTGAAATTATTGCTGGTATTTTCTTTTACTTACAAATGAAGTCTGTTCTCTTTCTGAATCCTTTGAGCCGACATATTCGTAGATAAAACAAATATTAGGGTGGTCCAACACGGAATAATTGTTTCCCACATCAACAAAAAGTCCTGCATATTCAAGTTAGAATATTATTTGTTTCAGAAACTACATGTACGATACCGTATATATATTTTTTTGACAACTGTATAGTTTTAAAAAGTCCCGGGGTAAGTGAGTGCGTGAAATAAGTGCTGTTAATATCCATTTACATAGATCTATTCCAGAGATAGACAATTTTAATAATTAAATAATGTTTATTTGAAATTAGAAACGTAGACAGGGAAAATTTTGTTTAAGTAGTACAAGTGTCTTTATCAATGAACAATTTTAATTTCTTAGTATTCAAAACAGCATTTTTCTGTTAACATCTCTTGAAAGTGTTGACTTGTTTTGATAATGGTTTTTGATAACCACTTTTTCATAAATATCATTCTCGTAAATTGCTGATGTTAAATAAGATTTCTTGCAGTGTGGTGCATACCAATAATGAGCTCGCAGTATTTGGCGCGAATATGATCCGGAAGTAGATCTGCTGTAAGACAGAGGTAGGCATCTTCCCACGTCAAATAGCCGAACTCTCGTGTGATCACGTGAACGGCGTAGTCATTGCGACCCTTCAAAGTAATGAAAGGAACATGGATAAATATATACTTTATATTAAGCTCAAGAATCTAACTCAAAGAAATTGTAATATTTCCAGATATCTTAGATTATCAAGATAAAAACTTACAAAACACAAAGCTTTGAAAAGGTCTAATTGGTGAATAAGAAAATTGTATTTCTCTTCATCAAACTCGGAACTTTCAAACTGAAAGAGAAGAAACAAACGAAATAAACTAGTTTCCATCAATTACTGTATCCACGATTTTTCGTAAATTAGGTTACCTGAAAAACATGCCAGTTTTTTTGTTTGGCAGTAAGAAACTCAAACATGATCTTTTCGTCTGTTTTATTAATGTGTAAAGAAACAGTTGGATAAACCACAAATATTTATAGACACTGAAATAATCACGTACACTGAGTTAGGTGTACCCAGATGTTTTGCAGAGAAAGTCTTCTACATAATTTTTTTTTCTAATTTCATAATATCAATCATCTGGTGCAAAAAGGTTTTTTTTTTTAGAGTGTTACAAGAAACAGATTAAAGCGATGAAAAGTACTCACATCTACAAACACGTGTAAGGGGACCCAGGTCCTGCCCTGATCCGTGGAGACGTACACAATGTTTGGGCGTTTGTTTATGTTCTGTCCTCTGTCGGTCAAGTACACACTGTCCTGGAACCAGTCAGAGAACATGCATGCCGTATAAAATGTCGGATTGTTTAATAAACATGCCAATACAAATCAGTTATAAACTATTTAACGAATACATTTGTATTATTCTCTGGGTGTGTATAAATGTATACAATGCATCAAATAAAATAAGCCTCACTCTAGATTCACGTAACCATTGATCCACAATATAGGTCTGGTTGTTTGGAATTGCAACGCTATCACAAACACAAAGGACATGCAGCAAATCAAGAAACCTATAGTTCTAAAAGAAGAAACAGGGTGTTAAATTAACTGGAATAAAACATTCCTCTTTTTGATATTCAATGATAGCGATTGATTGATGTTAAGGTACTTGATTTGTCCTTAAAAGCTGAAGAAACGTGTCAATGTTGTTTTTGGTGATACGGTCTACTATCTTTCTTTTGTCTCTGATCAACTCAACAATCATCTGGGCAACATTCAGGCCTATTCCTCCCTACAAATACCAATACCAAATTTGTTATAATGAATATAGGTGTATAATATATATATTTGCATAAAGTTGGTTTCTCACTTTGTATAATAATGGAAACCCTCTGAGCATATGAATACGATAAATAAATTATGTTGTTATGGTATAACATATATAGGATATCTTTTGCAAAACATTTGATATGATTACTTTTTGTGTGAATTGTGTTTGGAAGAAGTCAATGTATTTGGCCATGTATAGAGCGTTCTTTCTGCTCTTTCCAATCATGTAGGCGTGTAGAACATCATAAGCCTCTTTACAGATTCTGATGACGTGGGATTCCTCGTCGCCCTCCCCTAGAGGACACTGAAGCAGGTTCACCAACAAGTCTATCACCTACAGTAAAAATGATTGGCTATTGATACTAATATGTGAATCGTGATACTGATACGTGAGAAAAAAGAAAGAACAGACAAAAAAGAACTATGTCATCATGAATCCGTACCCTTAAATTCCTCATGAGCTTCTGTCGATTTTTATCTGGTTGACCTCCAGGAAGCATGTACATCTTTATTTCTTTTAGAGCCTGTTTGTAATGGATAAATCTAAATTTTTATTTAAACTGAAGGTTAAAATCAATTTTGATATGCTCATTTTCATGATAAATTTGAATATTTTTCTTCATACAGTAATTAATTCATATGACTTGCAGTAATGATTCCGTGTGTCTTCTTAGCATTCAGTTGTGGTTCCATTTGAAGCTGTAAATTAATGATAAAAATAATTTATAAACGATATCCTTCTTTAAAAATACACCTTTATACACTTAATTTAAATTCACTTCTTCAATATTTTTGTGTTGCTTCTGTTTCAGATTTCAAAATAATGACATACGTCTTGTATGAGGTTGAACAAGAAAGGGACCATTCCTGCCACATAGTTAAAATTGTGGACATCTTCTGGTAACACACACTGGAGTGTATATGCATCATCGTACATACTCTCACTGCTTGCGGAAACCTGCAATAAACAAAGGTATGTACTCCATGTTTAATAGTTCTAATAATCTATCACAATAGTTGGGTTATGAAGAGTAAATATAAATACACATCATTCTACCTTTCGGACACCAGCGCTGTCCCATCGTAAGCCCTGCATGGATTTCTGTTTGTCCTCGCCATCTGTGACTTTTCTCTCATAATCTTCATCTACATTATACATATGATAAAATCTAATTAAAATCAATGACGTTTTTTTTTCATTAAATAACAGACTCTAATTTTATTTAGCACGTCTGAGTGAATAAAGTCGTCAATAAAATCATGTTGTCATAAAATTTATTCTGTATTTGAAATGATTAAAATCATATCTTGTTAGCCATTAATTATCTGCATGCTTACCTTTGAGTGCATGAAGCCAACATCCCGTGAGCATATGTTCTATTCTTGCATAACTCTCGTAAGATATTTCATCTCTCTCCTTAAAAAGTTATTTATAACATAATTAGATCTTTGATATAGATAAGTAATTTCGGTACTAAATTGATTAATGTTCATTAACTTAATGCTCAAATGACCATTGATTGAAGAAATATTCACATTTTGAAAATTCGAGATAAGTAATTTCTATTGCTGAAAATATATATTAGGGTATATTTGCAATTAACCTATATTAACAGGTGTGAATTTTTATATTCTTTAGAATATATTTTGATTCATAACCAGGTTATAATAGAATGAAGCTAGATCCGTACCTTTAGTACAGAGTGGAGTCTGAAGACAGTTCTGGGGTCAGAGGGGTCGGTCACCAGGGATACGTCCATCTTGGAATCTATACAGAGGTATTGTCTTGTCAGAAAGTGACGTAATCTCACTTGTTGTTCCCATCTTAATATGTCTCCTGCGGAAAGAAACAACACAAATAGTAGATGTGCAATAATTCTACTTTTAAAATTAAGATAACCCCCAATCTGTGAAGTTGTAGCTCGTATATTTCCAAAAAAAAATACTTTTTTCGTTTTATACAAGACGGACCACCTTGTAATCACTAATTATAATTTCATCGATTAGAAAGTAATTAAGGGAATAATGTATTTTTGTAATTAATGAAAATTCTTTAAATGGAGGGATATTTTCACTCAGTTATCTAAGTTTTTTAAAAGAAATGGTATGTGATTAGCTAAGTCTTCAAATAAAATGTTAGGCAGACATTGCCCCATTTTTTTTTTCAATCCCGATTATCTATTTAATATGTAACATCAATCACATATCATATGGATTTTCCATGATATTTGAAAGATACTCAGTAAACGATTAATTTGCAATTGATAAAAGATATAATCAAATTCTAATAGATCAAACTCGCTCATCTAATTATACAACCCGACCCAGCAAGATAATCTTCACTGGAATTCAGATAAGCATTTATATGAATTCTGGAATGTTATAAATTAAATATATAATATTTTGAGCCTTTAGATCAGGGTTTTTGGTTTAATTTCACTCATAAAACTTTTTTGCTATTAAAGAGAGCAGACTGCAAAAGCAAGTAGAATAACAAGATTCAACATTTAATGCAAAGTCTTGATTTTTTCCGTGTTAAATAAAAAAAGAACTTTATGTTAAACAGGTCTTGCCCTAAAATGATATAAAACAACCAAAATACAAAGGGAGCAATCGTTCAGTATATACTTTGTTTAGCAATTGCGCTTGTATAGATTCTGCTTTCATCACAGTAGTAACCATCGCAGATAGTACGATGTTTCTAATGATTTATTATACAGTTTGCGGTGAGGAATTACGAATTGCAATGTCCTTTTCTGCCAGCGATGGAACAAAACTTGGATTTACGTTGAGGGTTAGCTTTTCAGTGAAAAGCTAAGGGGGGTTAGCTTTTCAGTGAAAAGCTAGGGTGGGTTAGCTTTTCACTGAAAAGCTAACCCCAACCCCCTTCTACCGGAAGTAAATCTTAGACTTATATTATGAGATTGAATAACAATAATAAATTTAAACACACCCCCCCCCCAAAAAAAGGAAGAAATATAGATAGAAACATTGATAAAAAGATAGAAAATACAAAACATAAATAAAGTCATTTGATATAAACATTTTTTTCTTCACCTAAATATTTACATTTGCAAATGTTTTCCTTTATATAACACTACTGAAAGCAATGCGTATCTATAACTGTATAAATACAGGTACGGGGTCAAGAGGTCATAGATGTGAGTATAGATAAACCTTGGACGTAATTTCTCTGTGACGTCATAAAGGGTCGACGCGCGTTCAGTGGACTACATACATGCCGTTGGGTTTGAAAAATTATGCATTCCACACGTTAAAAGTTACAATCAGGCAAATATAAAGTGTGAATAAGTCACAAATGTAAATATAAGTAATAAGGTATCATTTTTAAACATCTATCGGGCTATAAATACGGGTTGGTACGAGATTAAATTCATCATAAAGCCCTTCGGGCTTTATGGAATTTAATCTCGTGACCAACCCGTATTTATATCCCGATAGATGTTTAAAAATGATACCTTATTTCTTAAGTAATATCACTTACATTTAGGCATAAATGTCACTATCATTTTTATTTTTTGAGTAACTAAGGGGTAATAGGGCACCTTATAATTTATTCACAGGAAAAAGGTGATTTCCCAGAAAAATAATTATTCCCAGATAAAATAATTCCTTGTTATATATATACACAGAGAAGAATGAAAGTTTGAATTAAAGAGAAGATGTGCAAAGTGATTTTTTATAAATATTTATGAATGAACATATTGATATTTTCATCTTTATCTTATATTTTATACTGATGAAGTAATGACACATGAAGCAATTTTGGTCAATTGAAAAAGATATTTTGAGATCTTGCAGAGGCAGCTCTGAGTTAAAAATAGCAGAAAAACTGTTAAAATATCAGGAAGATTTTTATTTTCATACACAATTTAAACTCTTGGAAGAATCTTTCAAAAATATAAACCTTTAAGATAAGGGCCCGGTATCACTGGAAGCCTTCCTACTGCTGGGACGCTGATAAGCAATCATAGTGGTTTCCTGTTGGAGTCTGCCAAGCTTTTTCAGCACGTTGATCTAAGGCAAAAGAGAAATCGTAAATCTAAGTTTCATGAGATGATAATTTAGTTTCTTTGAACATATTGATGTTTTTTGCATCATTCAGTAAACAATTTTTTTTCCTGTTGAGTAAATCAAGGCTTTCATGAAAGATATACAGTTAATATACTTGACTTTGACTCTCTTTTTACATTTTTCTAGCAATATTTTTCAATATACAGTATATCATTTAGTTTCTCTTACCGGGTAAATAAACAAAATTGCGTTGTTTTAAAAAGTAATGACTCTCATATTGATGTTATTTTCTTGGAATCAGTTAATTTTTTGTGAAGTAGAGAGGGTAGACAATTCAATAATCTTATCTCTAGGTCGCATCAGAGGGACACAGGTTTTGAGTCTCAAAGGGAGACGTAAGTCTTGCTGACAGTGGGACTGGTAGTAGATCATTCCAATGTAGACCTATTATCTGTCTTTGAATTATCAATCACTGCATGTCTATTCAGTAGATGGCACTTTAATTATGGGCACTATACTGGGAGAAAGACTTTCTCCGTGTAAACACTTTTAACTAGAACTTATATAAGTTTACTGCATTATGTTAGTGTTACAAGGTTCATATACCATGCATACAAGGTTCATATACCATGCATACTGCACATGCAGTTGTAATTAAAATCACCATTCATTGGAGGTGTTTTAAAACGTTTTTTTCTGTGGGTGTGTAAACACGTACATTGAAATGAAATTAATTGTTGAATCATTCCTTAAACAGCCAGTCACTCTGCCACCTACATGGCCTATTTTTTTCACAACTCCCTTTGATTAAACAAACTTTTATTTTTTATGACAGGTACATGTAAATAGATATGTTGGCAGAATGAAAACATTTAAATTTGTTAGGAGTCCTTAAAATAAGCTAATGTGTATTTATATTGATATGATCATCAGATGTCCTCAGCTTAATAAGATTATTAAAGATACCTAAACATTTGTCATTTCAATGGATTGCTTAAACCACCCACATATGGATGAGATTCTATGAGATAGCTTTTTACACTTTGTAACAAGGTTGCTAAAATCAAAACCGTGATTTGTCTATCCTTTCTATCACTGATAAAGATCCTATCTCTAACACTGACACATACTTGTTTTACAAGCTATTTATTTCTTTTCAATTTAAACAACTCCTCTTAAAAAGACATTTAAAATCATCTGAAAACTTCCTCAATTTAATTTGTTTATATTGAAGTATTTGTATAAGGAGATATTCTAGATTAATTGCATACCCTGTACTCTTGTGAATGTTAAAATTTTTTTTATTTTAAAATAAGAGAGTTCCAAAAATATTTTGTTTGATCCTACAACAATATTTATTCAAGAGAGTCAGATGTTTCAATAGGTGATTGATATAAGGTAATGGGAGTCTAGACAGATGAGCTTACTTGTCTTATGCCTGGGTCACATTTAAGTCGATGGTCGGCGCCCAGGCAGATACTGTCTTTGAAATCTTATGACCACAGACAATGCCTCATCCACAAAATATGTAGAGAATACTTGTATATACATATTGCGTGCCAAGCAGTAGGCTTTACTTACAAAGAATAATAGAGTACCTATTTCCTAAAATTTTACTGAAATTTTATGGTGTCCTCTTAAGCACTTGAGTTATCGCGGATGAGAATGCTTGAAAGCCCTTAAGTGTTTATATGCTCATTGATATAGATAAAATACATTTAACAAACAGAACTATGTCAAATTAATAAATGGAATGGAGAGACAATATCCAATACTTGAGAAGATCATCCCTGTACCATAAATTAACCACAGTCAATTGAAGTTTTATATAATGCTAGACAGCATTCAGGTAGGTTTGTGGGTATATGAACTGGGTACAAAACAACATGTCACCCCCCTATTCTGTGTTAGATTATCTGTCATCCATAAAAGTAACAATGTAATAAATCGGAACAAAGCACCCTGGTAAACAGCATACCAGAGCAAAATTAGTCACAATGTATCTGGGGTAGACTAACTTTATGACTTGGCACTTTAACTTCTTGTTTTGTTCCAGAGATGGTCACAAAGCAATGTAAACCTTTCCATTGTATAACTGTCATGAAATCTTCAATAATTTACCACATAATTTCTAATTTCATTATATCTTTAACACTTTTTATTCAAAAGCCTATAGACAAGCTTAATGTGAAGTTTCATAAATTTAAATTTAAGAGGTGAACAGATAGACCATTTTTCAAATTCAGATAATGAATCTCGCATTATCCTCCCTTTTCAAGCTTTTAAATTCTTCTTTGTATACTATAATTAAAAATATTGTTAACTGACATATGAAGCAAACCAGATTAAGACATTCCCCCTCCCTTCTCAGTCAATGACCCTAAACCCTGGAATTAACTTTTACTTGGGATGAACTGGTTATCATCAAAAAGTTTTAAGACGTATAATATTTTTAGAACAGACTTGGCAAATAGTCCATCATTTTTATTAAAGACTTTTCCTAAAATAGCAGAGTTATCTGTAATTACTGGTAAATTATGATCCCAACCACCCCACTCATTAGTATTCATGTGTTCCATAGTCAAATAGTACTATATCATTATTAATATAGATAATTCATTGATTCTATAAAGAGCCTAAAAAATGTTCTTCTCTCACAAGACTGGGGCAATCAGCATAAGTATTATAATGTCACCTTTTTTTCCAATTTATTGATATTTCACTGACAAGAGCAAACCTATGGTAAGTCTCTCCATCACCACCACCACCCCCCAATATAAAGGTATTTTATTCTTTTACAAAGAATTAGAACATTTCCTATAAACATGTAGCTCTCACTTACTGATCTTGGAATCCTTCTAAATCATCTTGTTGTTCATCTATGGTGGATTCCAAGTCCAGATAGGTTCCGTAATCTCCCTGGGTTCCATTGTGATATCTGTAGATCTGAAGGGCACAGTCTTCTAACTGTTAAAAACAATACAGTGTATCAAATTTAGGGTATTACAGAATGTACTGAACATGCCATACCAATATTCTTAGCCAAAAAAGGCATTTGAAAATGAAATGGTTTCATTTAACTTGATATTCAAGGTCATAGATAACCTGCTATATAGTTTTTGCAGAGGAGCCTTGATTTTCTGTTGGTAGCTGGAGCAGCATTATCTGATCCCAGGTATAGCTACAGCTGCCGAACTCTCCGTGGGCCGCCGAGTCAGTTAATATTGCCAGGATTAGGTGAAGGATCTGCTTTTGAAACTAGATCTTTTTTTTATCAGTATAACTGCTTTCTTGGTTGAATAACCTTCAAAACATCAAACACAAAATGACACGGCTAAAAAAAATACTGGCTCCAATCTTGTCTTTCAGTTAAGAATAATTATCTACCCCTTAATTTAGAGATTTAAAAGTGATTAACGCTGGAAAAAATAACGTATATTTAAAAATTTCAAAATCAAAAATAGAAAAGACTCATGCTCGACAATTGTTTTAGACAAAAAGTGCAGCATATTGATTTCAATATAGATAAAGTTCAGAATATCGAAATTAAACAAAGGTTTCTCATTGCTGGCATTGTATGTAGATATTGTCTGAGGCTAGCATGCAGACTGTATAGCTCGTAAAGAATTCAAGAGAGACTGCATACAGTTTTTGAGTGTTTGTTTGACAGATCAGAAGTATTTTGTTGAAAGGTTTCACATCTCCTGGTGTTTATCGTGTTGTCTTCAGGGGAGCTAGGTGATTTATACAACATATAGCCATGCATTCTTTACACATATATATACATACATTGCCTTCTTCTAAGAAAGAAGTCTAACAGTTTACATTATAGATACATGGAATGTCCATATTTTTGGGCATGTGTCAGACAGGGAAATTTGTGATCGTGCATTAAGTGTATAAGGTTAAAAGTATCTAGCAATGCACGTACAACATACTACATGTACATAATTATCATACAATTATTAAACAACAGCGACACACTTATGGTACCACATTTTCCTACGCAATAATGCACTTGATATGGGCTTCTATTCACAATATTTCATGGAAATCACAAAATTACATATACTTTTCATTTAGAAGCCAAAAGCTTAAGTTTTATTCTGACTTTACTTTTCCCCAGAAAACGGTCCGGCATTTTTCGGTATGTACTCAAGTCAGGAAATGCAGTAGACATGTTTACCTGTATTCACATCAAACCTGGACAAGACTTATTAGCATAAAACAGAGCCAGCATGATCAATTATTGTACAGAACCCTACACTCTGTCTGTTAGAAAGCATATCATCACAGAAATTATCCAAAATTTGATTAACACTTGTGAAGTAGAGAGGGTAGACAATTCAATAATCTTATCTCTAGGTCGCATCAGAGGGACACAGGTTTTGAGTCTCAAAGGGAGACGTAAGTCTTGCTGACAATGGGACTGGTAGTAGATCATTCCAATGTAGACCTATTATCTGTCTTTGAATTATGTGGCCGATGTGCCAGGAGAGAGATCGTGGAGAAAAGCAGTGTATGGCGATGTAGAGACACCGAAATCTGTTGCAGATTCTGAAGACGAAGCTCCTGTTCCAAGAAGAAGAGCGCCTAGAACAAGCACTCCTAAGTCACCAAATGAGGTAAATACAGAAGAACCAGTCAGTCCCCGATTTAGACAAAGGGATGTAAACAGAGATTCCAGACCAGACTATAACCGTTCTTCTTCAAGGGAAAGTATTTTAGACGAGACGCCGAGACGGAAACGACATAGCAGTCGGGAACTGCTAGATAACCCCGGGGAGCCAGATATAATAGTCCATTCTCCCGTAGATTCACAACCTTCCGTGCAACGTCGCAGACGACATGGAAGCAGAGAGTTACTGGACGATCCAGTCGACGCCGATGCTCCTTTAACACCAGAAAACCTTTCCCTTCGTGATAGTATTGAAAAGGTTCACCAGTGGAAGCAACAGCTACCGATACAAGATCCTTACTCACGGGACGTTCATCCTGCACCAAGTGGTCCCGTCAGGAACTTAGAGCCTGGGTTTCCGAGAAGTGATTCTGGTGAGTACTTCTCTGCGCATGATTACCCTCCCTCGAAATCTTCTAAATACTCCGAAAGGGACCTTTCTAGTCGCGATGTGTCACCCGATCGAGTTCGCGGGCGAAGGTCAGTGCGTGAGCCTTCGCCACCCCGCGAGGAGTCTCCGCCTTCTCGAAGAGGAAGGCGTGGGAGATTGAGAAGTGAACAAAATGACAATGTCTTTACAAACGACAGTGGTCATGAACATAGACTAAAAAATAAAAGCTACCGAAAATCAAATCTTAACAGATCCATAGATCTGGATGACGAAGCAGATGGCGATTCTAACTCGAGATCAAGAAGAAGCGATTCTAGAGGTTTGAATCCTCCGGCCCAAAACAATCGTAAATCTGGTAGTTCTTCCGATGCATTTTCCAGAGACGATTCTCCTAATCGTCGACATTCTCGTCAATCATCATATGAGAGTCGACGAATTAGGAGGGAAGGTTCGCGAGAAGATACATTAGATGACAGGAAGCTGCGACGAGATGGGCATCAAAGTGACCGTGGCCAGGCAAGTGATAGTTCTCATTATGGTTTCAATCGTGAGGATTCGCCTAATCGTTTTCAATATTCCAAAAGACGACAAATAAGCAGAAATAATTCGCGCGATGACAACCTGGATGATCGACAACCTTACAGCAGGCAAGGGTCGGATGACAATGTACTTGATGATAGAGTCAATGCATACAATCGTCCAAAAAGTCTGGGTGTGTCCAATGAAAGCCTGGCTCATATGAGCAACTCGTCTTCCATCCCCTCGATGAACTCTGTGGTACCGGACGATGGACATTTACGGAAAGGAACTTCATCGTCTTCGGTTATGTCTAACGAAACTAGAGCGACACCATCGCCAAGATCACCGAACCAACAAGGTATGAATAAAGAGTCAGGGTTACCAGACCTTGTCTCGGGGGCCAATGAAACGGGTACCCAACAGTCAAGTCGTAAACCGCAGCAGGCAAAGCGAACAAAAAGTGGGTTTATTGGGGCAAACATGGATATCGACAATATTTTAGGTAGTAACGAGGATGGCTCTAAAAAAGGCAAAATGTCTGGAGATTATAACGCAGACAGTAAAAGTCTTGACGAAGTAATGGTTAAAAGACCACAAAACTTGATGGATACACCAGTTCCTGATCATCCTCATCCCTTACAGCCAAAGTCGTCAGGTAACTATGCGTCATTCGCATAAAGTGATGGCGTCGACAAAATATGACTTTGGTACAGCGTAGATTTCTAAAAGGTCCCTTCAAACCTCTACCACTGTTTTATTCCTCCATTATTTTGATTTTCCTTTTAAATATATGTAATTTCTGTCGTAATTGTAATTTTTCCTTCTCTGTATATAGACTTTGTCATAACAATTTATTACACAAAGATTATATCTTGAAGACGACTTCACTTGCCTGATATGCCTGCATTACACTAGTTTTAGATTTATATTCTATAAATCTTTATATAATTAATTTATTATTAACCTGTCTTTTCCGTTGATTTTCCTTGATTTTTATTTTATTATTTTTACCTTCGCATGATCATAGAAATATCTTGTAATGTTGCCCATCTCTGTCATAACTCTGTAATCTTCAGTGATCTGCGCAGTATGAGTAATGACGGTTAATGCTTCCTCTGTTTGTTGTGCATCAGCAGTGAACAACTTTAGACAGACAAGTTGTCACAGCTGTAGAAACATTGGTGTATCTATTTCGCTTTGTGGGTAGCTCAAGACCAGTCACTTTGTTCCCACCACTTTCGTTCTAAGTATGCTTCATCGCTTTTTTCATAATAGATTGTAGTTTTGTTGAATGGCTTGACTGTTGTCTTGAAATATTTTAAGTGGTTTCGTGTCTTGTTATTCATAATCATTTTTTGTTCTTAAGAACTTTTGTTGTTCATACAAATCCATTTTATAGAAGAGAAACTAGTGGATATAGAAGAACCACAGACCGTTCAAAGCTTAGGGGCACCACCGACAAGTTCCACGCCAGAATCACCCATGTCTCCCCAGAGAACACGGGGACTGCCCTCAGCAGCGGCCCAGCAGATGGGCAACATTTTGAAAAACAACAAAGGATCAGTTACCATCAGTGATATTCTGAACTTGTGTTACAAGCCACCTCAGTCAAAGGTCATCCGGGTACCTGGAGTCACCAATCCGGAAGATGAACTTCACTTCCGGGGATTCACGACAGCCAATCAGCTGCTGGAATACTTAGGAGTAGACACTCAGAAAGTAAGATAAAACTTTTTAAAATTAGATTTCATGAGAAAGAGAGGGGGATACTCTAGAAACATTATCTCATAAAATATACAAAACATATATTATCTTCAAGTACAATCGTACACCGTATATCAACCATTTGAATGATCATGTAGAAACTTACGGTATTTATGATACTGCGTACATGTATATTATGATAATGGTTTTATATAGGCCCGATGTACATAAGATTGCGTAACGTTTTACTTATATGCATTTCAAAATTAAAGCGAATAATAAAACAGTTTCAAAGATAAGAGTGCTTTGAAATTTATTGCACAGAATCATTTTTACTAAATATTTTTTTTAATTGAAAAATTTAAGCTCAGTGTTAATATTTACATGTATATTAAAGATTTTAGTGCGTGTAATAGATTTAAACCAATATTGTATCATATGTTACCTTATTTTTTTTCGTTGTTTAATTAATCATTTAGAAAAAAAAAAGATGAAAGACACGCAGCTTTAATCGTCCACTTTTTTCATACTTCAGAAATGTAATTATCGGGAAAAGGTTTAAAGAGTAAACAATATATTTTGCATAAAATTACTTTTATCAGTACAGAAAATTAAAAATGCCCCTTGTTTTGATAAAATCAGTTAATGAAAGGTGAAAATAAAGATGTCCGAATATCTCTTGACTCTATTTATCACTGTTATGTACAGAGAAACCATTTCCTTTCTCTCCTGAAGTTGACATTCACAAAAAAAGGATTGAAATTGAAAACTGGTAAAAAAAAAAAGAAATGAAAGACATTGAATAAAAATAAGAATTATTTTCAAATGACAACATTAGGTTTATCAAGTGAATAAGTATAGTGTATTTTGACATTTTAAAAGTATCATTTCATTGTAAAACCAAAGAGAAAATGAAACACATCGATACAATGATATGGACGTCTGCGTTTGTTTACACTTCACAACCACAGCGATCACATGAAAAATTGTTAACTTACTTTATGTGGCGCTTCAAGAAGTCTATGTACACCACCAATTTGATTAATCAAAGGAACATTAATATGGAATGTAAAAGTTGGTGGACGAGTCGGTTCTGGAAAATTTGTACTCGAAAAAGGATCGGTATCATCCAAATACTGTACTCGACTAGCGAAGGTCGCCATACTTTTTGATATGATTGCTGATCTTCAAGATATTGACCCTTAACCCATGTATTCCTACGCGTGTTCCCAGGTGAAAATTTTCAATTTCCTTGCCACACTACTCAGTAGCTGTGCGCTCTTCGTGCTCTTGTAGATACATGTGTATATATCTAATCAGTATTTTAGTATTAGTGTGCTAATTTCTTGTTATATAAAGAATATGTACAATTCAATTTTCCTTAAGATTAATACCGACTTTTTTGTGACCAGCCATTAAAAAAATTAGAGATATGTTGTTCAGACTACTACCGGTATATGATTTAAATTTCTAAATTAACAAATAATAACAATACTAAATTAAAAAAAATAAATAAAGTCTCGTTAGAGGTTGGTGAATTAATCAAACTTTGACTTCTCTTGAGATTTTTTTCTCTAGTTTGAATATTAAATTGTCTTCCTCCTAATCGGACTTTTTTCCCCTCAAAAAATGTCATTGATCAATATTTAGTGTTTACTGTATGAAAATTAAAAGGAATTTTTATAATCAAATGTAAAAATAAAAAAAAAAATGAAATAATATTTTCATCTATTCAATTATTGAAAAAAATAGAACTTAAATGAAGAATGTGCAGCTTCTCAACTTATAGAATTTCTACATAGACCAGAGAAGTATTATTTCTACAAAGCATTAATATTGTCACAACCTTTAAAAATTTGCAAAAGCAAAATCAAAATATTTTCTTTCTACCTTATGTATACAAGTGGTATAATCTCTCCATGCAACGATAACAGAGTTACCTCGCCTTCGCCGACTGCTCGGCGAAGTATATTTAATGAATATTTTCCAGTTTGCATGCATTTAATGTAAACTAAAATTTATTGAAAGTTTTCAACGTCATCAGTTATGCAAATACATATATTTGGTTGTAACATAGGCATCGGTACCGGAAGGGGGGAGGGGGAGTTATACATAATATAGGCTTTAAAAAATGGGTATTACATGTACCTTGGCGGAGAGTCCACCTTCAATTGCTACCGACGGCTACATGTATGTATAAGAAACTCTTGGACTGAGGGACCTTCTAGATATACTCATATTCTCATTGTTCTCAATGAGGGTAAATCAATACATGTAAATTAAGTTTTTCGAAAGATATAATTTCTTTCAATCACTAAAGTCTAGAATCTATTTTTTTTCAAAGTGAGTTGAATGTCCACATGGTAAAAAATGTTGATGTACACTATTAACAGACTTTGAAATTTTTTTTTCAAAGTGCGTTGTGTGTGTCCCAAATTTAACGCACTTTGAAATTTTTTTTCAAAGTGCGTTGATTTTGTCCCAGTTTTAACGCACTTTGAAAAAAATTCTCAAAGTGCGTAATTTTTTCAAAGTGCGTTATGCCACATATATGGCTCTGTAGCTCTCCACTCCATCGATGTAATATATATATTTTTCGGAAAATTGCGGTTCTGCAGCTTAAGTTTTCGTAGCTCTTTCTGGGAGGTCAACATTACCGCTACATCGCCAAAATTTTCAACTCGTTACCGCTACATTTTCCCAAATTTTCGACCGATCATTACCGCTTTATTTTTTTCAGTGGAAAACAACTCATTACCGCTACAAATTGAATCAGCCAGGTATGCAGGTATAGAATATAAGTTCCAATCACAAAGCCTTCACAAAGAATTCAGCGCGATGTTTTACAGTAACACTTCTATTCTAGATTTTTGGCAATGTCGACAGAAGTTACAACAATATATGGCAGTGTGAAATAAAACGTTTACTTGGGTTGCTGCGATGTAAGCATAAACTGCTTCAAATAATTGAATATAATACTTAGCCCATGATTTGTACATATTTTGGAGTCAGGTGTGAATGTGAGATTTCGTATTTCAGGGGATACTGGGGTGCGTTCAAGAGCGTATCGGCTAACCTAGCAGCTAAGTAGTAGATATCTATCTCTATTGAACGGACAGCTAACCTAGCTGCTAAGTGTTAGATTTTGAATAAAGATTACACGTAAAAAACTTATTAATGGAACAAATAAAGTTTATTTCAGGCGGAAATGTGTATTTAATTTTACATTTAATTCATTTATAGATATTGGAAATAACCCTCCTTTTTTTTAAAAAATCTTGAATGCTGCAAATCTGTAACCAAGGAAACCATCTCGGATTTGGGACGTAGCATTAAATATTATATGCTAGCTCTCCATACGTAGCAGCTAGGTTAGCTGTCTGTTCAAGCGCGTAGCTTTACGTAGCGGCTACGTAGCAGCTACGCTATTGAACGCACCCCAGGTCTTATGCATGTTGTATTTTACATCAATATGTACACACATGAGTGGATGGCTAACGAAACAGGCAATGTAGCGGTAATGTATACTTTTATATGTAGCGGTAATGTAATGTTTTTTGCAGTGGTAATGACTATGTAGCGGTAATGAAAATTGTTTGTGAAATATTTAGGATTCACTTTATTTACAGCTTGGTTTAGTACTCTCAAAAAGATCCGCAATATGGCGTTAAGTCCATCCATTCTTTAAGTCTATACTCTTTGTAAAGAGGGTTTCAAATAAGTTTCAACTTTTAATTTTCTCAAAGAATTCTAGCAACACAACCGTTGTACATAGCCCTCCTGGGCCTGAAATTGAAAACAATCGAAAGTATTGCCTCTATGTACACTGCCATTTTGAAAAGCAAGATATATAATTCGGCCCAATGGGCTTAGTACAGATATTTTATATGAGAGTAGAAAATAGGGGTCAAAGGAATGTTTTGAAATATACAGCTTTTGTATGTACAGTTGAGGTGGGAATTGGACAAATTAATTAAGAATTGGGCGCTAATTTTTTGTACGCAATATTTTTTTTCTATGGCTGGTACTGTCTAGTTATTATGTTAAATTTTATTGTAAACTCTCAAAAGCATCGAGATATCTTGCGGAAAACGAAAGTGTTAAAGACAGAAAGACAGATGGGCGGTCGGAATAAGAAGGAGGAATATATCAACGAACACAAGCAAAGAAAAGAAAAGAGCAAGGAAGAGATGGACTGAAATGAATAGAAGTTAAAACACTTAATACATCATCTAATATATCTCTTCTTCCTGCTCTGTTCAATGGATGATATTAATTAACATTCAACACATTCAAAACAATTACACGCAAATAAAGCAATTGCAATTTAACTTTATAAACATCATATAAGGTTATTTTATCTAAATTAACGTACACATAACACATTACGTGTGTATTTACACTATTATGTTTATCTTAGAAATACACCACATATATGGCTTTCATGGAAAAATTGGGGGGGGGGGACTAAAACATTAAGACCAAGTTTCCAGGATAATCGAACGACACTGAAAAGTATACTGAAAATTGAAATGTATTAATTGAATACTAGTATATACAAATATATATATATATATTTTTTTTTTCTGTTAAAGATGTACTCCTCATACGGACGCGTGCATGTGCATCAATAATAGAACCATAGCATATACATGTAATGATAGAACCGCAGCATATAATAAAATCACCTAACATAAGGCAGCATGTCCACAGTTTACTATGTATAGGCAGAATTTTGGGGGACACCCACACCATTCGATAAACCTGGTCTTATTCCGTAGCCTTCGTGTGGGGGGGGGGGGGGGGGGGTCCGAAGTAAAAAGGTGAACAGAGCAGAAGGATCAATTTCCATTTTTCCGGCGTTTCTATACACTTCGTAATTCAACGTTCCATCTGCTCCATAGAATCAGGGAATCTCTCGCTTGCGAACTGTGTTTTTTGTTCCTTCAATAGTTTCCTATAAAAAATTCTCTGGAAAACATGAGACCAAGTAAAGATCTCAAAATAAAAGAGGAGAGGAAACTGAAGTGTTTATCAAGTCGGTGAGAAATCAAAATCCGCAGTAAGATGAAAATCAAGCAAGTACAATCACTGATATAGTGCGGGATGTGCATCCATTAAATCTTTTTTTCTTAAGTAAATCCCATAGTTCCATCAAGATTTTTCCCTGTTTTAACATTCATGGCATTCAAGCAATACACCAATTATTGCCATGCAGAATCAAACTATGTCTTTTATTTTTATGCATATAAAAATTCTACTATTCTTTATTAATCAAATAATACATGTAATATGTTTTGTAAAATTCCGATTTAAAAGTATAAACCTTGCTTTTAAAATAAAGTGAAAGGTGGGGAAAGTCCCTGGAGTCAAAATTTCCACGCAATCATGTACCATACGAACACGTACCATACGAATTGATCATAATGAGAAAATCTGGAATGAAGCGATAGTTTCATAATAGTGGGAGGAATTGAATGAAAAATAAGAGTTATCATTTATTTTCAAGGAAAAATGGACAGGAGAGAAATATCTAACTTTACAAATTAGCAAAAAAAAAATAAATTAAATAATTCTTTTTATATATCATAACAGTCCGAATTATCGACAGTCTGACACCCTCCCCCCTTCTCACACAATGGATCATTTGGCTGGACACCCGTCCTCTTCTACTTTTTTTTTTAAAAAATCGAATAATAATATAATTATTCTAAATTTTTCTTTACTGGTTGGGTGTATTTTAAAACAATATTGAAATCATATTTTGTGGAACAAAGTATTCTATATTTTTCATTACTGATTGGGTGTATTTTAAAACAATATTAAAATCATATTTTGTGTAACGAAGTGGGAATATCAAGCATGATTGAATTATATTATTTTTATTGATATTTTTTTTTCCATCTTTCACGACTGGAAGATCTCTTCCTGTCTTGATTCTTCCAGCCTTTTAAATTTGCTTGATCCGCCTCAGACACCTCTTACTTTGTTGTATTTATGAAAGATTTCAAAACGCACACATGTACTGCATAGGTACGTGTCGTACAACAGTAAAAACTATGTCATTTTTATGCTTTAAAAGCGTTTTAGATTGGGAAAAACATTTAGGTGGATCCTGGTATTTCAACAAGAAAGATCATAACAAATTAAATTTTCTCAAGTTGAACTTTTTTGAATGTTTTATTTAATCTTGTAGATATAAAATTTGTGGTCGGCAAGTATTATGGCCATTGATTGAGTTGGACACGAGAGAAAAAATGTAAAATAACTGCATGGACACAAAACATTATTCCATTTCCTATGAAGAAAGACCTACAGTACATCACCTGTCAAGCACGCACATAGTATTTGGTAGTCCCCTCGCCCGATACGAGACTGTAAAGTTAACTGGATTAAGAAAATAGAACATTCCATTACTATAGTGCCGATAGGGAAAAAAATCATGCGGCATGCACACACACCAAACAAATCAACACAGCAGTCAGCTGTAATGAAATTTAGAATGAAGAAAATGAAAACAACTTCATGCACTTACGCACACAGCATTATCAAAAAATCAACACAACGGTCAGCTGTAATGAAATGGGCCAAAAAAGTGTGCAACACTGGTTTCACTTTCTCACAGGTAACAAAGGATCATCAGAATCATGAGACCATGAGAAGTCAACTGTCACCATTATAATTCTTAAATAAAAATATTGTTATATACTTCCTCAATATACATGTACTTAGATCTACTGAACCCCTTTAAATGACACAAAAGATTTGGCAGTTTGAAATACTGGTGCTTGCTTTCAACATTGAGATGTCAAGATACATTCTTTTCATTATGTTGTCAATATTATCATTCATTACCTTAAAGATCTAAATATATAAGGACTATTTACTGCCATGAAGTACTTTAATCTAGGTCATGATTTTAGGCTAGAATTGTGTTTTGTTTTTGTTTGAATCACAATGTACAATAATCTGTAAATAGAGCTGTGAGGAGAAATCTTTGTCTGTAATTCTAAACATTAGGCTGGTCGATTTAAAGACTAACAAAGCATACTTCATTATAAAGGTATGGACTTAAGTCAAGAGTAAATAGTTCCGACCTGAGCAAGGCATTTCCCTTTAACAAATTCCCCTAATAAAAACTCTCTGTTTACTTAAATCTCTTTTACATTTGCAACACTTATTTGAACCCCCTTGCAGAGCCTTGTGCATTAAACCAACATAAAAATCCTTAAAATAAACTTGTAAATTTCTTTTATCTTTTGTTGTCAGTGTTTGTTCACTACTGTTTGATACCTATACATGCATACAACAGCTTTTTATTGGGTTTACAATTTAATTCCCTCCAGGTGGTACATGTATAATACTTTGCATATACACTCCCAATTGTGATGCATCTTTTTTTATAATGAATTTTCAAGGTAAATTCTGTTTTGTGACAATTTAAGCAAATATTGATTTCTAGGTAATTTATTAGGTTTGCACAGCAAGTGTTAACTAATTTTTGGTGACAAATATTTAATGCATGTTGAGTTTCAAGGATCTGCTCTTCAAGTAAATGTGAAATCCTTCAATATTAATACATGCAGTTACTTATTGATCTGCTAGTTCTGCCCCATTTCATATACCCCCATTAGTTTAACCCCCCCCCAACCTTTTATTTTGTTCCTCTTCCTAATGTTGTGCATATATACTATCTCTGAATTTTCACTATTTAGCTGATGTCATCCTCAAACATTCAATAAGTTTGGGTTAATTTGATATGAGAACCCAGTGAGATGAGTGCAAATTACACATTTTACTATATTTTTCTGGGAAATTACTTGCCCCCCCCCCCTTCCGCTGAACATTGTCACATTCTTTTCTAGTAACTCAATAGTTTGTGATATGTACCTCTGAGTATGTAGTTCTGGTAATTCTGGTCTGCCTCAGATCCCACCTTGATGAGGCAATCCAGTCCATCATTGTTAACAAACTCGTGGACCAAGTCCTTGTCATCCTACAATACAGCATCAGGTGGCGTCTCTGCGTCACTTCCTTATTCCATGACGTCATGTTCGCAGTGTCTCGGGTCTTTCCGGCGAGCTCGGAAAAACACGAGAAATTTCGATTGATCAGAATATCTGAATGCCAGGTTTAGAGAAAGTAATAATGAAATGCATGGATTACTTCATAAATAAATAATATTAATTGCAATAGAATTAATTTTGCAGATATTTTCTATAAAAGGTATATTTTTTATGTGATTGTGAAAACTGATCATCGGATAATATTGATCGGTTATATGTTGATTTACGTTACGTCCCATTCATGATGCATATAAAAGGTCTATAATCTCACATCTTTTCAAAGGGATGGGGTAAATTTATCCACGATTGAATACTATTGACATGGTTTTTTGTATATCTATATCATCCATATGATTACAACGTTTTTTTTTTCATTTTTACAGGTATATAATAATTATATTTAAAAGATTTCACAACAGGTATAAACACGTTGAGCAAGTTTATTTCATTCTATTTCATTACAGCTGACCGTTGTGTTAATTTTTTGATAATGCTGTGTGCGTAAGTGCATGAAGTTGTTTTCATTTTCTTCATTCTAAATTTCATTACAGCTGACTGCTGTGTTGATTTTTTTGGTGTGTGTGCATGCCGCATGATTTTTTTTTTTCCAATCGGCACTATAGTAATGGAATGTTCTATTTTCTTAATCCAGATAACTTTACAGTCTCGTATCGGGCGAGGGGACTACCAAATACTATGTGCGTGCTTGACAGGTGATGTACTGTAGGTCTTTCTTCATAGGAAATGGAATAATGTTTTGTGTTCATGCAGTTATTTTACATTTTTTCTCTCGTGTCCAACTCAATCAATGGCCATAATACTTGCCTACCACAAATTTTATATCTACAAGATTAAATAAAACGTGAGTTCAACTTGAGAAAATTTAATTTGTTATGAACTTTCTTGTTGAAATACCAGGATCCACCTAAATGATTTTCCCAATCTAAAACGCTTTTAAAGCATAAAAATGACATAGCTTGTACTGTTGTACGACACGTACCTGTGCAGTACATGTGTGCGTTTTGAAATCTTTCATAAATACAACAAAGTGGGAGGTGTCTGAGGCGGATCAAGCAAATTTAAAAGGCTGGAAGAATCAAGACGGGAAGAGATCTTCCAATCGTGAAAGATGGAAAAAAATATCAATAAAAATAATATAATTCAATCATGCTTGATATTCCCACTTCGTTACACAAAATATGATTTTAATATTGTTTTGAAATACACCCAATCAGTAATGAAAAATATAGAATACTTTGTTCCACAAAATATGATTTTAATATTGTTTTAAAATACACCCAATCAGTAAAGAAAAATATAGAATACTTACAGCATTATTCGATTTTTTTTTAAAAAAAGTAGAAGAAGAGGACGGGTGGACGGGTGTCCAGCCAAATGATCCATTGTGTGAGAAGGGGGGAGGGTGTCAGACTGTCGATAATTCGGACTGTTCTGATATATAAAAAGATTTATTTTATTTAATTTATTTTTTTTTTGTTAATTTGTAAAGTTGGATGTTTCTCTCATGTCCATTTTTCCTTGAAAATAAATGATAACTCATATTTTTCATTCAATTCCTCCCTCTATTATGAAACTATCGCTTCATTCCAGATTTTCTCATTATGATCAATTCGTATGGTACGTGTTCGTATGGTACGTGATTGCGTGGAAATTCTGACTCCAGGGACTTTCCCAGCCTTTCACTTTATTTTAAAAGCAAGGTTTATACTTTTAAATCGGAATTTTACAAAACATATTACATGTATTATTTGATTAATAAAGAATAGTAGAGTTTTTTTATATGCATAAAAATAAAAGACATAGTTTGATTCTGCATGGCAATAATTGGTGTATTGCTTGAATGCCATGAATGTTAAAACAGGGGAAAAATCTTTATGGAACTATGGGATTTACTTAAGAAAAAAGATTTAATGGATGCACACCCCGCACTATATCAGTGCGTGTACTTGCTTGATTTTCTTCTTACTGCGGATTCTGATTTCTCACCGACTTGATAAACACTTCACAGTTCCTCTCCTCTTTTATTTTGAGATCTTTACTTGGTCTCATGTTTTCCAGAGAAACTTTTATAGGAAACTATTGAAGGAACAAAAAACACAGTTCGCAAGCGAGAGATTCCCTGATTCTATGGAGCAGATGGAACGTTGAATTACGAAGTGTATAGAAACGCCGGAAAAAATGGAAATTGATCCTTCTGCTCTGTTCACCTTTTTACTTCGGACCCCCCCCCCCCCAAAACTC
>PRKT01000002.1:4829111-4867851 GCA_003671525.1 Saccostrea glomerata | reverse complement strand
CAAAATTGCAACTCTCCACCGTCAAGTGGTGGCGTCTCTGTATGAGTGAAAAATTCTCGAGAGGGTCGTTAAACAATAATTATACAATCAATCAATCAATTAATCTTTGCTACCCCAGCGGTATTTGTCGTGTAATTTTAAACTTATAAGACAGCTATGCAAATCTTTTGCGCATCTGCCTGTGTCTGCAGCTAAGGAGGCCAGTATGCATGTAAATCTCGTGCAGCTGCCTTTGTGCAGTGAGCGAGAACTATTGAAATTGGCATGGGAGACCTCGTTTAATTTAAATGTATGTCTATATTTTTAAAGTCTAAATCTACAATTTTATTTCTGAAAGAATAAAAATGGAAAAATAAGGAATCACTGTCTAGTTAGTATAGTATTTCAGGGACATCAACGATAGTGGGAAACATGGGTTAATTTATGTATTTCCCACTATCGTTGATGCCTTGGCATATTATACTAACTAAACAGCGATTCCTTAATTATACACACGTGTTCTTTTTCGTTTTTTTTTTAAATCAGTTTTTAGAAGTAATTTCTGCATGGTGCAGAATGAGTTAAAAATACTTCCTGAGATTTAATTCTTGGACATGTTTAAGAAAAAACAACACATATTGCTATATACACAATATAGTAAAAATAAGTCGTAGATTAATTTTTTTCATATCGTTGACTAGAAACATATTATATACTCACATAATGCATGATTATGGGAAATAATATTTATAATTACTGGCTGTCCACTTTTTTTTTTCATGGGTTTTTGCTTTCATCTCGTCAAGTTGACCACATCACTTAACTCCGGTCACATATATACATGATGCCCGACAAGTGCTACAATACCGCTTGAACATATTGACTGATTTTCATACCATGTAAAATTAAGTAATATTTTTTTAACAAAAGAGAGTGATAAGTAAATAGATATATGAAATGTATGAAAGTTTCCAACACCAAAGCTGCTAGCTATATAGGGAGAAGAGATTCAAATACACGTAGGGTTAACGTAACTTATTTTTATGTTAATCCCTTCCCATATCGCAGCCAATCATATAACTTTATAAAACCAAGCAATTCTACTTTTCTTCTTTGTTGTTGTTATTTTTAGAGTAAATTCACGAAAAAACATCACACTGCAGGAAATAATTACAAATGTATAATTATATCTAGAGAATATCATAAGAAATACCAGTACATACACTTGACAAACGTCATTCATTCACTTTCTCTGATAAAATACAGGAGCGGATTCAGATGTTTCTGAACAGGAAAGGGGGGGGGTCGAAAAATTTCATTCCTTCATAGGTACACTGTAGATATGACGTTAATTTGGTTTAAATGAGTGGGCTGTACTATGAAAAAAAATCGTAAATTATATACATTTTAGTAGTGTAAATTTCTTATTTAATTTAATAACTGATACTTTAAAACTATTATATACTGGTATGGGATCTTCTGGGTTTTTTTTCTTATTTGGTCCAACAACATCGCTTCATTTGTTCACGGATTCCAGAAAAAGGGGGGCTGTATATAGTGGATACCGTCAAGAATGTACAATACATGTGTTGTATAATCCGTGTATCAGAGTTAATATCTTTTTATACCACTTTTTATACCACATTTCCAGCATTTTCGGCAGTATGTTTTTCAGTCCACTTTTTTCGGCATTCATCCTAGATATTTCCGTCAAATTCTTATAACCTTTGGAGGACATTCAACGAATTTGCCTCAAATTGGCATTAATTAATCTTATCTTATAACATGATAGATAATCTAACTGTTTGGTCATATGTGCGTGAGATGTGCATTACTTTACGTGTAAAGTAAATAGTACCCCGTTAATTAATATGTGTTGTTACCTATGGATTAAACCGAGAGTATATACAAAATTTACAATTTAAAAAAGCTCGGGAGAGTGGTTGCCCAATCCAGTTTTTGAAATGGTCACAGAGGCGGATCCAGCAATTTTTGAAAGGGGGGGTTCCAGGGTTGTGTCCCTCAACCCCCACCCCCCCTTTACACACTCTCAGGCAAAGATTCGCAAACACATGTATGGAAAAATATAAGATTGTGGAAAATATTATCTTTGTTCTACGTCCTTTTTTCTTTGAAAAAGTACCCCCAGTCCGTATAAAAAATATTAACACATTTAAAAAAACTACTGAAGCCTTAAAAATTAAATGGATTTGCAGCATTTCCGAAGAATAGAATGAATTTTCTTAAAGAATTTGAAAATCCTTTTTGGGTTGGGTATAAAACAATGAATTAAATTTTAGTTCCTTCATGCAAACGTCATTCATTCACTTTCTCTGATAAAATACAGGAGCGGATTCAGATGTTTCTGAACAGGAAAGGGGGGGGGGGTAGTTCGAAAAATTTCATTCCTTCATAGGTAGATATGACGTTAATTTGGTTTAAATGAGTGGGCTGCACTATGAAAATCAAAGTACTCAGAAGTACAGAGAGCCGGGCTCATTTACAGAGTAGAATGGATTTCTTACATGAATCACATTTATATTCTGATGAAAAAATTATTTTAAAACTATCAATATAAATGATAAGACACAGACAGTGAGTTTTTGAATCCTAATACCAAGGTCCGATTTTGTCAGAATCAGATTTAATCTGGTACCGCAGCTGAATGTAAACAAACAGGCCAGTCTGGTTTCCTTCTCCTGCTTTACCTCGTATGTGTAGAGAACTACGGTAACACTGATTATCAAAAATCCTTACGCTAATGAACTATGTTCTTTGACTTATGAAGTTTTCAATGTCATTACTACTAATGTTTATTTTATATAGATAAAACTTCATTTTATTTTTGTTGCTTTATTTAGCGTTTGTATTATCTCAAAAGCGGTTTGAGAGTAAGAACTATATTTTTGCACGTAACTTTGAAATGGCGACTATGGGGTCAACATTCTGCCTTGAACAGGATCACATAAGCCGGCAATTGCTCTTTGAGCAATAAGCCCGGCTAAAAAATCGTTAATTATACATTTTAGCAGTGTAAATTTCTTATTTAATTTAATAACTGATACTTTAAAACAATTATATACTGGTATGGGATCTTCTGGTTTTTTTTCTAATTTGGTCCAACAACATCGCTTCATTTGTTCACGGATTCCAGAAAAAAGGGGGGCTGTAGGGATACCGTCATGAATGTACAATACATGTGTTGTAGAATCCGTGTATCAGAGTTAATTGTATACTATCTTTTTATACCACATTTCCAGCATTTTCGGCAGTATGTTTTTAGTCCACTTTTTTTCGGCATTCATCCTAGATATTTCCGTCAAATTCTTGTAACCCTTGGAGGAAGTTCAACGAATTTGCCTCAAATTTGCATTAATTACTAGTAATCTTATCTTATAACATGATAGATAATTTAACTGGTCATATGTGCGTGAGATGTGCATTACTTTACGTGTAAAGTAAATAGTACCCCGTTAATTAATATGTGTTGTTACCTATGGGTTAAACCGAGAGTATATACAAAATTTACAATTTAAAAAAGCTCGGGAGAGCGGTTGCCCAATCCAGTTTTTGAAATGGTCAATTTAAAATATATTTCTCCTGTTATGCGCCTTTCTACAGGTACATTTTATTTTGAATTGTGGCATTAACAAATCGGTACCGTACAGCAGTATCAAATCTTAAGAAACGGAGAGAGAGAACAGAAAAACAGGTAATATTGAATCTCCCTGTCTTTGCCTGAACAAATCCTCCAGCCTAGTTTTCTCTGTTATTCTGAACCCCGAGAGCTCTATGACGTAACAGTAAGGTCTACGTCATTTTTTTGCTGTATCTCAAAGATTTGCACACTAAAAATGCGTCTTTAAACGGCGACGAAGTATGTGGGTGGATCCAAAATCTTCAGAAATTTAAAATTGATTTATTGTTTTACCCTTAAGAAGTTCTTGGAAATCTTGTAATCTCAGTTACACAACTATATATCATTTATGAAGAATAGGTTATTTTATTACATTACGTTACTAAAGAAGCAAAGTCTCGAACCAATATTTCAGTAAAATCCATGCATTTAAATACAAACAATCTACCACCAGAAATTTTTTTTCAAAATTCAACAACGACAAAAACTGTAAAAATCGGAACAGATTTTAACAAATACAACTTATTCCACTTCATGTACACCTCATTACCTGTTAGAGCTAATCACTTTGCGGTACCTGCAATTAATTTTTGCTTATTTTAACAAGGGTGAACTTGAACAATTTAATTATAAAGATAAACATGCTGTTATTTATTTATTCTCAGCAAAACAGTTTTTCATATCTTATAAACAATGATTCGATCAATCGTGTTTTTCCGAGCTCGCCGGAAAGACCCGAGACACTGCGAACATGACGTCATGGAATAAGGAAGTGACGAAAAAAAAGGAAGAAATATAGATAGAAACATTGATAAAAAGATAGAAAATACAAAACATAAATAAAGTCATTTGATATAAACATTTTTTTCTTCACCTAAGTAATATCACTTACATTTAGGCATAAATGTCACTATCATTTTTATTTTTTGAGTAACTAAGGGGTAATAGGGCACCTTATAATTTATTCACAGGAAAAAGGTGATTTCCCAGAAAAATAATTATTCCCAGATAAAATAATTCCTTGTTATATATATACACAGAGAAGAATGAAAGTTTGAATTAAAGAGAAGATGTGCAAAGTGATTTTTTATAAATATTTATGAATGAACATATTGATATTTTCATCTTTATCTTATATTTTATACTGATGAAGTAATGACACATGAAGCAATTTTGGTCAATTGAAAAAGATATTTTGAGATCTTGCAGAGGCAGCTCTGAGTTAAAAATAGCAGAAAAACTGTTAAAATATCAGGAAGATTTTTATTTTCATACACAATTTAAACTCTTGGAAGAATCTTTCAAAAATATAAACCTTTAAGATAAGGGCCCGGTATCACTGGAAGCCTTCCTACTGCTGGGACGCTGATAAGCAATCATAGTGGTTTCCTGTTGGAGTCTGCCAAGCTTTTTCAGCACGTTGATCTAAGGCAAAAGAGAAATCGTAAATCTAAGTTTCATGAGATGATAATTTAGTTTCTTTGAACATATTGATGTTTTTTGCATCATTCAGTAAACAATTTTTTTTCCTGTTGAGTAAATCAAGGCTTTCATGAAAGATATACAGTTAATATACTTGACTTTGACTCTCTTTTTACATTTTTCTAGCAATATTTTTCAATATACAGTATATCATTTAGTTTCTCTTACCGGGTAAATAAACAAAATTGCGTTGTTTTAAAAAGTAATGACTCTCATATTGATGTTATTTTCTTGGAATCAGTTAATTTTTTTTCATGATGCCGAATTAATTGAATTAAGAGACCAAAGCCTTAAAACTCACAGATTGTGAAGACACCTGCTGATTCTAATATTACCACTACCACAGGAAGTGCTACAATTAGTTACATCAACATGATTGATAAAAAACTCATTTTGTACTGTGATTCATGACTACCATCTAGCCCTGCCCCTGACCTACGATAATATCAGAACTGTATCTGATAAGTATAAAATATAATCCATATCTGGACCCCTCACTTCAGTGTCGGTGAGAATCAGAGATCCATTGTAGTGGCAGAGAACATTCTAATATCGTAATACTCTGGGTGTTATATATAAATTTAAAACAGATATTTGATGCATCAAGGTGACATTGACAGTGCAGATCTGGGTAGCTCTCTGCAAGTTGATGCAGTCTTTGTTCTTGGTACTTCTGGACTTGTTCCATTTGTTGTGATTTAGGATAGTTTAAAGTTTCCGAAAACAATCTTTCGAGGAGAAATTTACCATGTTTTGTATCATGGCTTACCCACATACTCAAGCAAAGAAGGGGATGTCAACAGGATTGAATGTATTCGCTATTAACCCATTAACTTCACGTACCAGAAGACGTAGAAACATTGGCACCACCGAATCTGAAACAATGGGTGGAAACAGTTCTGTAAGAGTTGGACAGGATGTAGCAAGAAATGACAATGAAGTGACAGCTTCTAGGGTCCAAAAGGATGCTAGAGTTAGGAGTGAGTCCTTATTGGTGACCAAGGAATCCACAGCAGCCTTCAAACAGGATGGGCCAGTGTATTCTGTTTCTAATGTCACAGAAGATTGTGAAAATATCAAACCAAGGTATAGGGACAAAACTGAATTGAAAACTGTGTCTGAAATCAAAAATGACACCACCAAGGATTCCAGGAATGGTAGTGTATCTGAGGAAAAGGATGTATCAAAAAGAATATCTTATGTTCTTCTTCTGGGTGAGTGAGGACTAGATATTTCCAATTTAAACAGTGAATCTGGGAGGTGAAAAAACCCATAAAGTGAAATGTTTAAGAAGTTTATGTCTGTGAAAGTGATGATGCATGAATGTAGGATAAACAAAGCCTATGGCAATGTGTAATCAGGTTTAAATCAGTGTCAAGAAATGAGGGAAAATTAGGAATACTTAAAGTCAATTCAGAGCATTTTGTATGATTTAGTAAAGTGAGATGTGTTTCTACCTTAAAAGGAAAAGAACATTAATAATTGGTACATACTGGTATGTAAAAGTTGTCATTGAAATAAATCATCTCAGGGGAGGTAACCACCTACACCTGAGTTATTCCCCCTTAGGATATACAATGTAGGTCGTTTACACACTCAGTACGGCACAAATTTGGAAGATTATGACAAAATTCAGCATCAAAGGCTGTTAATCATGGAGTGGCTGGAAGGTAGTCATGAAAAAAATAGTTCTCAGGTATTTTACAGAGGTGATAAAATAAACACTGGACATGCATTCCTTCTAGCACTAAAATGTGACTATGTTGGAAAGGTTATTTGTTATTAGGGACTTTGTAAAGCAAACTAGTTATCAGATTACATGTGTTTGATATCAATCATTACATCAAATAAAAGAAATAAGGAAATTACTCTTTAAAAAATGAACTACACAATTCAGAAAGTTTATAGTCTGTGTCTTGTAAGTTGTACATTCTTTTACTATTGATTCTTTCATATATAGTTTATTGTCTGAATGATGGGACATATTTACATTATTGGCATTCCCTTTGATTTGCTGGTTTGTGATGAAAATTTGTGGGGTCTGTTTGAGGTCAAGATTCATCAATATTTGAGACAAACTCTGTTTATATTATGTACATTGATTCGTTATCTTCTTAGGAAAAGATAAAGAGGGATCAAATCTGTGTAAGGGTTTACCAGAAAGAGTGTATTCAATTTAAGAAAGGTTACAATGTTTATCCTGCAATTCAGGTCCTCAGGTCTTGTGGCAATTATGTAAGGGAATGGGGAGAAATCTTTGATCAGTAATTGATGTAATGCTGATTGGCCCTCAGAAGGTGATAAGATTTGGGGATTATAAGTAGTCAGGGGGGTACTTTAATCCTTTAAAGGTGGGAATATTCCTAGACAACAATGTTCCTTCAACAATTTGTGGGTACTTGCTATGTATTCTCTGCTGTTTACCAAGCGGTCATGTCTTGTAGGTTTTATATACCTATATGTTTACCTGGCAATGATGAAGTAGAAGATTGGCCTTAGTGCTGTGTTTACTATTGGCTTTAAGTCACACTCTTATAGATAATTGTCAAGATCATCTGAAAATATTCAAATCACTTGTTGTTCAGACACAGGTAAGGTGTCACTCAATTTCTTACAGAGCTCTGGATTTATTTTGTGTATGATTTAATGCCCCATAGATTTCACATGCATATTACATCAGAGCACAAAAATAATCTCGTACTTAAGGATAATAGCAGTTCTGAGAGCAGTCAAAGAAACGTGCAGGTGTATGGAGATATACAGTGTAATAAAGTATATAAAAAGTATATTGAAGTTATGAGTCACTTCCTTTACTGAATGTTAGAACTAAGCTGGTGCCAGGAGAGAGGGGATTTATGTGTAATCCTCAGCCATTACCTGACTCTGCCATAGGATTCTACGGGAACTACATTATCTTGTTTTTCTTTGAAAGAACTACACATAGATCTACACCCCACCAAGTTTCTAAACTTAAAAAAAATCATTATAACCTTTCAATTACCTGGTAGTTTTTATATTTGAATAGAGCAATGAACTGAAATTTAAAGTGTTTTGGTATACAATGTATACAGTATTGCTGATCTAGCATATTATTTTTTGTAAATTCATGCATGTGGGCATTCTTTCATTTACAACCAACAACTAGATTTATCTTTGATGTTGATTTGTAAAATATTATTGACAGTAATGTTCTTCTATTATATTAGTGCTGTTCTATTATATTTCTAGAAAAACTTTTGAATTCCCATGGAAGAGAACTGAGGCGTGCTTTGTTTTCATTAAAACAAATCTTTCAGGTAAAATTCAATAAATACTGGTACAGATGATATGTTCTTATTTTATCAATGCCTGTCCTTATTTCGTCTGTTGTTTACTGATCTTTGATGCTGTATTGTAGGATGACAAGGACTTGGTCCACGAGTTTGTTAACAATGGCATATGATTACAACTGCGATCTTAGAATATCTTAGCAAACCAAAATTTCAACAACTGTTCATAGAATATATGCTGATTTGAACAATGGAATCCCCCCCCCCTTTCCCCATTTACTTACTTCAGTATTTATTAAAACATTGTTGTAGGTTCTAAATGCCATACCAGACCAGGACACATTCTACGATGTCACTGATGCTTTTGAGGAGCTGGGAATGGAAAGAGTCACACAGAGACAAATGAACAAAAATGGAGCCGACCTTGACCTTCTTTCACAGTTCCAGATCTACGAGGTAACATTTATATCAGAAAAGTAAAGTAACAATGAAGAAATAATATTTACAAGCATGAATCAACTTTAATAGCAAAGTGACTGAAGAAGAAATGTTTGATCTTTTAGGCTGCTTTAAAAGCTGAGGATGGAGAGGAAGATGGGAACCAGTCTCAAGTCGAAAACCTTAGGTAACACGCCTACTCTGGACTAATTATTCAGGAAAAAATTTGTAAACTTTTGTTACAATTAATTTAGCAATGTAATTATATTTCATTATACATGTATATGCTGTTTTATAAAAGGGAAGAAACTGATTGTAAACACACCTCTTTTAAAGGAGAACACCAAGAATAAAAGCAGAGGGAGAAATGGGTAGAAAGAGTCGGCGATTTTCTTTAGGAACAGGTCCCAACAGACTGGCCAAATCAAGGAGTGTGCCAGAACTCCAACCTGCCGAAGAATACAAACTTAGAAAAGAAAAACAGAAAGAGTGTGTATTCTATTTTATTATGTGCCTGCTTTTACTATGAAGGATAAATGTGAATTCTAAAGTGTTATCAATACTATCTGAAATGATCCAAGTGCATACGTTTTCAATTCTTTCATAATTTATAGAAAATCATTTCAGTATAGAGGATATATTTAACCCTGTATTGAATGTTAATTTGGAGCTAACAATTAACAGGAGATGCCAGCTCGTCCCAGAGGAACATGAACAACATGACCAGCTTCCAGATCAGCAGCTGAGGATGAAGAAGTTTGAGGAACTCCAACAGAACATGGAGGAAGTACGGCCCCCCGACAAATTACTGTCCCCCTCACAGCAGCAGGTCAACGGTTCAGCAGAGAAAGACCCCGCGTGTCGCCAGTCTTCGTGTAAGTCTGCAGACTGCCGTGTCAGTGTAATGAATGTTGTGGAAACTGAACCCGATCTAAATCACTTCTGGAAATATAGTCTCTCTCTGTATACACACTACAAAGTCACAATCCCAGTCTTATTTTCAGTGTTGAAGTAGATCTTTGTTTTTAGTTGATTAGTATTATGCATGGTTTATTTTGTGAATGTCTGTTTTTAGACCCAGCATTTGAAGTCAACACTAGTAAGTAAACCTAGGGATTTCACAGCTTTCCAAGTGTTCTTCACAAATGTCATCTGAGCCTTGAATCACTTCTGATGACAGAACAAGTCTATTTATTATTGCACTGCTTTAGTTTTCTGTTTGATATTTAAAAGGTGTTGTGATATATTTTGGGAGTTGGCCTCGAGGGAGAGGTGGGGGGGGGGGGGGGGGGGGGGGGGGGGGGGGGGGGGGGGGGGGGGGGGGGGGGGGGGGGGGGGGGGGGGGGGGGGGGGGGGGGGGGGGGGGGGGGGGGGGGTCAGAAGTATTCCCTTACATAGCAAAATCAAACAGAAAACTAGAATTATCTAACTTTGCTTGGATCCTTTATTCTTGCTTTCAGTTAATAACGCAGAGCAGAAAGATATATTCTTCAAAAATATCCCACCCCTTGTATTCCATATCACAAATGCATCTTACATTGTTCTTTGTCTTGCAAGTGTAGAAGCACATTCTTATTTCTGGTGAAATGTGTTTTGCTAGTCAAGGGTGTATTTTATTATTGTATTTCAGATTAATTGGGAAGCAAATTATATACACATATTATTAAATTTTTATACCCTACAAGTTTCTGCCCTGCACAGTCATAGGTGGCATGAAAACTTTTGAATTTTCAATTGAAACATTTGGATTGTTTTTGGATTTATGGCCTCAGTTTGATTTTTATTTGCTGTGAACTTTGACCTACTAACCACGCATGTCCTCCCAACAGATGTACCAAGGACTCGTCAGCAACGTAGAGAGCGCCAGCGTTCCTTTCTCAAGGAACAGGAAATGGAGCGAGCACGGCAACGTGTCTCAGACCGTTACCATGACATTGAACATGACCGTGCTTCTGTGGCCAGCACTTCCAGCACGGGGTCGTGTGATAGTAACTCACACCCTGTGGAGATTGAGTCTAAATACTCGTCACTGAGCTCACTCAGTGATGTAGAAACAAATGACCATTCAAGGGGTAAGAGTGTAGATAATGTAGAAATAGAAGACATAGACTTAGTGTTTATAGTGATCAAAAGTAGTGAATAGCTAGTGTTTTATCTTGCAAGACAAAAATATGATTATAATCATAAACTTTATATTTGTATATGAGTACATGTATACCAATTTGATTAAAAAGAGACATAATTATAAGCACAAACTTTCTATTTTATTTCACAATAATAAACAAATCTAAATAACATTGTACCTGTATATATTTCTTAATATCCCCTTTTATTATACTGGGGTACTTTCTATAATATGGATAAGCATGCAATTTGACAATTTATTCCTACTCTGCATGATCTGAAATACTTATATTCAAAGATCTGCATGAATAGATTGATATTTTCAGAGCAATATTGAAGAGAGTTGTAAAATATTTTAATCGATATTCACCTAATGTTTTCTCTTCAAGCCAATTAAAAATTTATAAATAGTCAAATATTTATTAAGACTTTAATTATATTTCAGTCACTTACTGTAAACTGTATAATTTTAGTTCATGACAAAAGACGAGGACAACAGAAGCCATTATTACAACCACAGAAACCTGAGGACACAATCTCTAAAGAATCAGGCTACAACAGCAATGACGAAGCATCTCACGGTCAACAGAACAATCTGGACTCGAGAAATAACGAAATCAACGACACACTCAATCAGAACCAGAATGGTATGTTGGAGGAGAATGGTCTGCCACAGGACATGTCCAGTAACAGTCGCTGGCTGATGTACATGAAGAAACAGAAGGAGAAGGAACAGGAGGAGGAGGAGGAGGAGGTCCCCGAGCCAGGGGTCCTCAAAAGACACCCCTCCATCAGGGGGGACACAAGCCTCACCCAGAGAAAAGAAAATCTGGAGCAGGGACTCATAGGAAATTCTCTTATGCCTCCCAAACCCATAGAGACTATTGAAGAAAAAGATAACAGACTCAAAGATCATATTGACAAATTCTCCAGTGGACAAAGTGTATCTGAGTCAAAGGAAAAGCAAGCACCTGTAGGAGATAAGTCAGGGTTAATCAGTCGTGCCAAAGAGGGTCTTCAACAACAAACAACTGTGAAAAAGCCAGAACCAGCTGTACCAGTTGAAGTGAAAAAGACAGAAAGTGACATACAGTGGGATAAATTATTACAAAAGTTGCACAGACCTTTGAAAATTAAGGATGTTGATTTTACTGATCTCAAGGACTCTGAGGATGAGGATGTGTTTTGTCCTCCTAAAGCGGCATTTAATCCAGCTCTTGGTCCTCCTCCTCCCCCAGGGATACCAGGGATGGTACCCCCACCTCCCCCACCCCCCATGGGTGGGATACGCAGTGACATCGTAGAATGTGTCCTGGTCTGGTATGGCATTTAGAACCTACAACAATGTTTTAATAAATACTGAAGTAAGTAAATGGGGAAAGGGGGGGGGGATTCCATTGTTCAAATCAGCATATATTCTATGAACAGTTGTTGAAATTTTGGTTTGCTAAGATATTCTAAGATCGCAGTTGTAATCATATGACAATCTGATATAAATGATTTTTTTTCCTACGATTTGACATTTTTCTTTTCATCTCATTAATATGTCTTATGTTAGACTGACCTTGTTGACAAGGGTCATGGCATAGGTCAAGAGTTCAGTGTCTCCTCCCTCTTTTTCATCCAGGATCCCCATTATGTTGGACCAGAGCTTTACACCTGATAATAAAACACATATGTAGCATACTCTCATGAAAATAGGCAATATCTTAGAGAAAATATAATGCTATACACATGTGTATCTTAATTGTTTTCATGTTAACTGTCGCGCTTTAACAATATCATTCAGATTATCATTTCAAGGGTAACAAAGAGTATTTGGGAGCTGATGAAGATTAGTGATATTTTTAATCTCAAAGAATGTTTAGACTGTGAAAGAGTTATCTTTCTTTGTATCTTTTCTAACTTCTATTATGACTTTCAATGTTAACGTACACAATTTTTATTATAGTTAATTTATTGCCAATTTACCACTACTTTATTGCCTATTTATACAATTCAACAATAATATAAAGGTGCTTGAGGCTCATAGTTACACTATGAATAACATTAGGAGAAAGCATGCAGGCTATATATTCTTTGTGCTGTACAAAAATATTTCCTTTTCGTAATTTGCTCAAATTGAGCATTTTTTTTTTAATTCCTGGGAAAAAAATTTAAAAAGGAACACAAATACTGTTATCAACATCATGTCAAATCAACATCTCAAGGTTTCTTTTGTAAGGTGCATGATAGTTATCTTAATCTGTAACCTGTTTTCAATGAGGCATGAAATTGACCTGAAGGTCAAACACTGGATATGTGTACAAGGTCCCAGCCCGAGCCTCCTTTAACATACTAACACAAAACCCGACACTGTTTATGATCGTCCAACACGCAAATCTGCAGTGTCAATGAACAATTCTGCTCTTTCATTTTGTACTTTTAAAAGGGGAGTTCAGATTTCATGTATTAATCAATACATGATTTCCTGTAGTTCATAATTAGCAATAATTCATTGCATTACATGCACTATTTAATAATGACATGATTTATCTCTTTTCTCACATAAGAGGGAAGACAATTGAATAACATTTTTTTTATTTTAATTGGGACTATAGAATGGTTCATGTAGTATATTGAAAGTCATGGTTAATCCATATTTACAAGTACATTTATTTAAATTAATGCTTGCACTAGACATTTCATATTTACAGTTCTACATAAAATGTGCATGACTTTAATCTGAAAAACATTTCTACAATACTGAAAAAAAATTAAATCTCCAAGAAAATGAAAGCTATCTAAACAGAAAACAAGAATTTATTTAAGTGTCTATGCTGCCTAAATAGATATATTAGGGTAAACATGGTTTGGAGAAACAATTACTACCTCCTTGTCATTACATTCTCTCTCCAGCTTATTAGTGAGATAAAAGTAAGTGTCCACTTTACCTCGTTTGGTGTCCACAGCATTGACCGCTGAGATGAGAATCTCTGTGTTGGACTCTGTATATTCCACAAACACCAATAATAACTTCAGAGAAGTCTTCACAACCAGACGAAACTGAAAGACGGTATCATCTGTTATTATATTCTTATGTCTGAAGAACAATCATCAAACAGCACAACTTATTCCTTTGTGTAACAGCTTCAACTTTCCTCAGAACTTAATCAATATTGGCATCAAATTTAATGATTGTGTGCAAGAACAAAGGAAAAAAAACGTCCAACCTTGGGGAACACTAAGACCAGTTATAATCAAATTTTGAATGAAGGGTGTATCTTTTAAATGTGATGAAGCTGAGAGGAATTTTCTATTTTTGTTTGTGGTTTGGTTTCATTTCTGTTAACCCTTGATATTTGTCATATGGAGACATATCCGAGCATACTGGCCATAACAGAAAAAGACTTAAGTTTCCAAAGGTTGAATCAGTACACACAAACTTTAAAAGTAAGGTTCTACTTACAAACAAACCACAACTACGCAATATACTTAGTTTACTACACAATAACGAAAATAATTTTGAAAGACCCATTAACAAGGAAGGTTTTTGTATTTTCCACAATTTCTCATAGTGACAATATCTTTAAAATATTTTGATGAATTATTATAATCTTATATTGTATTTGTCCTGCAAGATAAAATGAATGCACTGTGAAAAGGGCAGATGAATAAGTTAATTTTCTTATTCAAGGGACAAAACTGGATTATAATTGCTGGCTACATTTCATTTATTGGTTCATTCAAAAATGTTATCAATGTCTGAATTTCAAACTGATAAAACTTCAAAATAAATGTGATGTTGTTTTTGCAACACTATGTGGGTGGGATACCCCCACCCCCTCCACCCCCGTTTGGGGCTCCTCCTCCACCACCTCCTCTGGGAGGAATTCCTCCCCCTCCCCCACCTCCTGGGGTATCCCCAGTGCAGAACCTACCAAAGGTTAACCTTCCACCAGCTCCAGGGGCAAATCTGAAGAAAGTGAAAAAGACAATAAAACTTCACTGGAGAACTGTTCAGGCAGAAGCGCCTCATCCTTCTACCAAAGGAGAAACAATCTGGAAAGACATTGTGAATGTGAAGGTGGATCCAGATAAACTAGAGCACCTGTTTGAGACCAGGAGCAGTGAAATCAACAAAAAGGTCAGTTTTATAATGTTAGAGGTGTGCGCCAGGGAACACTGCTCAGTCTTTGTTGTTTTGCATTAACCACATACATATACTATAATAGGAAAAAAATGTAGATATTAATTGAAATAATGAAATTTACAATTTTAATGTACATATTCCATTCTTAAGAAAGAATATCAACAACAATTTAGCAAGATAATTTTAAAGAATGTATAAAATTTGCATAATTATTAGATGTTGTTTACTAATTTGACTAAATTTCAACTTGTAATAATGAAATGGTTAGATGTATTATTAACGAATCTTGCAATATACAAGAAACAATAAATGATGAAAGGTTTTTGAAAGGATTGGGTCTCATACTAGTATCACTCTTGTGTGAAGCTTTGAATATTTTGCTGTACATGCACTGATGTTGGATTTTATTGTCTTTCTATTTCATGCTGTGCTAACTCATCGCTGACACACATTCCATGGTTCTGTAATGTTGTTGGCTAATTGTGCATGTGTATTGCCGTGTTTGTAAAACACAAACAGGAGTCGGTAAGAAAAAAATAAGAATAAAGTACAATTCTCTAAAATTATTTCCCATAATATTCTGTAGAGCTCATTAATCAATCTTTGATACTCAGTGTTCTACAAAATAGCACTATCATGTGGTGTTGGGATCCCCTCACTGGAATTGTTCCTACCCAATGTTTTCACAAGGCCTTGTTCCTTGTTTTATATGTTTCATAAACTCTGAAATTGATATATTTATTAATATTATAAATGCTATACTTACCCAAACATCTTTCATAACACTCATTATGCTTGTATTTTTAATCTTTGTATTACTAATAAAGTTCTGTTAAAAAATACTAACTTTAAACTTACAACTCTTACTGATACTTTTACTGATGAATGAAATAGTGTATTTCACTCACTCTATTATGTACCAGTTTAGAGACCTCCCCCAGTGCCCTCTTTGTTAAATATCACTGTAATTATTCTCTGTCCTCAGCACTTTATGTTATATAGACAAAGCTGTACCTTATAAGCACCTCTCCATATTATTGTTTCTCAGCTGTATTTATAAGCCTCCTCTTATTTCTGTTAACTTTTTTTGCATTAAAAACTAATATTCAGAGAGTTGTCTACAAAAGTTCCCTTAAATTTACATCGTAAATAATGTTAAAGCTTTCTCTCATGATGTACGTATCATTTATAAATTTTTTTAATGATGCAGTAAAAAAAACAAAGGCAAATGATAATACATGTATATATTAACTGACACTAATTTTTTTAATGATTTTAATTTAATTTTGATAAACTCATAATTCTATTTTAAATGATTTTAGCGTCAGGAAACAACAGGCAAGAAAGAAATAACAGTGCTAGATGCCAAACGGTCCAACGCCATAAACATTGGTCTCACGGTGCTACCGCCCCCCAGAACCATCAAGGCGGCCATTCTGAAAATGGATAATGCCATCATGAACAGGGAAGGCATAGAGGTAATAGGAGCATATTGTTGTTTAAGCAAAACTTCTGTTGTTGCAAAACTATTCATGAACAAATATTTGAATTTGGATTCATTTTAAACATGCAGAGAAGACCAGCAAGTCAAAACGATTTACATTAATTTGCCCTTATCTGTAGACACAAACAGAATATTTGATAAGAGATAAAAGCAAAATTGCATTTATTTCCTGAATTTATAACACTGGTTTTCTTTTCAGAAAATTCTCACTGGAATGATTCCAACAGCGGAGGAGAAGACAAACATTTTGGAGGCCCAGATGGCTAACCCAGATATCCCGCTAGGAACTGCTGAGCAGTTCCTCCTCACTCTGTCCTCAATCAGCGAGTTGCAGGCCCGACTCTCTCTTTGGCTATTCAAACTTGACTATGAAACTATAGAAACAGTAAGCTAATTTTTGACACAGTATTAAGTTCATAATGTTGAATAAAAGAATAATTATGGTTTAGGATTGCTGTCTGCAAAGAACATGATAATCTTTCTTCTCTTGTAGGAAATATCTGATCCACTTTGTGATTTGAAAAAAGGTGTTGATGAACTGAAAAAGAATAAAACATTTAAATGTATTTTGTCTGTGATATTAACAATTGGAAACTTCCTCAATGGTGCTCAGGTAAGTTTTCTTTCATTTTAGTACAATGTTTAGCATGATGTATTTCTACTAGGGATGTCAACGAATATTCGAATATTCGAATATTCATTCGATGAGTTAATATTCGAATACAAATTTGTGATTCGAATATTCGGTTTTTAAGCATACAAGCATTCAATATATAGAGAAAAATCTGACAAGTTTTATTTCAAATTAAATGAAGTTTGTACCGTTGACATGAATAAGTTTTAATTTAAAAAAAAAAAAATTAAAAGACACTCCTGTTGGATTACTTTAAAAGTGTGAATAGTGTAATTATTAGAATAAATTATTCTTTGATCATTTAATCAATGGTATAACAGAACCAAATACATACAATCAGTTTGTATTGTTCTAAGGACACAGTTTTACAGAAAACAGAAGGATCCCTTGTTTATGTATATATCATTAAAAATAATTATCGGGAAATTAATTCACTAAATGTAATTGATTTTAATTTTTCTTCAGTAGATAATCGTTTAGAGTGGTATAAATTTGTAGGAGTAAGTAGAGTAGACTTTGGTAAGACGGTAAAAAAATCTGGAACATACTAAAGAAGCTTTTGAATTTTTAAAAACAATTTTTCATTACATTTTTGATGTATACTCTTCATATATTCTGTAAAATATTAAAAGTATAATTACTTTGCATTTACAAAACTCTACGTGAAATTATATTCCACAATAATGACATAAAACATATACTGGTTGACAGGAGAATTAAAATATATACTTTATAATTCAAAATGTATTTATTTTATCGAATATTCGAATATACTCGAATACTCCTATCGAATATTCGAATATCAATTATTGACAATTTTGACATCCCTAATTTCTACCTTTATGTACAAAAAAAATTGAATCTAAATTTATGTTCATATTTTTCAGGCCAGGGGATTCAGTATTGAATACTTGGCAAAAATTCCAGAAGTTAAGGATACTGTTCACAAACACTCATTACTCCATCATTTGTGTGCCATCATCATCGAACAATACCCTGACACAACAGACCTGTATTCCGAGATAGGGGCACTGGCTCGCTGTTCTAGGGTAATTTTATCCCAGTCTTGACTCAACAGACTTGTAAATATAGACACAAGCACTTGTGTGCAATTCAATGATATATAACTAGATAAATGCTCAGCAGATCTGTGATTTGCTATTGGTCCCTCTAAGGATGCTTTATCCATTTCTAACCTAATTTTACTGTTATATTTGACAGGTGGATTGGGATGAGTTGGAGCGCAAGCTAGAGAAGTTAAAGGGCGACTGTAAGGCATCCTGGGATCACTTACGTGCAATAGCTAAACACGAGGGTGGATCTACCTCCAACCTCAAGTCAAAGTATGTCTACAAAGTTTGGAATATGTGCAAGATCTGTATTATGTACAGTAGCTAAAAACAACAGAAGCTCAAGTCAGTGTCTCATTGATGATGGTCTCTAAAACATTTTTTGAAACTTTTTAAATTTTTATTTTTAATAAATAGATTATATTATGTATGTGTTTTAGCAAAGTTGATTATGACTGCTTTTCAAAATTTGCTAAAAAAAAAAAATTTATCGTATTTCATGTATGAATCTGTAATAACAGGTTGTCTGAGTTCCTGGCTGATGCAGCACAGAGGATTATGATTCTAGAGATTGTGTCCAGGCGGGTGATTAATCGCTATCATAAACTACTCCTATACATGGGAATTCCTGTACATTTTGCTAAAGACATGAAAGTGAACTCTTTTTGTAAAATTGTGAGTGAATTTGCACTGGAATACAGAACAACTAGAGAGAAAGTCTTGCAGCAACTGGCAAAGAAGGCAAATCAGAGAGAAAGAAAGAAGACCAGGGGAAAAATGATTGTAGATGTATGTTGACGAGAAATGCACACTTTTTTTTTGGTGTTAATGTTTGAAGTGAATGATTGAAAAGAAAATGAATTTTGATAATTTATCAGATACAGTTGTTCCATTTTTTGTTTTTTTAGACGGCCAACTTTTCACGAAGTCGGTCTAGGGATGACGGGAACATAAGTGAGGACCATGCTAACTTACACAAACTTCTGTCCAATGGGTACACGAGTTGTGATGATCGGGGTCTCCCCGGGCTCAAAAGTCGCAGTCGAAGATCAGGACCACGTAAGGGTTTTATCACTGATTTCCATAATGTCAATTGTAAAAGATGAACTGGGGGCAAAATTTGGAATTCTTAGATTTAACCCTGTTAAAAAAAAATGTCTTGGTTGTTTTTATTAGTTGACTCCAAGTTTTCTTCATCTCGAGGATGTGTTACGACAGACTCAGAGATGTATGACACTGGAGATGATGAGATTTTAGAGGCGTGTGTGAGAACAGCGACTGCAGCGTCAAGTAGAGCCCCCAGGGAGAGAAAAAGAGCAAGCAGACATCGAAAATCTTGTATGTATCATATTTCAAGCATTAGTTCTTAGATTCATTCATTAATTTGTTTAATTGTAGAATGACTGAAATGTTCTTGCATTGAATGAATGCAAAAATAACACTTTTAAATATTTAACAAATAAATACCTGAAAATCTTTAAAAAAGAAATCAGATACTACAGTAGGTTTTGAATATCATTATGAATATTGCCTCTATAATTCCAGCCGTTCCAGTTTTAGACCCCCGTCTTTTAGAAATGTATTAAGTGTCCTGCTCAGGTAAAGATTGCCCCTTTGGTGCCCCTGACTTAAGTAATGAGGTCAGATAGGCTTCGAGTGCAGTGTTCAGAGAAGTACTCTTCATCTCCATGAAATTATGCTTAAAAATTTATCTTTTCTAAAAAATTATGTGATACGTATTCATGCAGAAGGGGCTAGTATATATTTTGGTACATTAAATTTATGCAAAGTTCATGAGTGATGAAGAAGGACTTGAAATTTTCCAAATGATTTTATTTCTTTTTATTGCATTATTGATTGACTTGAGAGTCGGAATGAAAACTTTAAACAACCTTTACTGCCTGTTAGTTTCACTTTCAGAAAAGCTGTGTTATTTTCAATATGTTTACAGTTTCATTAACCATTGATGGCTATGCAGCCTTTATAATAAAAAATGACCAATTTACCTCCAACTAAATCTTGTTTAACACAGCCGAATGGAGCGATTTGCTGTCTGAAATTGTCAACAGCAATTTGTACCGAACTCGCACTTCAAAGGAGGAGGATCAATAAGTAAAATCCCTTTATATTCATTTTTGCATACTCAGGAGCAGGAAATTTAACTTATATAAAATAACAACTTAAGTGCTTTCTAATAAGAGAGAAATACAGCTTTTTAAAGAATATTGAGAAAATAAAATTATTCAACTGCAGTACCAAATTAAGCAAATTTGAATAAATTTCTATAAATACCTTGACTTAGTGGTATCCTTTAGAAATCCCAGCAAAAAAAATATATTTTATTGCTTTATTAAATTCCAAGACTACTTTGAGTCTGCTTTCTCATGTGCCTGAACAGTTCAAATGAAGTGGTCTGCTTTTATCCACAAGCCAATATATGAGACAGAGCCTTTCTCACATGCATGAAATTTTATCACAACTTAGATTTAAAAAAAAACAATCAACATTCTATCTAAAATATCAATTTTAACTTACGAAAAATAAGAAAAAAATACACTTGTATCACATGAGTTGTAAGTGCAATAGATATGTAAATACACTCTTTCAAAGTTACATGGTTAAAAAGATGATTTTATTTGTAATATACAACAGAAGCCTCTTAATATTTATTTATGCTAACTATAAGCTGCACCTTCTGCATCTTAACTTGACTGAAGGATAACTGGATACACTGCATGTTGATTAGAGATTTAGTCAAGGAATACCACATAGAAGAACCACAGATTGTGGTAGAATCTACTAATCTGTATCATGTTCATTTGATCATTTTATCATACGGTGATAACAAAAAATAAAATCATATTTGATCTGAAATGAGTTAGTTTGAACACAAGTATGACAGGTCTCATTCATTAGGGATAGAGTTGGTTATCATTACCTGATATCATCCCATTGTAACGTTTACTGTCATTGGCTTTGTTTCAGTTTGGGATAGTGACACTGAACACGTTTAGGTAATCTCATCGTCACTGCCAGCTGTCTGCTCATGCTCAGTTTAAATCAACGTTTCTGTGTTCCGTTTTCAAATGTATTGATGCTTTCAGTGAGCTGGTTTGATTTTTTATTTTGTAGTTGTGTTAGCATTTTAAAAGTCATGGTTTAATGTCTAGTCATTGTAGTTTTATTTGTAAACAAAAACTGAGAAACCGGTGTGAGAACTATTCTGGCAAAGATTAAATACATGTAGTAAGCACTTAATTATCTATCTGAAAGCATTAAAACATTCGTTGATTTCTATTAGAACCAAGTTTATTTTTAAAATGTCATGTTTAAATCCTTTCCCTCTAACATGTGAAGCCCTACTTATTAAAATGATCTAATAATTAGCCGTCTCTGTTTCTGTAGGAAGTCTTATAAATGTGAATTCAGAGACTGGTAAGATAAAACCATTAAATCACAAGGTGATGGTGCTTGTTGTTTGGTAAAAAGAAATTCTAAGTGAAGCAATCCAAGTCAAATTAATCTGTTCAGTATGTTAAATTCCTTGTAAGACATAATTAACCAATTCCAGGGTGGAATGATGTGTGGGATGCAGAGACTGGTAGATATTTTCCTATGTAGTGATCTCAAGTTTGGATGTGTGATATTAAAATCTAGAGTTTATCTTAGCTAAACAAAAACCTCATATACACATTTAATATTTCACGATTTTAGATTCTGATCACATCACCTTACGTTGCACAAAGTTTAAAAAGTACAACAGCATTCTACAGTAAAGTTTCGAAAGGAAAGAAATTTAATTTGTTTTGAATGTCCAGATACTTGGTAAAAAATAACGATATAAAATTGTTTGTAAAATTCCATTAAAAGCTCCCCCAAGATAGCATGTTACGTTATGTTAAAAATAGCATGAGGAATGGTATGACAATTGAATTTCAGGTTGCTAGTTGTTTGTTTTGCATTTTGAAAATTTTTTTTAGAAAATATACAATATATTTGTAATAATATAGGTTCATTATGTGAGGTGTATTTATGGCAATGTAAAGTAAATTAGATTGAATTAGCTCTGGAAAACTGAAGTTTTGAAAGCAAAAGTAATTTTGTACTGTGAAGACTGGAATTTTTTTTTTTAAGTTCAATGTGGTTTTTTTTTTTTTTGTAAGAAAATGTACTCATCACCCAGTGTTGACCAATTTTAGGTTTGGTGATGTGGTTTGATGTAATTTGGTTTAATATGGTGAATGAATGACTGTGATAAATTTTTATTTAGTTGCAGGAATCCTTCAAGGTTATCTACTCTCCTATTGACTTTTTATATATTCTGTGATGCATTTGTTCTTTATCTATACTCGACTTCTTGTTAATGAATCTCAGAGATTTGTTGTCTAAAGTTATCAGATTTTGATATTCACTGAATGTGATACATGTATTTTATGCTTTGATCAATTTTTGAAATGCATTTTATCATCTAAGAGAGGTAAAAGTTCACAGTGGTGCAGATTCATATTAATTTACTCGTAGAAAGTAAATGGAAATTGATGTATTAAAAAAATAAACAAATTTTTATTTATTTCAGATTTTATGCTATATTTTGTTATGTTGTTAATTGTGTGTATAAGGGCAGGTGTGATGTGTTGTTATTCTATAGCTCTGAATGTAGTAAAAATTTATTGATGCAGTATTATTCAACAGAAATCTAACATTCTGTTTGTAATAACAGATATGTTATGGTGCTTTCATTGATTTTTTGCAATAATTTAGAAGTAATAAGCTTGGTTAGAGTTTGTTCAATGTAATAGTTAGTATTTAGTTGTGAAATTTCTTTAGTCCTTTGTTGTTAGGGGCAGTGGGCAATAATTGTCATTATCTGTCAAAATCTCATCTGTTTTGCCAGAAATACTAGTCAGCCATTTTGTAATCTGACCTTTCATTTGACCCTTTCACCAGGACGCCACATTAGGAGTGTCTCAGTTTGATCAACATGTACACATCTTTTTTTATTCAGCATCACAGACAAATCCTGCCATATTTTATGTAGACACATTTTTCAATAAAAAGTAGGGTGAAGTAAATCTTGTTGTCTTTTCTTTATTTATAAATAAAAATATCACAAGTAAAATATATTGTGCGTGGCTCTAACAAGGCCTGGAATTAATATGTATAGATAATGCAGTATGATTGTGATGAGTTGCCAATAGCATTTCACCAATATCTCCTAGATGTCACTTCAGTCACAAGATTTCCAAATATTTCTATCTAACATCGGAGTAGAACTTCAAAAGTTCCTCTGGTTTCTGGCTCCAAGAATTATAGCATGCTTTGAGTTTCTGCCAGGCTCTTTGATAATTTTCTGAGGCCATTTTCCAGTCAAAATAACTGGCATATGGTTTTAAAGCACTGAAAAAATAATAGGTTACCTTAAAGGTGTTTGAATACAGATTTGAAGTCAATAGTTTTTTTCAAATTTTCAGTATAAAAGCATGACTTATGTGTTGCTGTAGCATTTCACACAGAAATATAATAGAAAACTTAAATGGAAATTGAAAATACAAAATTTGAGACACATTTAATTGACACTTTCATAGATCAAACATTTTTCTTAATATTTAAGAAAAGTAAACATTTGCTGATGTATTAATGAAATATATTTAAACTATAATCCAGAAAAGTGAGAAAACAAAACCAACTCACCAGTGTTGCCAGTCTGTGCTCAGTGATATGTGCAAAGTTTAACAAATTGAACACACCTTGTGAAATGTAGACATTAACCATAATGGAGCTTACTCCCTGATTACAAACAGTTTATGTTTTATGGGTGTGTTCAATTTGTTAAACTCTGCACACATCACTGAGCAAGGACTAACAATACTGGAGGGGTGGTTTTCCTTTCTCACATTTCTACTCTATTTTCCAGATTATAGTTTAGTATTTTTCATGAATACACAACAAAATTTCTATGGAGAGAACATCATTATTAGCATTTATGCCTACTGTTCAATCCAGTTCCTTAATTCAAATATATTTTAAATCAACAACATTTCTACTTTTCTTAAGTAATTAAGGATAAAATTTATTTTGTGAAAGTGCAATCAAACATGTCCCGGAATTAACAGTTTCAATAAATTCCAGATAAAGTAAGATTTTTTTTATGAAATTTCCATGTGAAATGCTATAGAAACATATGCCATGATATACCAAAAATTTGAGTAAATATTATTACTTCAAATCTGTATTCAAGCACCTTTATAGCACATGTTTTGTTCAGTATGCAATTTGGGCATCATGCGACATCTAATTGGATGTACAATTGCTGCCTGTAGTCTACTATGGGTTCATTGTTAATGGGGTTCAATTTTTGTGGGCATCATTTTCTACTCATAATTTTTGTCATCTCATTGAATACTGATGTACATGTAAAGGCTACATGTTTATATGCATTAAACCATAAAATTACATCCTTTGAAACTTTAAATGTTCCAAACAAAAAATTAACCCTATAACAGAAAATAATTCAACAATTAAAGCACAGTAAAATAAGCTCACTGACTAGAGGTTTACTTCTTGTATCTTGTTTTCGGAAAATAGGTTTTTTATGAAAATCTTGATGGTCAGTGTTTAACTGCTTTAAATGCAGCAGAGAAGAAGTTACCTATTTTTAATGTGAGGAAGATTCTCCATCTCAGCAGATTTCAGAAGTCTGACAAAACAATTGAACAACTCTCTGCTACAGATCCTGCTCCTGAAACAAATGAATTGTAGGAAAGAATTACTCAACATAATAAACTCAAACTTATTTGACACATGGTGGACCCAATGCAGCATTCCTTAGATTTAAACAGTACCTTGCTTTGACTGGATCTTTAAGACAGTCCTTTTTGGTAAGACCTTGTGGTTTGCCCTCATTGATGACTTCTGGTGTTTCCATGGAGTCCCACCATATAATAGCTACAAACAACAATGTCCAATGAAAAACAATCCAATTTATATTTTTTCTCTACTTAGTGAATATGGTTTTCCATCTCAAGGGTGAAAAATACTGTAAGAGTATTACATTTGGCTGTTTATTCTTTTTAACGTCATTGGTGGAACATGAGGCCCACAGGCCTTATAGGTCACCTGAGTAACATGTAACAACTTTCCAACAACTGAATTTGATTTAACTATTTTAAACCAAAAGCCTTGAAATTAACAATTTTGAAAGAGGCACAATTGTTTATCATAACTACACTATTAGCATGCTTATTTTGGTTACTTAATACCCAAAGGCAGATCAGAGTAAAAGAGAGAAAATGCATTTCCACTTTATAACCACCAGTTGTGCACACCAACCCAAATGAACCACTGACCCTGGGGCCAAATATATCAAAATTTATTTCAGAATTATGGAAATTTTATTAATTTAATTCCATCAGAAATGGGTGATTAATATCAAAGAGGAGATTTCAAAGTATAACTTTATTTTCAGACTATGTAACAACCCCCCCAGGGGTCATGAAATTCACAAAAATTGATATGAAGAATCCTTCTTCATCATAACTATGTACATTATAAGTTCATTGGTTTTATACCCAGGAGCATAGTAGAAGATTTTTAAAGAATTTATGCATTTTCACTATATCATCAACGGAGCCCCGCCCTAACACCAGAACCCCTGACCCTGGGCCCATGAAAATCACATTTTCTGAAGAGGCAGACTTATTCAACATAACCATGTACTTGGTTAGCTTATTTCATACCCAGGAGAAGAGAAGAAGATTTTTTAAAGAATTAATGTATTCTCACTATATAAACAATTAAAGAGCCCCACCCTAACACCAGAACCCTCATCCATGGGCTATGAAATTCACAATTTTAGAAGAAGCATTCTCAGTCATCATAACTATGTACTTAGTTTGTTTGTTTAATACACAGGAGCAGAGAAGAAGATTTTCAAAGAATTAATGCATTTCACTAGTATATAACCAATAGAGCCCCGCCCTAACACCAGAACCCCTGACCCTGGGGCCATGAAATTCACAATTTTGGAAGAGGCAATCTTATTCAACATAACTATGTACTTGATTAGCTTATTTAATGCCCAGGAGCAGATAAGAAGATTTTCAAAGAAATAAGGCATTTTCACTATACAGTCTATTTAGCCCCACCCTAGCACTTGCACCCCTGACCCTGGGGCCATGAATTTCACAATTTTGGTAGAGGACTTAAGGTTGATTACAATCATGCCAACAGTTTGACTGCTTGATGTCCAGGAGCATAAAAGAAGATTTTTAAAGATTGCACTTATTTTAGTGGTTTTGGCCCCTACCCTCAGGCCCCAGGGGGGCAGGGACCATGAAATTCACAATTTTTGTTCCCCTTTACCCATAAATGCTTTGTGCCAAAATTGATTGAAATTGGTTGTGTGGTTTCAGAGAAGAAGCTGAAAATGTTCAAATGTTAACGCACGGCGCACGACGACGGACAACAACGGATAGCAATAGGTCACCTGAGTTAACTCAGGTGACCTAAAAATAAACTTCTGCTATAAATATAAGTACACTAAATGTCTTGCACATACATGTATGATATATGTGCAAGTAAGTAAATAAAGAAATGAGTTAAATCGAGTCTAGGCTTATTTAATCATATATCATTATCCTCCAAATATCGTACACCCTACATACAGTAAAACTTGTTTTATACACGGATATAGTGAATTCACGGATATAGTGAAGTTATCTTGGATCCCTAGCTATTTGAATTTAACGTATTCCTTATACGGATATAACGAATTATGGATATAGCGAAGTAATTTTATAGGTCCCAGTTACTTCGCTAAAACCGAGTTTTACTGTATACAGTGGACCCTCAGATATCCGGACCCCAGATATCCGGATGCTTCAGTATTCGGACGACTTTTCTTCAGAACAGAATTTTTTATTGTTATTTGTTCTTGTTAAACTGGTAATTCAGATATCCGGACGCTTCACATATCCGGACAAATTGACTAGGACCAAAGCTTCCGGATAAATGAGGCTCCACTGTAATACATTAACAGTAACATCTTCATACAAACACATTGATCCAGGATTCCAGTGCATTTTACCCTCTGTCTTTCGATTTAAACACATTTAATAGAGAAATCTAAAGGCTTACTTGAATTTAAAAATATTAAAAACTTTGTGATAAAGCAGTAAAGCGCCTTTAGTTTGAACACAGATGTTGCCAATTCACGGATATAGCATAGTTATCTTGGATCCCCAGCTATATAAATTAAACGAATTCCTTATACAGATATAGTGAAGTAATTTCATAGGTCCCAGTGACTTTGTTATAACCGAGTTTTACTGTACATGTATATACAGACCTGCTGAAGAGGGAACCACTTTTCCTTTTGCCTGTCTGTCTACACAAGCTTTCCCATCACTAAACACTCTATCTGACTGTAGGATGGCTGGCCGTGAGACATGAAATCCCTCTGGCAGGTCTTTAATGCCCTCTGATCTTTCTATTACTGCTCTTGTGATTGCTTTTTGGTTAAATGGACACCTGTCAAAAAATAATGAATTTTTCATTGTCATAAATTCCAGTTTGATATTTCAACAGAATTTTAGTTTCAATTTATTGGATTGTTGCAGAAACATGTATATCTATATGACTTATACAATCTTCTCTTCTTGCCAAAAAAATTGAAGTGATTTTTCACCTGCCAATTATAATAGACGAGAAATACACTGGCTTTTGAAGAAAATGACAGAGTAATGCCCCTTGACATCCCAGAACATTCCACCTTGCTATTTTGTCACTGCAGCTCATGGACAGAGTTCTCTCCCCTCTGCCAGGCTTAATTCTAAAGAGCCCCACAGAGTGGTATTCTGACCCCTCCCCAAGTGGATCCTCGCCTCCCCCAGCAACAGGCTTTGCTCCCGTCCTAAAAATATCTGGCAGTCTATTTTGGATTTGGTTATCTCCCTTTGAGTCGCTCTGATTGTCCTGCACTTTTTCATTACACTCTAAGATGTCTTTACACTGAGATTGCACATTCTGTTTTGGGGATTCTGGTCCAGTAAACTGTTCAGAAAACTGGTTACTCTGTTTTAAACTTTCTGATTGGACAGGATGGTTGGACGACTGAGATCCCTCCTTCTGGTTTCCTTGGACAGAATGCTCTGAAGATACAGGTATGACACTTTTATCTGCACAAAAACTACTGGATTTAATTTTTATTTCATCTTTATTATTTGAATTTTTCTGATCCATGTCTCTAACTTTCTCTAAAGGACTGGCTTTAATGTCCCCAGCTGCTGAGTCCCTGCCTACACACTGTGAACTGCTATCTGAGTTGTCTAGTTTAGGACATTTGGTTATGCTGTCACTCTCTCTATCCAGTTTCCTCTTCCTACCATACTGCCAACAAAATGAATCCCAGTCAACTTCCTCTTTCCCAGACAATTCATCTTTGGGGAAAATTGAAGCATCACCGCCTGAAAGGAAAACTCATTATCAAATATTACAAAGCTCATCTCTACATACTGAGTATTTTATCTGTCGGTAAGGCAAAGATTCAAAGCAAACAAATATTGAGGTAGTGTGCATTCATAGATAAAACAGCTTTACAAGTTTGGTCAAGGTAGAACATATAAATACTTGAAAATGGACCTGCATCAATTTTTTTTTACTAATTAATCACTCTGTAAATGTAAATCAGGTCCAGCCTCCAAATCTGGTTTTAGGCACCCCAAGGAATATGCATTACCAAATCAGTTTCATATAGCTTATAGTGTCTTGGGAATGGACATTCTTTGTTCCATTATGGAGGTCAAATCCAGCAAGCCTCTAATGTGCATCCTCAAGATCCATAATCAAAGCAAGTTTGGTCATGGTAGGGTTTACAGTTACTTGAGAGTAAACCTGTTCCAATGAATGTAGATCAGATCCAGCTTCCAAATCAAGTCTGGTACTGTGCATCCGTAATGCATCATCCATGCAAGTTTGGTCTAGAAAGACTTATCAAAAACGAATGAATCAAAAGCTTTCTCTTGTCTCTTATCCAGAAAATATTGGTCCAGATTGGGCTTATAGTTGGGAATCATGAGACCTGTTCCTAAAACTTAAGCCTGGCCCTGGGATCATGAAACAGACTTAGACTTAAGTTAAAATTTCAATTATCTATAAAATCATTAAAACTTGCTAAAGGAAACTTATAATTTGCATACAACAGCAGACTGATGATACAAAATCGGAAGGCATTTTCATTTTGGGCTGCTTGACCGTTAAAAAAATTCAGCATCTAAGGCATTTTTTGACTTAAGCTTAAGATGCTTCATGATCCTGGGACCTGGTCTCTCAAAATCTGGTAGTGTACATCCCACTAAGTATGATCCTTGTAAGTTAGGTTCCAGTCATCATGGGAACCCATGAGTACAATAACAATCAATGTTGAATGTTGTGTAAAGAAAAGAAAACCCATGGTTCCACCGAATGGTCCCAGTAGACCTTTTAGTTACTTACTTGGAAACAAGACCAACTCTTAAAATTTTAACAAAGATGACAACACAGATGCTGAATATGGGGGTATTACTATAGCATAAATCCTTCTCGACTTTGCCTAGGTTAGCTAAAAGAGCATCGTGATTTACTACCGGGGTAGATACATGATTGTAAAGTGTATCATTTTAGTACTCCAGTTTAAATTAACAAGTTGCCTTGTTATTTTTCCACATTCTGAGAAATGATAAATCAGTTTTAAAAATAAGAAAACCTCAAACGTATGATATGTCAAGTTTCAGCTAGTTTTGCTTTACTTAAAGAAATTTATTTACATGGGGTGTGACTGGAGAAGAGATGGAAATGGACACCCGATTTAAGTCCACACTCTTTGGTAGTGATGTCTGGAGCAGTAAAAATCTCACTCTTTCTCCCATTGTAGGCTTCTGTCAGCTCAGCATATAAATATCTAGAAGAAAAATAAATATTTTTTTTTTCTATCATATTGAAAATACCACTTGCTCTCTACCTCTCCCCCACCCCCTCTCTCTCTCTTTTAAGTTTGTAAATGCACAATTCTGTCATGATATAGAGATAGTGGACGTTTTTTGTAAAATGAATATTGTGTTGAAAATTTAAAAAAAAAAACAAAAAAAACGCATGCTGAGAACAGAATGGTCAAAGCTTCTCAGGTGAGCGATGTGGCCCATGGGCCTCTTGTTTTTTTTTTTAATTTTCAACACAATATTCATTTTACAAAAAACTTCCACTATCTCTATATCATGACAGAATTGTGCATTTACAAACTTATATAAGAGAGAGAGAGGGAGTGGGGGAGAAATAGAGAGCAAGTGGTATTTTCAATATGATAGAAAAAAAAAATTATTTTTCTTCTAGATATTTATATGCTGAGCTGACAGAAGCCTACAATGGGAGAAAGAGTGAGATTTTTACTGCTCCAGACATCACATCCAACAAGTGTGGACTTAAATCGGGTGTCCATTTCCATCTCTTCTCCAGTCACACCCCATGTAAATAGATTTCTTTAAGTAAAGCAAAACTAGCTGAAACTTGACATATCTACATTTGAGGTTTTCTGATTTTTAAAACTGATTTATCATTTCTCAGAATGTGGAAAAATAACAAGGCAACTTGTTAATTTAAACTGGATTACTAAAATGTTACAATTTACAATCATGTATCTACCCCGGTAGTAAATCACGATGCTCTTTTAGCTCACGTAGGCAAAGTCGAGAAGGATTTATGCTATAGTAATACCCCCATATTCAGCATCTGTGTTGTCATCTTTGTTAAAATTTTAAGAGTTGGTCTTGTTTCCAAGTAAGTAACTAAAAGGTCTACTGGGACCATTCGGTGGAACCATGGGTTTTCTTTTCTTTACACAACATTCAACATTGATTGTTATTGTACTCATGGGTTCCTATGATGACTGGAACCTAACTTACAAGGATCATACTTAGTGGGATGTACACTACCAGATTTTGAGAGACCAGGTCCCAGGATCATGAAGCATCTTAAGCTTAAGTCAAAAAATGCCTTAGATGCTGAATTTTTTTAGAGGTCAAGCAGCCCAAAATGAAAATGCCTTCCGATTTTGTATCATCAGTCTGCTATTGTATGCAAATTATAAGTTTCCTTTAGCAAGTTTTAATGATTTTATAGATAATTGAAATTTTAACTTAAGTCTAAGTCTGTTTCATGATCCCAGGGCCAGGCTTAAGTTTTAGGAACAGGTCTCATGATTCCCAAGTAACTATAAGCCCAATCTGGACCAATATTTTCTGGATAAGAGACAAGAGAAAGCTTTTGATTCATTCGTTTTTGATAAGTCTTTCTAGACCAAACTTGCATGGATGATGCATTACGGATGCACAGTACCAGACTTGATTTGGAAGCTGGATCTGATCTACATTCATTGGAACAGGTTTACTCTCAAGTAACTGTAAACCCTACCATGACCAAACTTGCTTTGATTATGGATCTTGAGGATGCACATTAGAGGCTTGCTGGATTTGACCTCCATAATGGAACAAAGAATGTCCATTCCCAAGACACTATAAGCTATATGAAACTGATTTGGTAATGCATATTCCTTGGGGTGCCTAAAACCAGATTTGGAGGCTGGACCTGATTTACATTTACAGAGTGATTAATTAGTAAAAAAAAATTGATGCAGGTCCATTTTCAAGTATTTATATGTTCTACCTTGACCAAACTTGTAAAGCTGTTTTATCTATGAATGCACACTACCTCAATATTTGTTTGCTTTGAATCTTTGCCTTACCGACAGATAAAATACTCAGTATGTAGAGATGAGCTTTGTAATATTGGGGCTTATAGTTACTTGTGAATGGACCTGCTCCAAAAACTTTAACCTGGTCACTCATCTGAAAATGTACGTCAGATCCAGCATCCGAAGCAAGTCTGGTTGTGTCCTTCCCTAGAATAGCTGGCATCATCCATGCAAGTTTGGTTCAGGTTTGGTTTATAGTTACTTATGAATGGACCTACTCCAAAACCTTTAACCTGGATGCCAAGCCGGGGTATAGCATATGCTAATCTCGACTTCGTTGAGGTGGGCTGAAAATAAAAATCAAGTAGTGGATTTCTAATTTTGTGTTCAATAAAAAAATAAGTAATAGTCTTAAATAATTACAGGAATTCTTTCAGGGTATTTGTCTCTGATCTTTGTTGATTCTGCCTGTCTCTGCTCTACAAAAATAAAAATAATTAAATAATAATTAAATTCACCTTTTGCACAAAGAACAAATGGAAAATAATTTCAGGTTGCACTAAACTACCAATTAATCCTTAATTCAGTATACTACAGATGATTTCTCTTTTTTACTTTTTTGTTTTTTTGTTTATTTGTCTTTTTGTTTATTTAAAAATTTAATCAATTGTGCAATTTAATCTCAGGGTTGAAAAGGTATGCACCTCTATCCACAGAAACTAAAGATATGGAACAGCTTATTAATTACCAGCTGTACTTGACTACTTGTTAATAGGAATGTAATATGTATGCATATTATTTATCACAACATATACATCATCTTGATCGTGACACCTGATTATACAATCAGACACTGTACACATCACTGTTGTTAACATGAAGCAAATTACACTTACATAACATATGAAATATATAAACAAACATTACATCCTACATCATAAGAATGTCTATTTGTGGATCAGTCATGTCAACTGCCTTAATTAATATATAATCCAAATCAGGCCCCTATTCATGTAGTGTCTTATTGAATTTAACACTGTTTTGTTAATCCATGTATGAGGTGCTAACATAGTTTAGACACAATTGCCTTAATTTTCAATTATTCTATTGTAAAGGGTTACATAATTTTCCATGTTTTAAAGCTTAAAAAAAGTAAGATTGTAATAAATGCAATAAATGTCAAAATCAACACTGCCTGCAAATCAGTTTTCTTTCACTTTTAACACATAATCAAATATTAAGAATAACTAGGGTAGTTTTAAATTTCATTTACAAAAATATGAAATAGAATTTAGTTCATATTTTTTATTGTATACAATAAAATGATCCTATTTTATTTATTTACTTATTTATTTATTATATATAAAATGTACCGTAACTATATTGCCTGTATAGATTTAATATGATGCTATTCAGTATCCAATTTACAACAATTTTCTGAAGGACCATTTATGCACCATGGTTGAAATGTATCTTGAATTCCTGTGGTCTGTCTTATGTGTTGATGAATCAAAATTTCATTAGTATTACATGGTTAAAATCTATTATGAAAGAAATGTTGTTAAATCACTTTTAACAAGACTGGCATATGAACATAGAAAATTCATCTAAAATGTTTAAATTACAGGATTTTCAAATGGACGAGAAATGTACTTATTAGGTAAACTCCCAAAAGACTTAAGAATTGTATTATCAAAATTTGAAAAAAAAAAAAAAAAAAAAACTCTTACTTTTAACATTAAACATTGCATTCAAATGGATACCTCAGAAAGGCTCTTCGTGCAAGTATCTCTCCGTGGCTGTCATTTACAGTATCACCTAGAAAAAGAGAGACTCTGACATTCAAGTACATAATTGCTGATACATTAAATGACCTAGATTATTGTTAGTTTTAACTTCATTTTAAATGTTAACAAGAGTGTTTGTAATACACTTATGATTCCCTCCCCCAAACTGGAATTTTTCCAAGTCCAAGGGGAATAACTCTGTCAAAAATGAGGCAATCGTATCCAAAACAGGCCTTGACGTAGATATTCATCTGATAAATCTGTATACCAAATTTCATTTCAGTATGTGCAACCTCTGGAAATTGAACGGAAACTGCAAATAATTGGAATTTTTCTAATACTAAGGGACATTTCTCTGTCAAAAATGGCGCGATCATATTTAAAACACAACTTGACTTAGATATTTATCTGATAAATCTGTATGCTAAATTTCATTTCAGTATGTGCAATGGTTGTGAAGAAAATGAACGGAAACTAAGTGGACCGACAGACCAAGCGACAGACAGCAGCAAAGCAATATGCCCTCCCTTCTTCGAAGAGAGGCATAAAAATAATAGTAAGAACTGAATGTTATTCATTCAAAATACAAATTATTATTATCCTTCAGAATTATACAGTCAAACAGATTGGTATAGAGCATGTCACATGAGGTGGGACAAATCATGATGTCTCCCTCACACACATGGTGACAACTGAATGTCACCCTTCAGATGACAATGAAATAGCGTAAGCAAGCACACAGGGTTGTAATTACAGTGGTTTAAGCAAGATATTGCTAAATATGCAGGATTTGGTAAACAATAAATTTTAATGATGACGTCAAAGTTGTCTGTTGACATATTTTGAATGGAATATCAGAGCAGAGTAGGAGAACATCAGAGGTTTGATTACTATTTTCCACTCTATTTAATTGATCATTTAGTAATTAGATTCTTTAGGAAATAAAACTATTATGGACTGTTAAGAAGGGAGACATCACCAATTATCAGGTCTGAGTATGGTTGTCATCCCAGGGCACAAGCGCTCTCTGGTGACAACCATACTCAGACCTGATAATTGGTGATGTCTCCTTTCTAAACCGTAGTAAACGATCCATAATTGTATGAATTTAATACATGTAATGTCAAACAGAACACCTGCAAGGGACCCGTTTTAAAAAGGGAGTTACGACTTAAGACCAAATTTATAATTCTTCATATAACTTTTTAATAAACATTATATCGAAAATTATTTCAATCTTTTTTAAAAAAAATATGATGATATATTTTTACACAAATCATTTCGAAGAGAATTATTAATTTTGCTAAATTTTACAATCAAGTGAAATTTTTGGTCTTAGTCATAAGTTCTTTTGTAAAACAGGCCCCCGGCCATTCCATTTTATCATTATTTCAGTTTGAAAACTTCTTTCATTTGGTGATCATATAATAACTTGTCTGACATAAAGATTCACACAGAATGCATTTGGTAAAAGAAAAGTTGATGCAGAGATTTAAAAAAAAAAAACTCTACTCTTTTAGGAGTAATCCGAGTTGTCTATACAGACTTTGTACCATAGTTGGAGGTGATTTCTTTTGTTAAAAGTGTGGGTTTTCTGTACATAACCCACACTTTTCTATAACTCCGCCCATCGAGTCGGGACCAAAGAATTATAAAACGATCATGCACGGTTTTTAAAAGAAACAATCATACGGGCTTGTTATACCAAATTTAGGAGAGTAAAAAGGAGCCTGTAAAAATTTTCAATAGTAATAAATAACAGTTAAAAACGGCCATTAATTCTTTAACTTTAGTTAAAAGTGAAGAAAAAAACTTCAGAAATCGCTTGATTTTTTAAACATTTTTTTTAAATAGTGTAATGACCAGGGTGACGTTAGCTTAGTAGATTCCAATATATCGTTCTTTTGATAACCAACAAAGGAAACACGATACATACCCGGTACTTGACGTAAAAACAAGTGTACACTACTGCACTTAAATAAAGTTTTCGATTGCAGATCTAGCCGATCAAAGATCTAATTTTCATTAAATAAAAATATACATAACCCATAAAAACATTTCAATCAAAGTACCACTGTGCACGACAAAGTTTGTATCAAGTTTACAACAATTTAAGTTAAACCAAGTTCATAATAAATTTAAATTACTACTGTGTAATTTTGACGATTAAAATTTACGAGAAAAAAAAAGATCATATCAAATTAACATATATCATTGAAACCAAACTCGTTATTTTTTCAATTACATTAATCAAACTTTTTAAACGGGCCTAGATATGTTTAATTTTTATGTCGCTCGCGTGGCCCAGTAGTTAAAGCGCCTGCCCTAGAGTCACGAAGTAAGGAGTTGAATCCCACTGTGGGACGTGGAGACCTATAAAGTATAAACAGAGGTCACGTGTCGCAGAAGGTGTTGACAGGAAGAAGATCCCTTTTTGCTCAATGACCCTGATTGCCGACTATAGGGCAAAATTTGTAGCAAAATTTGAAAAGTATTGTATACAAATCACTTACCCTATATTCGATGGACATGGTCAGAAGAACACGACGGAGCGTAAAATCATACAAAATCCAAATGCATCTTTAAAACCAAACACTTAATGTTTCCGACCGATTCCTAAGCTGACTTACATATGAATGATTTTTGAAAACTATGGTACAAGTCATTTACCCAATATCACACTGTTGATTATGTGTAGATACCCGATGGGCGTGGTCATAATGACAACTCGAGAGCTACGCTCCCTCGTGTCATTATGACCCCGCCCATCGGGTATCTGCACATAATCAACAGTGTGATATGGGGTAACTACTATATGACTTATTTTAGTTGTTTTATTACTCATCATTAAGACTTAACTTTTTAACTTATGAATTACCATTGAGACTTAACTTTTTATAACTTATTACTGAATTTTAACTTTTTTTTACTTACCACTAGGGCTTAGCTTACTCTTCCCAATACACTTTGTCCCTGTACCAAGGGAGACAACTCTCATTTCTTCATTTTCTAAAGGAAAAATCATACATGTATAACCAGTATGTGAAAGCAATATAATATGCAGCATTTTTATTTTTATTTTAAAGCACTCATTATTCGTCAGAACTTATTTTATCACATACATGTAAATATTTACATGTAAGACGATGTATAAGTAGATTATTTGTGAAAAATAGGATAACCATATGTGTTTTTTTTCATAACTGTATTGGATATGTTGTGTTGTTTGTTTCTCACTTGCTATGCTCTATATATGTACAGGATATTTTTTCTTACTTGCTATAACTATACAGGATAACAATGTCCATTCTTTTTCTTTCTGAGGCTTCCCTTTTTTTGGTAAAGACTGATATTTCTTGTAACATAAATCAGCAATCTTGTCTGCAAAATTTTCATTGTATTCCATCTTCCTTATAAGTCAGTTAATCTCCATCATCTGTAAATTTAATCAATTTCATCAAATCAATGTACAAGTAATAAATTTCTCAGCTGCAGAACTGTAGCATTATGTTATAATTGTATATTATTCTTTGACTATACAGCTACAGATCCCGTATTTTGCAAATGTGGCGGTCAGCCGGGTTAGATTGCCAGTGGCCAGATTGCTCAGTTGGTAGAGCACATGAACAGAGATTCAGAGGGCCCGGGTTCAAATCCTGGTCTGGTCCGCTGCATTTTTCTCCTCTCCTGTTACACAATACAGACTGATAAACTTGCTTGTTTTGCTTGTTTTCTGCCATCCAAGAAATCAATATTCAAAAGAGTCATTAAGTTTATTGGTCTGTAGAGCATGTATAGACTACTTTAAAATGTTGGGAGGTGGATAAAATAAACAAATATTGGTTTTGAAATGTGTCTTTATAATTTAAGGGTAGTGAAAGGTAGTTGATTGACCAATGCTGGAAAGTGGAGAGCTTTGCAGTCATGCCCGGAAAATCTTGCATCATAAATGCATATTACGGTGGAGCCTCATTTATCCGGACGCTTTGGTTCCTAGTCAATTTGTCAGGATATGTGAAGTGTTCGGATACCTTAATCACCAGTTAAACAAAACAATATAACATTTGAAAATTCTGTCCCAATGAAAAATCGTCCGGATACTGAAGCACCCAGATATCTGGGGTCCGGATATCTTAAGGTCCACTGTATTTGCTTAAGTTATAATTAGGATCTGTAGCATTATGGTCAAAGACTAACTTAAATGAATCTGCCCACTCCATGTGCATCTATCGATACCCCCTCCGGCCCACAGGGACTTGAGACAATCTTAGCAAAATCGGGTATAGTATAATTATTATACTATATATACACGATTTTGTTAAGATTGTCTTAAGTCCCTGTGCTCCTGCCCGCTGTAAAAAACATTTTTGTTTACATTAATCATACCACAGGCACTGTTTCGGAAATAATTTTTTACCCATACTATAATATAGTGTCATTAGTATATACTATGGGTTGAAAAATTAATTCTGAAAACAAGTGCCTGTGATGCATACATTGAGTGTAACTATTTGTCCCCATTTGATTGATTTTCACTTGTGACTACTAATGAACATGTATATACCATAGGAGTCGGGAATTTTAATTGCAAGTTAGTCAATAAAAAAATGTGGCTTAAGATTAGGCAGTCTGATTAAAATCAAACCTTCAGTAGCTCTATTTTATTTTGCTTCATGCGACAAGCAAAACAAGAGGCCCACGGGCCTTATAGGTCACCTGAGCATTATGCAACAACTTTCCAGTTACAGTGTATTGAATTTGATTCAATAACATGTTTTAAGCCAGATGCTATATGGCATTCACAATTTTGAAAGAGCACCATTGATCATCATAACAATAAACTTAGCAGTCGCTTAGCTTGGTTACTGAATACCCATATGCAGGGTAGGGGAACAAAAATGCACTCCAACTAATCAGTAATATTCATCAATAATCAGTAGTGCCCCTAACACTCTGACATAAAC
>PRKT01000002.1:4792139-4807499 GCA_003671525.1 Saccostrea glomerata | reverse complement strand
AAAATAGTGTCAGATTGAATGGCGTATTAAGACTGACAAATTTTCTACCGCATATTTTACTTTTTGGTTGGGTGTTATTTATTTAATTTTCAAGCTTAAAAACATAAAAAATAAAAATACGCAAGCTATAATACCTCTTCTAAGTTTATATCTTTATAAAGACACATTCTGTTACGTTCAGGCTCAGAAAACAGCCGTAACTTTTATACCACTTTCACATTGCCCGCCATTAAAAAATATACGAAAACGCGAGGACGTTTTTGTCACAACAAAACAGAGTTACGCGCCCTTTGCTTTGCCGTGCCTATTACTTGACCAGTTTGAGGATCAATAAAATTATTCTCCCCCAAAATAAATTAATAAAATTAATAAACCAAAAGACCCATTTATTGAACAGCTAATCAGGTGTTATCACTTTTGGCATTTCTGTGATTCTGTCTCTAACTCCTGCTTTTTTATTTTATATTGTGACATATATCTCCCCTGCATATGTCACAATATATAAAGAAAGGAGTTAGAATCAGGAATCTCAGGTTACACTTTTTGGTACAGTAGTCATGATTTTGATCAGTCAAGTGACTAGGGAAATCCATCATTTTAAAATGATGATTTTTAGTCATAAGATAAACTAAAATAAACATTTTTAAGGAAATGATCTAAAATACTGAGTTACCTCTCCTTAAAAATTTTTTAGATCTACCCACAGGAACTTGAGACAATCTTAGCAAAATTGCGTATATATAGTAGAATACGGGAGAAGGGACCTAACAAGCCACCAGTAATTCCAAGATGCCTGGCTTCAAACTCTAAAAACTTTGATTTTTATTCAAAAAACCCATGAAAAAGTTTTGCCAGTTGAAAGGCAGAATGTTGTCTTTTATTGTCATAAATTGACCATTTACCTCACTTCATTAAAACTTAGAAAAAATATTTAAACTTCCGAGAATTAGGTAACCGTTGAGCGACAGAGGGACCGTTGAGCGTCCCTCTCGAGAGATCAGCTCCATTTTCACCTTAAATTAGCCTCTGAGTTCATTCGGGTCATCCATATTGAATGAAATCCTCACTGAATGACTTAAGTTTAAACGTTGAAAGGTGATTGGATAATATTACTAGTTGTTTACACAATCAAACATGGCTGTATTATCATATATTGTTTTTGATACACATGGAAAAAAACAATGTGGTGATCCAGAATATTGGATCCAGTCTATCCCAAAAGCACTGGTCGGACGGACGAAATAGGTGAAAATCTTATTGGTCTGATGCACTAACTAGTAAAATCAGTCCGTTTGTCCGAGGTTTGTTTTGGTTTGGTTTTAAATTATATATTTCCTATTTCATCATATAGAAGCTTTAACTATTAAATACCAAAACACATTATTAAAAACATTTTGTTGATTGTGATTGTTTTAAAACCTACTTCCACCACTGTGACAATGTCTCTAAAATATTTCAATAGCACAGTACCAAGGAAGAAAAAGAAACATTTCAGTTAATCTTTCAATGTGTTATCTGTTTATTGATTCATATGCTATGAAGTAACATGGTTATGATCATAATATGATAATTAAAAGTTTTGGACTGGTAAAAATTTGTTTGGTCCTGTGAAATTGTGTTAACTGTCCCTCTGAATGTCCTGTGGCAATTTTTCTTTTTTGCTGTGGATCACAAGACTGTGGATCACAAGATCATATGATTGCTGTTTACTGTATACCTGATAAGATATGTAATTCTCTATTTGGGTTTTGCCAAAGTTACTAAAAATTAATCTTTTTTAATAAATTATAAAAAAAAATCATGCTCCTCCTATTGTTTCAACGCAATTTAATAAGACTTGGTACCCAAGAACACTTCACTTAGATACATAATTCTTTTATCAGTTTTTGATTTTGTCAAACATTTGTTATACATTGTTATTGAAAATTATAAAAATTTCCGTTATTTATGTTTAATCTGTTTACTGTTATGAAGACAGAATAACCCCAATATCTATTGATCTGTTGTAGTGAGGATGAGACCTCAGAGAGTGACGTTAATGTTCCAGAAGTGGAGGAGGACATTGAAATAGAAGAGATAGAATCAGACTTCCAAATCACAAAGGATAAGAAGAAACACAAAAAGCACAAAAGTAAAAACAAGCATAAACATTCCAAGGGTGAAAAGAAAGATGAGATGAAGAAAAAACATAAGCACAAAAAGAAGAAGAGCAAATCAAGTCGAAATGAAAAAGAAGGACGCTCATCTAAAAAGATGAAAATTGACGACTCTGTTGATTTAGAGAAGCTAGAAGCTGCAAGGGAAGCTTTAAAAGAGGTTCTGCAATCAGAAAGCAATGGGAACATTATTAACTCAAATCCTATGGATTTAATAGCACAGGGATATGCAGGGTCGGATTCAGAGGAAGAGGGGGAGGTCGATTATGAAGAAACACAGAAAGAGAAAAAGAAAAAACAAGAATGGAATATTTTGCAAAATATCATAAAGGAAAAAAAGAGAGCTGAAGAAGAAGGCGAAAAAAAAGAGAAGCAAAAGGTGCAGGAGGAGAGCGGGGACTCTGACTGTGAGATTGTGTCTGTCACTGAGGCAACTCGTAAAATGCCCCCTTTGAGGCCTCATAGCAGTCTGTCCAAAGAAAACAGAAAGTCCGAGAAGAGTAGGAGGGAGTCTGATCGTAGAGAAAAAGACAGAAGAAGAACATCCGAGTCTGAAGAAGCAGCTAGAAGGGATGAACGAAGGAGGAAAGAACGGAGCAGTGAAAGACAACGAAGATCAAGAGAAAGGGAGGTGAGAGACAGAGAGCAGCCTTCTAGAGAAAGAGAATACACAGAGCACAGAGCTAGGGACAGGGAGCACATTTCTAGAGAGAGGGAACAAAGATCAAGAGATAGAAGAGCATCCCTCAGTAGGGAGAGAAGCAGAGATATCTGCAGGGAGAAGAGGAGCAGATCTCCAGTTCAGAGAGGGTAAATTTTTTTTTGGTTAAAACTTTATTATATTTATAGATGTGTGAAAATTTATGGTATTTTTTCACATCGTATCCAATTTTCAGCTCGGAGAGATCCAGAGATGACAGAGTAAAAGAAGGTATGAGTTCTAGAGAGAAGTTTAGGGAAGAACGGCGTATTGAGGAAGAGAGGAGAAGACGCGAGGATGAGGAAAGAGGAAGACGAGATGATGATGATGACAGAAGATTAAGAGATGACAGAAGAGATAGAGACAGGAGATCTCCAAGGCTTAGGTCAACTGACAGAGGGTACGTCTTATTCTTAGAAACACAGTTTCTAATTAACAATGCCTCAGTGCGATCGGGGCTCAGAAATTTTTTGTTGAATTACAAATTGATTCTTTTCTCTGTGTTACTGGCTAATAGAAACATTTTTTATAGACGACATGGCAGAAGTAGGTCAAGGGACAGAAGAAGAAGCAGGAGGAGTAGATCCAGGGATCGCAGAAGGAGGGAGGAGGATAAATTCAAAGGCAGCTTGTCTGAGGGCATGGCTCTACATCAGGACTCAGACGAGGAGTAAGTCTATTTCAGAAAAAAATTCAGATCATTGGGCACTGAAAGCTACGTTGAGATCAAAATTATAGTTTAGCCCCCAGGTTAAGAAGAATGTGATCATGATTGAAAGTCTACTAAGAACATCATGGACTTAAGTCATAATGATATGTAATGATCTCTGATGAAGTAGAGATTCAAGTCTGGTCAATTAATTCACATTGGAGTAAATATAGAATCTAAGTTTACCGTGTAATAAACAAGAATCTTCAGAAAGCTAACATGGCCAATATAATTCAGATGAGAATGGTGCCACTGGCCCATGGACCTCTTTTTACTAGTTTCTTTTACTTATGATGTCTTATTCCAGGGTTAACATTGACATACCAGATGATGATGACGATGATGAAGATGCTTTGATAGAAAAGAGAAGAAAGCAAAGAGAAGCCCTTTTACAGGTCTGTTCTTTAATACTGCCTTAATTTCATGGAGACATTCTCTGACTTTTACAGAAGATATGCATTTTTTCCATTTAAGTAAATGTCATGTGTATTTTAACCTTCCTTTTTAGCGTTTGAAGACCGAAGAAGACAGCATGGCATCTGCCCCCTCACCTAAGCCACTGTCACCAGAACCATTACCTTCTGGCCCCCAGTCACCCTCCCCATCTCCATCCAGGTCAAGGTCATTCTCAAGGTCAAGGTCAGATTCACGCTCCAGGTCAAGGTATCGCTCTTCCTCCAGAAGTTCCAGTTCTGACAGCAGTTCAAGCTCCAGTTCTGATTCGGATGAAGAGACCTATAAATATAAGAAAGGGTCTAGGAATCAAGACTCTCAGAGAAGCAGGAGGAAGGTGAGGAGTCCAGATTCTCAGCAGGGAAGTCAAAAATCAAGGAGTCCTTATTCCTACAGAGGTAGGAAGGGGTCAAGTAGTTCTGATTCGCAAAGATCCAAAGGAAAATCTGCCAGTCCTTACAAGAACAGTGAAAGGAAATCTGACAAAGTAAAACCCCAAGCAGAGGAGAACACTGCTAAGGCAGACCAAGGAAGTAAAGACGACAAATCGGACAGTAAGTTAATGTTTTGAGATGTTGCTAAAACTATTACTAGTTTCCACAATATTTACCTCAAGTAAAAATATTTTTTTTTATTTCAGTTGAGCAACCTGTAAAAGATGGTGAAAAGAAAAGGTCTAAGACTGACATGTTTGCAGATACTCAAGACATGTTCAGTGATGCTTATGCTGTAAGTAAATGTGAAACGTGTAATACATCAGTATTAAACTTAATGCCATCTAAGAATGATAAGGCCTCAGCAGGGTTCGACATTAACTTTAGTCTGTTAGTCTCAGACTAATACATTTTCATTCGGACTTACAAAATTTGTAGCTAATTAGTCCGAACGGACTAATAAAGTTTTCTGGGGGTAAAAAAGAATTTACCGATGTTCAAATTCTTGACAACTTTCACTGGAAAATCCCGTATTTATTTTTTGCTTTCTAGCTTCTTGGCGGGAAGTTAGGTAATTCTGAGTCAATTCGGCGCTTAATTTATTGGTATGAAATTAAACATTTTATCGATCATGATTAAGTATGACAAATACAGAAAGATGTCGGATGTTTGGATGATGTAATCATGTATATGGAAAAACGAATGAGATCGGGAATACGATCGTAGTTCCTGATTGCACGATTTCAACGAATTCTTGGTATAAACATATGTGAATGCTTTTTTTATTTCAACGAATTCTTGGTATAAACATATGTGAATGCTTTTTTTATTTCAACGAATTCTTGGTATAAACATATGTAAATGCTTTTTTTATTTCAAAAAAGTATGTAAGTACATTGAAACATTAATTCTATTTTTTTATTTATATTTTTGATGGACTCTTAAAATTACCCGCAGACAAGTAAAAGTAAAGAAGCACTAGTCCGGCCGGACCAAAGCCTAAAAATGTTAGTGTCAAACCCTGCTCAGTGGATTGGATGTTGATTATAGATGAGAATTTACATGTATTAACTGTTGATAATTTCAAATAATACTTGTGTATTAAAACAATTTTTGATATCATTTCCAGTTGGGAAGTCCAAGTACAGTGGCGAAATTCACTGGTCCAGTAGTTGAGAATCCCACATTGATTGACAATTGGGATGATGCAGAGGGTTACTACAGTAAGTCAATCATAAGACTTTTTTAAAAAGTTTATTTAAAGGAAAGACAAAGAATAAATGCAGCAATCATAAACAACTATAAGAAAAGCCTAAAAAAATTTATTCCATAGGATCAAATGCCGACCTGTTTAAAGTTTCACTTCATACATATGTATGATCAAATGCAAACCTGTTTAAAGTTTTTACCTCATATGATCGAATGCTATTCAGTTTAAGTACCTTATTGTAGGAGTGAGAATTGGTGAGATGTTGGACAAAAGGTACTCTGTGTATGGGTACACCGGACATGGAGTGTTCAGTAATGTCGTCCGCGCCAGGGACGAAGCGCGGGGAAACATGGAGACTGCCATCAAAATCATCAGGAACAATGAAATCATGTAAGATAAAAAAAAATCCAGTCTTAATTGAGTCTCGCATATGTTGTCAACCAATACCCTTTTTCATATGTCACTGATGTTCATGGTTTTGCATGTTGGAATCACAAACTTTCAAGATTGAAATAGCTTGAATGGAAAAAAAAATTCTATCTGCACAGATTTCTGTGTACTTTATTTTATGAAAAAGATTATTCATTAGAATTTTTAAAAGTTCTTACAATATTTTCAAAATGAATTTTAAGCTGTTTGTAATACACTGTACATGTATCTCATTTGTATTGTTTAAAGGCACAAGACTGGTTTGAAGGAACTGGAATTCCTCAGAAAGCTCAATGATGCCGACCCTGATGATAAATTTCATTGCCTTCGCCTATATCGACATTTCTTCCATAAAAATCATCTTTGCTTGGTTTTTGAATCACTTAGGTAAGATTTAGTTTATCTATAATAAATACCTTGTGCTGATACATGTTTCTTATTAAGCTGAGAATATGGTGCAGAGTTCATGCATCATTATAATTTTTAAAATCTTTATGGTTATTGAAATGACATCATTGCCTAATTTCATCAGGTATGAATAGAAACTTAATTTATATGCTAAATTTTCGTAATGATGAAGAGATTGTAAGTGCATTATATTTTTTCAGCATGAATTTACGGGAAGTTTTGAAGAAGTATGGGAAGGACATAGGTCTCCATGTTAAGGCTGTCAGATCCTACTGCCAACAGCTGTTTCTGGCTCTCAAGCATCTGAAAAGGAACAGTATCCTTCATGCTGATATCAAGCCTGACAATATTCTGGTCAGTATCAATCACTGATATCTTAGTACAGTATCCTTCATGCGGATATCAAACCTGACAATATCAGGTATTGTTTAAAACCAGTTATTTAACTACATTTTTACCCACAGGTAAATGAGAATAAATTACAGCTGAAGTTGTGTGACTTTGGCTCGGCTTCCCACGTGTCAGAGAATGACATCACACCCTACCTTGTCAGTCGATTCTACAGAGCTCCAGAAATCAGTAAGTTTAAATTTATCCATAAATGGTTGTACTTGTGCATGATCAAACATCATATTCAGGTTTCCTTGCCAATATTTGTGTAACATAACATGAACCTATCACTATGCAAATGCTTTGTGATATTGATAATCTTGATTTCTAATGTTGTCAAGTTCATTTTTTTAAATGAAAATAAAGCAGATTGTAGATGGACAATTCTTATGTATCAAAAGTTTCTTTAAAAAACTTTTTTTTACAAGTGTCTGAACTACTATTTTTGGTTTACAGTTATAGGAATGGGGTACGACCATAGTGTGGACTTGTGGTCAGTGGGAACCACTATATTTGAGCTGTACACGGGCAAGATCTTGTTTCCAGGACAGTCTAACAATGAAATGCTCAAGTTTATGATGGACCTGAAGGGCAAGTTCCCCAATAAAATCATCAGAAAGGGTATGTTTAGGGATCAACATTTTGATGGCAACTACAACTTCCTGTATCACGAGGTGGATAAGGTCACACACAGGGTAAGTTGTCTTATCTTTTTACAAAGATTTTCTTGTCTTTCTTATTCAAGTAATAGTTGTTTACATTCATAGGTCGATGTGATTTTATATTGATCTTGATAAAAATGAGAAGTTTCATTCAATTATTCAGTACATTTACTTTCATTTGCTATCTAGAATTAAAGCATTAATATTTTGTACATTTATTATTAATGCAAAGAAAAAGATTATACCCTTGCATGAAAAGTGGGGAGTATATTGTGATTGGGTTGTTCTCTATCTGTAACATGAGGGTAACCAACATTCTCTTTTCTGCAACTCCTGAATGTATTTTAATAAAACTTTTACCAAATATTTTTTACTTACTGGCATTGTATCACCCACTTTAGATTTCAATCAACATATATATTTTGTGGAGTATTTAGTCCAAAATATATGACTTTTTTCAGGATTTTTTTAATAACAATTTGAATTGATAGGCTAGGAACATTGATTTAAAAAATTCCTGAAAATAAAAAATGCCTGAAAATTTTCAGATATTTTGGAGTTTGGGCATGGATACTGTCTTTTTTCTGTAATATTGGGGTTACCTATCTCTCATCCAGAATTCCTCCTTAACCGCTGGCTAATGTATAAAGTTTAGGTTGTGATCAGAAAACAATGTGGAGTTTCAAAAATGCCCCCCCCCCCTCGAAAAAAAATAAAAAAACACATGGGAAATTGGGTGAGGGGTGGGGATAAGATCATTTTGCAAGCTCAGAGGGCACAACACTTCTGATTTGAAATATCTTGCACGAAAAAGGGAAGTCTATATACAAGTCTGTAATTAATTTAGTTTTTGTGGACTTGGATGACGTCCGGTATGTAGGGACAGGTAAGATCAGAGATCATTTGTTTTGTAGGAGAAGGTGTCTGTCCTCAGTACTATCAGTGCCAGTAAGGATCTCCTGGCCGAGCTGATTGGATACCAGCGCCTCCCCGAAGACCAGATGAAGAAAGTCAAACAGCTAAAGGACCTGCTGGAGACCACCCTCATGTTGGACCCCAGTAAACGCATCTCCATCAACCAGGCACTGACACACCCCTTTATACAGGAGAGACTGTGATAGCTAACTGTATGTCAGGGCGGGGGGATAGGTTGTAGTGTGCACATTGAGAAGGAGAATATACACAATGAGGATGTGTTAATGTAAGCTGAAGACAGGTTCCTGAGAGGAGAACTCTGAGAAAAAAGAAACTTATTTCGTAGTGCTTGAAATATACAGAATACCCTTGTTAATAATGATGTGTGATCATCTTGACAGTACATGTATCAGAATATTTTATGTTGAAATCATGAAAAGAAACATGGCTGAAACTATCTTGTTCTTGTGAATACTGATTTACTTGTTAGAATGTATATATGATATGTTTTATATTTCAGTATGAGCCACTAGCCTAGAGGCTCTTATGCTCTGTGGCAGGGAACACTAGCTTGGTATATATTAAAGGTAACCAAAGTGAAAGTGAAAGTACAATATTTCTGTTTATACATGCAATACAACATTGATTTTAAGGTGTCAATTTTGATATAGGTAAGAGACATTCCAATTTTATTAATTTCTTGAAAAGAAAATTAAAATTTTCTGTTTCTAAAAAAATCTTAATAGTTTTAAGAAAAAAATCACAAAAAGAAAGTAAATAGGAGTTCAGATATAATAAACCTCGATATCTTATATGTCTTTAAATTTTTAATCCTATAAAATAAATTTCGAAAAGATAATTTTTGGTTCAAAATTTGGAATAAAAATAAATATAACGTATGTTGTGTAATTTAAAATGTTTGCCTGTGATGCAAGTCTTATGAAAGTTTTGGGGACTTTTTTTGTTCCAGACAGAATGGTAAAATCTGGATAAAGTTTGCTCCCAATAGCTTCATCTCAAATTTCAAAGATAAGTGAAAATCAAGACGTAGATATTTTCCCTCTGATTTGCAATAAGTATAACCTGAAAAAAAAAATGACTGTTTAACATCACAGCATTTTCCTCCTAAGTTCAGTGCTCATTGTAAGATAAGTGAAGTTTAAGTTAGTCAATTAATAGTAAGAATTTATATGCATGTATTTTATTTGACAGGATAGCGATATATTTTATTAAGTTCATTTTGTACCATATTATTTACCCTATATACATGAATTATCATGTAAAATGTTTGTTATGTGAACCTTTGTAGTTTGAAATGAAATAAATTTCTGATGTCAATGTTTCTCTTCATGTAGGCCTTAACAGGACAGTTAGAAAAAAGGCAGCAGAGTTTCTCACAGGGGTTTTGTGGTAATAAATGTTTCTTGACTTTTTGCATCTGATATCTAATTCCTACATGTTTAAGTTCTTGTCCCCTTTTTACCTATGACTGACTCAAATGACACAGGACAAGAATTGTTTATATGCAAGAAAATATGTGTTAACTGAAAAAGTTTTTTGTAGCATTAGAACTTGGATAATTTCTAAATAAATTGCTTTTTTCTTTGCATCCTGTATCGGAGAGAGTTTGAGACACATCTCGCTGAGTCGAGACCAATCAGTTGAAAGCTGGGAACAAGTTGAACCATTTACAGTGTATTCACAAGTTAAACCACCTGTGGAGGAAAATTCAACTGCTCACGTAACATACAAAAAATCATGTATGACATCCAAAAAATAGTGTTCAAATAATTTCATAAAAAATGTACTCTATTGTGAAGAATTCAATTTTTTTTTAAAGCATTAATTCCTTTTTACAACAAAGAATCCAACAGTATGTACCTATAAGATGGAAATGGAAGTACATATATCTAGATGCTCATGGAAGAATAAAAGGAACATAAGCATAAAAACAGAGAAAGATATTTGTAAAAACATATTGCAGTGGTAAAATGCATTGGGATTTCTGTATAACAGATTATTATAAGCAGTGTGCAAAGTTAGCTATTTTATTTTGAAAATGGGTGTTCATTATTTGTGCAGTTAATCTTCAGTGATTGTGGGGGTATTCCTGTATTTATTGTTTAATTACTAGCAACATATATTTTTAACAAACCATGACCACTGCTAATAATGTTATAATAAGATGGTCCTTTAAAAAAATCCAGTACATTTGAAAGTACATGTAGTTAATTTTTGGAAAGGGGTTTTTATATTAAAAGTTTAAAGAAGTTTACAAAGAAAAGGTATGACTTTTGGGTCAAAATTCCTTGGAAATCCTGAAGTAAGTATTTAATTGTGATAAAGGTTTACTTTTGTGCATTGTAATGAAATACTGTTTTTATTTTTGTAGATAGGCAATTCCAGCTGGCAGAAGAGGAGTTAGCATTTCAAGGTTATAATAAGATTGAGTAACACAGTGTATGATATTACGTGGTGGCATTCAAAGGGGAAATCTGAAGCCACAATAAAGAAATCTTAGTATTTATGTATGTATATTCTACCTAAGAACATCATAGAAGTAGCAGAGAAGCCCACGGTACCCCTATCTTAGGATCAGTATAACGCAGCAAATGAAGAATCTTGAGATAATTTATTTATGTTAAAATTTTAAGAAGATGTTCTCTTCTCTAAGTGCTTTGAAAAAGGTAATCATTTAATGTCAACGTACAATGCAAGTATTGAGAGGATCAAACAGAGAAGAGGGGTCGGTTCCAAACTGTTCTTTTTTTTTTAGGGAAGGAGAGAGTGGTACCTAGAGGTCACATTTTTTGGCAATAATTCCAGGCAGTTTGTTATTAAACATGTGTATTGATTTTAAAGAAAATCTTGTTTACTATTGCTGCTGATAAATCAAAGTAAAACATTTGATATTTTCAAATTGATACCCCCAAAATAAGACTGACAAATCTTTCCAACTGGGAGAGTAAATAATTTTGTTTTAGATACCAGTCCAAGATGTATAGCATATTTTTTTTTGAAGTAAACATTGATGTACATATATATTGAACTATTTTAATATTTTCAGGTAAGCCCTCTATCCAACTTCTTTTGACTCATGGAAAAAGGAAGAGTTGTCAGCCTTTCCTATGGTGATGGATATTAATTTCGTCTGTGTTACGTAGTGGTCCATATGCATGTTGCATTGCCAAAAAGAACTAAAAATATGGAGTAAAGAACTCGAAAAACAAATTAGATATATTCCAGTGCATTTCCTGTTCAATTTTTTTGATATTCTCTTATTTGTATATATTTTCATGAATTACAAATACTATATTAATTTGGACTAGTGTTGAGTTTTCCATCTATGGTTGAATTTGAAATTGTAATGTCAAAAGTGATAAAGGTCTTCCAAAGAGTTCATTGAGTTGATGGGATCTCTTTTTGGGATATCCTATTGTATTCTACTCTGCATGATTTTACTAGCAAATGATGAGGAACTATGTGATTTACCTTTTTAGAGGGAATTGATTTGAAATGACTGATCAGTCAGATTATTGGGTTCACCCTCAAATCATCGGTTTCTTCAGTTGACAACAATATTTTGATTGCAACACATGCTGATGAACCACATTGAAAGTAATTATAAAAGAATAAGCATAATGTTAGAAGATCCATTTGACATGCTTAATAAATGATGAAAAAAAAGTCAATGAATATGATGCAGATACCAGCTCATCAAATTGTATCAGCATATATTAAGGATTGATAAAAAATATCTTTAATACTTTCTTTGAAACTGAGCCAAACATGAATTTAAGAAAAGAGTTAAGGGTAAAGGAAAGGTCAAGGCCAATCGAGCTTTCATCTTGCACGAGTTTACAAACTTCATGAACTGTATGGATTTGTTCAAATCAGAGGTACAGAGTTTCACGTAAGAATGTTTATCGTATCCTTGACAACAGGCCTTCAGTCATGGACAATAGGATTTTTTGCAGATTCTTGGTCAGTAAGGAATTGAAAACAAGCCATCTATCAGACACTCAACTTAAAAGAGACTTACTCAGTGCAACGTGCATTGATAAAAATAATAAAGAATTAATTTTTTTTTTAAATAATGAAGATTAGGGACTTTGTATCAAAGTATGTTTTATTGGAACGCATTCTTCAGTCAAAGAACTGCGAACACTATTTCTCGAATTAAGCCTACATTTTATGCATCTTTATTTCAATGAAATGAGTTTGAAATATTTGCTATTAAATCTTTTTTAAGGTGACAATGTATAGAGTATGCAAATACCGAGATAATAATGTAACAGTCAAGTTCATGAATGCGTCAAAAACAAACGTCAATTAAAATCCATTTATTATATCCATTATGTTTTATGTTAGCTGGAGATCTGTAGCTCGCTGTCTGAAAAAAATGGGACGGACGACCAGAGGGCCATAGTGCCACCGATAGAAAAATTAGTATGTTTCTCGATTTATTTGCTGTCATCTCAAATTTTTACTAACTATGTGTCCTAAACATATTCCTTTTACTACTTCTACACCAAAACGTTTCCCAAATTCGTTGTTTATAGTCCATCTGGGCTTGAAATTGAAACTATAGAAAAAGTTCGTTATGTATAACGTTACTGCAATATTAGGTGGCAAGATAAGTCGGTCCAATGCTCTTCATGTATGACTTGTAGATACAGTTCTCCAAACTTTTGTTGTGGAAGTAGTAAATGAACATACTAGAAATACAGTAATATCTTGAAATACAAGGTGAAATAAATTGAGAAACCTCGCACTTTTTGTGCGCAATAAATATACACACTTTTCTTACAATGGATGGCACTGTAGCTCTCTTGATTATTTTTTTTTTAGACCATCGAGCTACAGACCTGCTCTTTTATGTGAAATCAGTACTAAAGTATCTTTTCCTACATGAGCTCTATCAATATCTTGAACATGTACGTCAACATGATCCACATTTCACATATCGGCCATTTCTATGAAGGCCTGTTGCAACCACTATTGAAATAACGACCACTATTGAAATAATTATTTTAATAGTGGTTGAGAGTGCATTTCAGTAACAGAAATAGTATGCAACCATTATTGTAATACGATCACTATTGACATAATTATTTCAATAGTGGTTGAGAGTGCATTTCAATAACAAACATAGTATGCAGCCACTACTGAAATACGACCACTATTGAAATAATTATTTCAATATAGTGGTTGAGAGTGCATTTCAATACAAAACATAGGTTGCAACCACTGTTGAAATAATGTTTACTTTTGAAATAAACATTTCAATAGTGATTTAGATATAGATTTCAAAAGTGATTGAAATATTGATTTTAATAGTGTTTTAAACAATGATTCCAATAGATATTAAAATAATTAATAGTTGCTGACAATGATTTCAATACCATCCAAATATTAAAAGAAATATAAGGATGAATTACATATTATTTTTCTTACACAATAAAATAATTTATTGAGTTTAAAATATGATAACTAAAATTAATTTGTTTTCCTTTTTTGTGGAAATTTCAATTAATACATACTACTTATAATTCAATCATGTATGTAAATGTTATAAGCAAGCTCCCGATGAACCTGACCGAATCGGCAAAAACCAACAGGCAATCAATTAATATATGCAATTTTGAAATAATTTGTTATATTAAGTTCTTTTTTGTCATTTATTTTGAAAGGAAAGGATTATAAATACATGTAGATGTAGAAATTAGAATATCTAGACTACATTGAAATGAAGGAAGAAGACTGATAATTTTGTGCACAAACTTTCTGATGAAAATATGGATACATGTATTTTTAATAAAAGGAATTTAGAATAGAACTAAATTGTCGCTCATATTCATGGGAATACCTACACTAAAATACGGATAGCAAATCCAATGTCTACTCGTCAAGACATTAAAAAGCAAAATTTCTAGGGAAGTTAGTTTGAGGTATATTAAAATGGTAGGTGGTATTTCAATAGTGATTAAAATATGGTGGCACGGTGTTTTGATACGTATTTTCAACTTCTTTTAAAATAATCAATCACAAGTAGTCATAATTTTAATAGTAAACTTAATAAATGAATTGAAAATGTTGGAAAACATAAAGAACCATTAATATTTGTATTTTTTTTATTTCAATAAGTCTTGCAATGTGGTTTAAATATTAATTATCACCAAATATCAAAATAATTATTTAAATCACTTTTGAAATCATTATTTCAATACTATTGAAAACTTTTTTTCAAATGTGAACATTATTTCACTAGTGGTTGAAACCTATGCTTGGTATTGAAATGCACTCCAAACCACTATTGAAATAATTATTCCAATAGTGGTCGTATTTCAATAGTGGTTGCAACCTATGTTTGGTATTGAAATGCACTCTCAACAACTATTGAAATAATTATTTCAATAGTGGTCGTATTTCAATAGTGATTGCACACTATGTTTGTTTTTGAAATGCACTCTCAACCACTATTAAAATAATTATTTCAATAGTGGTCGTATTTCAATAGTGGTTGCATACTATGTTTTTTATTGAAATGCACTCTCAACCACCATTGAAATTATTATTCCAATAGTGGTTGTTACTTCAATAGTGGTTGCAAGAAAGGTCTTTATCAGAGGTTTAACACGAATTTCCATGTTGAATACGGTAAAAAGTATTTTTTAAAATCTGCATTTACCTTACTGCACGTTGGAGATCAATCTATCGCAACATTATTAAGTATAAAATAATTAATATTAACGTATTTTATTTATTATTGCAATGTTGATAATTTTCTTATACCACGGTTAAAAATATACTGTTTAAAATCTAAAAATTAAAAAACTCTACTTTTTCTAGCGTATATGTTTCAAATTTAGGAAAAGGGACCCCCCCCCCCCC